>BKCP01004650.1:544155-583962 GCA_008636005.1 Striga asiatica | reverse complement strand
AGGAAATACTTATCTTATGAAACAACATATAGCCCCTCAAAGTTTGTGCCTGTTTTGCTAATAACACTTCAATGGGATGCAAAAGTTGCTAACAACTTTGCTAAATTTGCAACAATACCTTAATTTCAACTAATACATAGCAAATATGAAAGACGACGTTGATCTTGATTTGCAACTATCCCTTAACTTTAACTCCAGAAAACAAAACAAAAAAAATTGATCTTCCAACAAATACGAAAAACACATAATCATCATAACCATCACACTTGCTCGAAATACAAAGATGAAGTTCAGGCGTTACAGCTAAAGATCACAAAACGAAGATAAAAATAGGAGAACAAGAATCTACACCAACTACAAATGCCGAAAAAGAAAGCATAAACGTGAGGTAACAGAACAAGTAAAAATAAATGCGCACACGCTCGACTCAGACATGTCGTGAAATCTACCAGTGGCATGAGAAACTAGAAGCTAGGTTCAATGATAACAAGAATAATGTTCAAATAAAACATCCCCTTCAATTTTTCAATCACAATTTTAGCAATAGCTCTCTTATGCTATTGTAGGAACTCTCCCGCCGGCTTCCAAAATTTGCCGCTCAAGCTACATTCAACCAAGTAGATCTTTAGAAAAACTGAAGTAAATATCTATAGTGTAAGATAAACACTGTAAAGAGTAATAACTATTCAGAAAAATATGGCTGACTATAGAAATTGAACTTAAGATTTAGTTCATTTTTTGAGAAACCCAGATATATTTTGAGATTGCAAACACACCATTGAGAATTGCATCTTACTTGACATGTATATCTCGTAATGCATCCTATTAGAAATATTTAAAATTATCAAAGGGATATTTGTAACTTTGGGAGTTTTTTCGTTTTCTTTTTATTTCGCTTGGCGACTAATGGAAAATGGTATTATTAGGTCTAAACAAGACTGTAAGTGGAATTTGGTCATCCATTAACCAACATCATGAAATAAGAAACATGATAATCGAAGCAGAACACTTACCCGGAACAAAGTTTCCAGCTTGCTCTTCACGAGAAAGTATTCCTGTTTTATTTGTTGCAAACACCTCATACACCTACATAACAAAATCTTTAGCCACATGATGTCCAAACAGGATAAAAGAACAGAAGTAGTCATTTAAACTCCATTACTAATACATACAAAGAAAATAGACAATCCATCAATGAGATTAATAACTACTGTTTAAGAAAATAATTTAGAAATGATGGAACTCACCCATCAAGGCTTTTCTCCTCACAAAAGTTTCTGAAAACAACACAAGTATTCTTCACTCTTTGTGCACCAATGCTGGAATTTGGAAGACAAAGAAGAATAAAAGACATGTCATGTAAGAAGAAAAACTGCAAATGAAAAGGAAATTCCAGTATTTATATTCTGCAACCATAGCCAGATCTGAATCTACCAAATTTATATGCAATTTTTTCAAATGAGCTAATTTAAAAAACAAAGAAGATCATGAAAGCAAGCAAAATTAATTGATCAAAAGGTAGATTGCATCAAATATTTGCTTCAAGAACAAAAAAATGGCATATTTTTTTCCTTAGACATAAACAAAACTATATGAAATAAAATGATTTAACATAGCAAATTATACCTTGAACTGCTACCTTTGAACTGGTGAACATGCGCATCAACCTGCTTAAAATCAACAACAGGCTGCTGACTACGTAATTTAAATAACACAAAACAAAATTAGTAAAGCCTAAAGCTGATGAACCTCAAAGTAAGATTAGAAAAAATTAAAAGATAAACAAATGAAACTCACAGAGCAACTCCTAAATTATTTACAAGCTTCTCCGAATCCTCAAAGAAAAGTGAAATAACTTCAACTACGAAGTTTGGGTTGTCCTCATCTTGGAGTTTTTGCAGCTGCACGAATTGATCATCCAAAAAACCCTTTTCTCCACAAACCACAAATCGGGGTTAGATTTCGTCAGATCAACAAAATTCAAGACCCATGTAAAATTTCTTTCAAAAAATCCAATCTTTCATGAAAATAAACATTACACTTACCGAAAAAAAGATTTTTTATTTGAAAAAGAAAAAGACACAGAAATACCTCATGATAGAGAGAGTTTGAGAAGTCAATAAACTGTTTCTGCAACTGGGTCACAATATCCATAGCTCCGTTCTTCCTTTTGAGGCCTTTTTTTTTCGTCTATGGAAGATCGCAGTGCAAATGCTACTGAAACGTTAGAAATTAGAATTGGCTGACTTGCAAGAAAATGAAGGAATTAATAAATGATTGTTCTCAAGGAATAATAGTACTATGGTATATATAATATCTGTAGAGCTCGCTCTCGTCTTTTAATTGCAGATGTTACGGGTAGTAGGGTTTATAGATTAGGACCTAATTTCAAATTACTATACTCTTGTTATGGAGAAACTTTTTAACAAGGGAGCAATTTGGATATTAAAAAAAAAATTAGACTAAATAAAAATAACTATTCACTAATTTTACTTTTATTATTCTTAATTATATCAATACTCTTTAAGTTAAAAATAATAATTATTACACATTTTATTTTTTAAAAAATTACTATTTATAGATTTGTATTTTTTTAATCATCGTTCAAAATTCTAATATTTTTAAATCTCGTTAACTTTAATTAAATATACTCTTTTTTTTTATTTATATACAAAATTCAATTCATCCCACTAGCAAATTTAGGAATGCAACAGATCAAACAATAATTTCCCTTATCGTTGTAAGGATTAGACATAAATTGAGTTTGGACGGATGAGGTAGATCCGTCCGAAAAGTTGTAGGCCAAGCTATACGGAGGTCAAATTGATGCCCTTTAAAGCAAAGTGAACAATAATGTTCATTGGTGAGTATGTACTGTTCATATATTTTCCAACTCATTTACTCATACACCAGTATATATATTTATTTCACCTTTTTCTATTTTCTACAAACACATTTTTAATATATACAAGTTTATTTATTTATTTATTTCACCTTTTTCTATTTTCTACGACCACATTTTTAATACAAGTTTTTAAAACATTGACTATTACTATGTAAAATGCCTTTCTCCCTGGCTGAGGTTCGAGTCGTCGACTTAAAGTGTCTAGCCTCCGACCTCGGGAATCTGTCGGTGCTCTCGTGGCGACTCTTCCACTCCCTTGGGTGTTGAAGATTCAGAACACATATCTTGATCGAGAATTGTTTATTCGTCAGATCTGTCTACGCGGTTCGATTTGGCCGCATAATAGGAGTTGTACCATATACATCATTTATTGTACTCCATTTAGTATAGTTAAAATTGTCATTTTGATATGTAACAACTCTTTCATATATTGTCATTTTAGCATTAGTATAAATAGGTCTATGTAAACCCTAATCGTCACTTTTGTACACATTATTTTCATTCTCTCATTGTTCAATACAATCTTTCCTTTCCTTTTCTCTCGTTCACTATCTGATATGGTATCTTTCGCGAAGTTTTGGATTTGAGATCTCGGTTTGTTGTTGTGTTGGGCTTCTGTATTGCGGTGTGTGACTTATCGGTTCGATTTGCCTGCGATTTAGGAAAGGTGTTATTGTACTTGTTTATCAAGTTTGCATTGTTTTGTTTTTGTCTTTCTTTGTTTCTCGTTTTGTCTAGTCCAACGTCGTCTGGTTTATAGTCTTCTTTCATGTAGTTGGCGACTCTTTTATGGAGTTTTTGTTTAGCGGTTGGTTGTGTCTCTTTGACGGAGTTCGACCCACTTGATCATCTGTGTAATCCAAGACTGGTCCAGAAAGAAAATAGAGATTTTTATTGTAGCAGTGTAGTTTAGTTGGTGGGTTGGGTGAGAATTGTGATACAACAGAACGTATCACCAAATCCAACCATAGGCTAGTTCACATATCACCACGCACACTTAAACAAGGGAAAAATAAATAGATAAATAAAAATTAATAGAGGCAAACTATGCACGAAACCATAAATCAAACGATATGTAATTTATATAAAAATTCAAACTCCAAATTTACACCACTGTTGTAACAACAAAGTCAAAACCAAAATAACACCATCCAAGTTGATGATTTCTGAAACAATAATTGTAAGTTTTTCAACCTTTTCCAAAATTCCAACCTTTTTTTGCTCTCTCTTTCAGTTTTTCTTCCTAAATCAGTTCATAATCAACTGTGCTAGAAAGCAACATAAAGGGCCACATTTACTGATTGCCAATCAACTCGATTCGTAAAATGCGACAACAAAAATTCCCCATAGAATATCACTTACCGAAAACAGACAGAAACCCGACTATCGATCATTCCCCTGCAAGACGGGCAATCCTTCATACCCTTCTTCTCATGAAGATCATTACACGGCCCACAAAGAACCTGGTGACCACACGGCACAAAAACCACCGATATCTCATCACTCATGCAAATCACACACTCTCTCTCCTCCTTGGCATCGCCAGTCTCGTAAATCTCCTGAAAAACGGGCAATCGCTTACCTACATTAGGGACATTCAAGCCATAGCTAGCGTTTAGAGCCGCTATTTTCTTCTTGTCAGACTCCAGCTTCAATGCCGAGATCTTTCTCCGCAGATTCTTGATTTTGTCTTCAAAATTTTGTTTTTTCATCTGTACCTTTTGGTTTATGTTGTCGGCTTCTGCCTTCATTACGGCCTCTACTTTTTCCCTTTTCTGCCTCAGGGAATCAATCATTCTCTGGTCTTTCAGTCTCTCCTTCTCTTCCTGCCTCAACAGAACCTGAAAGAATATATAAATGGTAATGGCAAAAGAAAATTATTTGGTCAACTAGGCTGATTTAGGCACAAAACCAGCTTTGGACAAGCAAAACTAGATATTTTAAATGCCAGTTACATAAAGACAAGTGAGATTTGTTTGAATTACCAGAAAAAAAAGTCAACCATCTCAAACAGATGGGTTAAAAACAACGCTAACAAGAAAGGACTTTACGAGATTTGCACATATTACCATAAAAAAGCCAACCATCTCAGGCAGATGTGTTCAACACGGCTCGACTTGACTATAACATTAAAAACAATTTCAGGCGCAGATCCATCATTAATAGTTTCTTAAGAACAAGAGAAAACTACAAATATTATAAATGGTTTATTAAAAAAATTTGAGATAAAATGAAATCTTACTCCAAAACTGCAAACACCCTTCAATGTATTATCAAATTCCTCATAAAAGAGCTAGAAACAAATGTTAAGTGGGTATTCATAAATTTGCAACTCAGTTGATTTGTTTATAACTACACCAAGACTTTAGAGGGCATGGCAACCCGCAACAGTCAAGAAACAGAATTCTGTCAAGACACTTGAAGACCACCACAAGATAAAAAAAATTATACATTAAGCCGAACATCAAGCAGCATAAACAACAAAAAGTACTTAGAAAATTCCAACTCAGTGTCATTGAAACAGACCAATACATACCTTGAACTGATTCTGGCGATTTTTCCTCTTCCCAATCAGACTCTCCAACTCGGCAGTTTCTCGCCTCGTAACAGTCAATTTCTCAATCATAAAATCCTTCTCTACCTCCCAAGCCTGCAATCTCTTCATAATTTCCTGCTCCTTCGCAACAGCCTCGTCCAATTTAACCTCCGATCCGCGAGCCTCCATCCTAGCAGCCTCCATTCCCCTCCTCAGCACATCATTTTCGGCTTCAAGCTGTTTCACAGAAAAGCTGGCCATCTGGATCTGATTTATCGCGTTAGCCAACCTGTGATCCATTTCGGCCGCATGGTTAACTACTGTTTGTTTTTGCTTCTTAGAATTCTCAACGTCCTTTTTCTCTTGCCTTAGAGTTTTCAGTTCAGCCTTTTCCTTCCCTAGCTTACGGGCCGCCTGCATGACCTTCTCGTTCGCCCAGTCGTACCACCCTTTGAGCTCCTTCTGAAGCTCGGCCTTGAGAGGCACTGTGATAAACAGCAACTGGTCCTTTTCATCCTTCGCCACGTATTCCTGGAGAATCTCGTCAAATCGGATTTGTGCATAGTAATCGGTGGGCTCCTTGAGCGGATCGGGGAAATTGACTTTCTCGCCCCTCATGCAGGTGTCGAGATTTCCAGCTGGCAATGCAGAAAGTTGATCTTTATCAGTCAGCTGCGAATCATCAGATTTTTTCTCGTCTCCTTCAGAGATAGATTGCAACTCGAGTGACTGGTCCAAGACCATGCTTTCCCATGCAGCGACTTTGGCCTTAAAGCTCCCTTTTGTAAACCGGCCTCTATAGTTCTTCTCGAAATGGATCGCCTTCTGGCGGAGAAAATCCCCCTTGAAATGAATAGCTGGCGCCTTTTTACTGCCGCTGGGCCCAGAGTTCTCGTCCATCTTCAGCTCCTGAAGAGAAAGAGAGGCCCCTTTCGCCAATTCACCAGAACTGGGCTGGACTGTTCTGGAAGTTTCCCTTGGGCTTCCTTCAGAGGCTTCTGGGGCCCATTTAAGACCGCATACAGTTGCAAGGTCCAAGTCGCTCATCAAAAGGCACCACATCACCTCTGTCACGGTCAACTCAGGCCTCAGCTCACGGACAACGTGGATCATCTCAAGCAATGTGTACTCAACCAGGCTCTGGAGGCTCTCAAACACAGTTTTCTTCTGCATCTTCACATGCTCGTCCATTTTCAACAGAGTTAAGGCACCCTCGACAATGTTGGACTCAGCATCTTTACTGCCGTTAAAGTTACTACTGCTGAGGATGGCCCATTCAGCAGTTTCTTCATTGTAGCCGCACCAGACGAGCTTCCTGACGGCATTGTCGAGAGTTGTTGACAAGAAGCTCGATAGAAGTCCCTCGAGCTCGAAGGTGACGGGGTCATCCCATTCGGCAGCTGCCTCCTTAATGGTGCCTCTGGATTTTTCAACCATAGATTTCAGTTGTCTGAATGCATTCTGGAACTGCTGCTCGAGAAGCTGGTACTTGCGGTATTCAGTCGGGGATAGAGGTGGTGGCTTGTCCAAGAGTTGAGATGTGAGATCGGACGAGCATTTTTTTTGTTTGTTTCGGGACTTTTTATTGGCGGAGGCAGATGAATGTCCTTCACTGCCACCAATCTCGCCCATCTTGTCTTCCTTAGGATGATGAATGCATTATCAGCAGCATATCCGAATGAATTAATAGTAATTATAGAAATTGAGTATAAATAGAACAGAAGGAGACGGTGACAATTATTAAAAGATTCATTTGACGATAAATGACTTACTATTTAGTGAGGGGCACATAATATTGGTATATCTATATGACAAATTGAAACAAAACGAAGATAAATGCAATAAGATAAGCAATTACCAACACCGTGGATGATAAAGCATATGAAACATTTCATATCGAGTTGAGATTACAGCCACATAAAAAGCTATGGCTCGAATCCAATTAAATATTTTTTCGAGATTACAGCTGCAAAAAAAGTTAACGGTCGAATCCAATTACATATTTTTCAGTGTGACCACCTAATAAACGTGTAAAAATAACATGCCACATGGTTCTCACAGCTTCGATGGCTGTCTTTCCTCTCTAACCCGAATCAAGTACTTCTTAAAAACTGGTCCGGACCCATTGGCTGAGCTAGCAGGATGAACAAAAGAGTGAAAATAAAGCACGAAAAATAGGAAACAAATGCAGATATCAGAAAATCTATTTAAACACAATGACGCGTATTACTTAATCTATCTACCCAAGACCAATTTAAAAAGTGGGTAAAAACTATAAACCAAAGCAGATAATTAAAGATACGCGAATCACAAAGTGTGTTACCAAAACAGGACGCACAAAAACGTTCCTTCATCTATTCATAATCCAACTAGCCATGATCAGCGAGAAAAAACAGGTAGATCTGCAAAGGGAGGATACAGTAGGACAAAAAGTGTGTAAAAACTGAACACTATTTATCCAAAAACACCTAAACCCTTACCGATTATCACTGACAGAAACACAACCAAGAAAAATACACTAGTACTCAAACAGAATTCCCATCAATCAAGAATCGAAAGTACATGAAACCTTTCAGAGCAAATTAACCTTCTTATAACTTTCTTGTATTAACACCACTCAAAGAATTCAGGATTGGAAACAAAACCACTAAGCATGCCCAGTTAACTAAACAATCAAAATTATTTACAAAAATTAAAAAGGCCCAAACCAGTTACAGAGTACTAGTACAGGAAAAAAGGACAAGAAAATCTCCAACGAAAACTAGAAGATGACAGAAACAGCAAAAAATAAAAATAAATGAAATCCTGCAGAAAACGGCAACGTGCATAGCAGCAATAGAAAGTAAAACCAAATAAAAATATTAACCAAAAAATGAGCAAATAATCAGAGTAGGAAATTTCACTTTTCTCTCGCAGAACATCAAATAAAACCAAGGACCGTCAAAATGACAAACCCTCTAAGCATACCCAGTTAACTAAACAATCAATACTATTTAGAAAAATAACAAGGCCCAAAACTGTAATAGAATACAGAAAAAGGTACAAGAAATCTTAAACCAAAAGTAGAAGATGACAGAAACCGCTGAAAGTTTTGAATGAAACCCTGCAGAAAACGGAACCGTGTACAGCAGCAATAGAAAGTAAAACCCAATAAAAAAATATTTACAAAAAATGAGCAAAACAATTAGAGTGACAAATTCTCATTTCTCACACAAAAACATCAAATACAACCGACGACCGTAAAAATGAACAGCCAAGTAAAACTAATTAGATTAATCAGTGAGAAAGGGTCACTCACAGACAACGTGAATTCAGAAGTCTTGAGATTCCACTAGTATTCGTCTGAGATTAAAAACTCGCAGACTCTCTCTCCCACACACACACTAACTCCAGTCTCGCTCTTGCACCGTGTAGTGTTACGAACATATATATAGCGTGTTGTAACCAAGCTTGCTGTAAGCCTGTAACCCTCTTCCCACAACACCATTTTTTCTCCTTTAACCCTGGTTTGTTAAATCGGAAATCAAATTGTGGGAGTGGATTTACAGAATCCATTTGGCAGATTAAGTGATGAACCCTAATTAATATTTCATCCCTTTTTTGCATTATTAGTTATTACCATCATCCGTCTCTTTTTCCGTCCAGATTTTATATTGCTAGACCTCAGTAAGACGTTCAGTCATAAGTGGTTACTGATATTATTATTATCATTATTATTATTATTATTACTAGTATGTGGCCCGTGCGATGCACAGGTAAATAATATCAAATAATAATTATAAATTGACGATATAGGTATATAATATGTATTCGTTTAGAATTTTGAGTGTCACTTTGACATTTTTTAAGATTTGAGACTTTTAAGATTATCAAATTTTAGAGGAATACTATGAAATCTTAAGTGTGAACGTGAGATTTAGAGTGAAATTTTGTAAATTATTTTTTTCTTTTAAATTATAACTAATCTTAAAAAGACCTAACAAATCTTGATCTCAAATAAATTAAATATTTAAGGATATTTTAAGATTTTTTTAATTTTTATATATCAAGATGAATCGCTTTTGTTACCAAAAAATGTGGACACAATTTTGAATGTACATCCCGTCCAAATATCAGTTTTATTCTAAAATAAAAATTGCACGTGGTTTTATCCAATTTACACACTTTTTTTTTAAAGAAAAAATTATTCAATAAGATTGGAAGAATTAGTTAGAAATTATACAACTATTTGTTTACAAAATTTGTATCCAATTTGTACAGTTTTTTAGTTAATTTGTATTTAGAATTGTTTTCATAAATAATTGACACATTTGTTACCAAAAAATATATGATTTAAATTTTGATAAAAAAAATAAAATATGATACGAAAAAAATAGAATTCAAATTTTGCTATAAGAATCTCCAAATTAGTTACCAAAAAAATAGGATTCAGATTTTGTTACTAAAGATTCACGTCTATTTTTTGAACTTTCCATTAATAGTAAGTCAACTATTATATTTATTTGGTCAAACTTTCTATTAATGTATTTTTCCAACAACCTCTTTATATATATATAGATATAGATTATTATTATCTATACTTATATTAAAGGGGATATTATTTACCAAATTAAGTAGCCAGAAAAGTCAACAGCATTTATTACATTACTATTTCCGTATCTATACTTATATAATAAGGTGTACCATTTACGAAATTTAGTAAGTTAAAAAGCCAATGCAATAAATGCATTACCATTTTGAGCAACATAATATAATATCATATCTATACTTATATAAAAGGAGATTCTATTTACTACATTTACTATCCAGAAAAGTCAACTGCATTAAATGCCATTACTATTTTGGTATTATAATATTTTATTTATTTAATTAATTTATTTATTTGTTTTATTTTAAAAAGGTAAGTATAATAAAAAGATTTTAATAATAAAAAAATCAAACACCAAATAAAAATGTACACTTTGACTTATTTGATTATATTTGGTATTTGATTATACCAAATATATTCCTATTTAGTATATACGTTAAATACTTACTAAAGTATTTATTTATTTTATTTGTCAAAGTTAAGTATAGATTTGTTTATATTATCAAATCATAAAAAAATATTAAATCCATATTGTAAAAAAAAATCATATAATTTTATAACAATTTTACTACACTATTTAATAATATTCCTTTTTTGTTATATAATAAAATAATAATTAAATATTATATGGTGAACAACAATAAGTAAAATTGTTACTTTCTCTTATACCAAGGGATAAATTTATATGCTAAAATTAAATTTTTATTAGTATAAATGTTTTAGTGAGATAATATATTAATTATTTTACAAGCTAGCCCTAACATGCTCATATTCAGTGTTTTAAAAGATGTAGAAAAAACTTATAATAACTCTATTGTTTTTTAGACTTAAACGTTGATTAAAAGAGGTAAAAATTCCTAATTTTTTAGATTTAAACGTTGATTAACACCATAGATTGAAAGTCTATATTTAGTAAAATTCCTAATTGTAATAAAAAAAATTAATTTTTGCTATATTTTAGAATATCTTTAAATTCATTATAAAAAAAAAAAGAAAAAAAAACTACAATGAAAAAAGCAAGTCAGCTATATATCGATTTGTTGTACTCCTCAAATCACATTCACAATTTGACTACAAGGAAAGGAAACTCATTGATTAAAATATTATTTTGTCAGTATTCTTAATGTACAAGAGACTTTAAGACTCCACTTGAATATTATAAAACTTTTATTGAACAATGTACAATTTTATTGCGTATTATAAATTTTTATTGAATAATGCATCTTATAATATAATATTCTCCAAATAAATATATCCCGTGTTTCGCATAGGTCACGTATTATATATATTCCGTACATTTTTTTTTATTCATGTATATAATTATAAGTCTGGATAAATAGTCTTAAAATTATGCACCCCGTGCATCGCACGGGCTCTGTACTAGTTATTATTATTTGCGATTCCAGAATAAACAAGTAATATAGTTTTAAAACCTGTGATTAATCCAGACTCGACTCGCGTTATAGTCACTGGTCTACTCAGTCGGGTTATTTGAAAAAATTGAGTAATTCATTTTATAAAACTTTAAATAAATTATATCGCTATTATTTATATTTTATGACTATAAATAGAATAATAAAAATAAATTATTTATATGTAAAATTTTATATTCCAAAGTTTTTATAATATTGTGTCATAAATAATTACCACATAAATATATATAATTTTTTTTTAAAAGAAAAAAATATGTAACGGTCGGATCAAACCGAGTTGATTCGGCTGGGTCAATATCTGGGTCAAAGGCAAGTTGAACGGGTTTGACTGTTGCTACTCAGTCTGAACAACCCACCAGAATCAGTCCCAGAGGTCGACTCGTCGGGCCGTTCTGGGGTTTCAAAACAATGCTCGAAATAATCTATGAGTATAAATTGGTAGTATTTTTAATTTGCATGTTCTCACACAATATTGTGTAATTCATGTATCATTATTATGCATGTATTAAACTTTTAGTAAATTATCGATTTGCCACGTACTAAATTGGAATATATTGAAATTTAAGAACATATCATTTTTTTTTTTAAAAAAAAAAAATCCCACAATCTCAAAATTTGTTCGATCTCCCAAATCCTTCCACCGTCTGCCAGAGTCACTACTCACCGCTAAAGAAGCCCTCCTTGCCTCCCAAGTCTCATTCATGCACCAACTCTTTCTTCCTATGCAATCGCCCGACACCTTCCTCTACCAAAAAATAATGTATGATATATATATTTATATAATCCCCTTCCTCAACGCCAGCAGTGAAGATTCAGAACCAGCTCTCCGCAACCGACTTGATTGCACTCGCCATGAGTACCAAAGTGTTCGGAATGGTGGAGGCAGCAATGGGGCCGTCGGAGCTGATGGCAGCGGCCGGCTGTGGTGTCGACAACAGGACTGGCGGATCTGATGGTAGTAGCGACTTGTGACTGCGGCGGTGATCGTGGTGGCCAACGGTATACCTGGTTGTGTGTGTGTATGCGTGAGTGTGTGAATTTATGTGTGTGTGTGTATTTGTGTGTGTCTGTGTTTTTGTGTGTGAGAGAGATGGAGTCGTTTGGGGTCCACTTGGTGGGTGTGTGAGTATGAATGAATTGTCTAATTTACCCTTAGTGGGTGGTCAAATGTATATATTTAACCACGATATATCTACTTATTCACAATATTGTCATTGCATGCTTAACTGTCATATATTAAAGTCTTACTTGATCATGACCGTTGTCTTGATGGATTCAATGTACATATTTATTTATATTTCTGTTTGAATGTCATATATTAAAGTCTGACTTGATCATTACCGTTGTATTGATGGATTCAATGTACATATTTATTCTTATTTCTTTCACTATCTTTCTCATGTGTTCACATCTCTCTCTCTATATAATATAGATGTTAGACTAAAACAAATGAATAGATAATTCTTATTTCTTTCTGATTCATTCTCATTTAAACACACACACACACGCGTGGTAATTAGGCAGGCCGGTTCCCGATCCGACCCGACCTGACGATTCATTGAAGTGTTGGTTTTTAATTAAAAAAAAAAAATTAAAAACCAACTCGGATCCGTCTTCCAACCGCGAACCGGCGGGTAGAAAAAGCAAAACTAAGACCCGGAACCGGCTTGATTTTACCATGGGTCCGGATCGAAGACCCGTATGCGCGGGCCGGTTCCGGCTAGTTCGACGGGTCGGGGCAACCCTTGCCACCTCTAGTATCTATATATATATAATTGCTAGCTAAGCAATAAATTTTACCTAATAAATTTTACTTATGTGGCAAATTATTAATAAAACCTAATAAATAGAACCTAATAAATTTTATTTATGTGGCATTAATACACCCAATCTCATTAATAAGAAAATATTTCATTACATTTTTTGGGTTAATCAAGACAAAAACCATTATATTTTATGTTAATTGATTAATAATTATATTTTTTATTGAATAATATAATAGTTAATATTAAAATTAATAATTATATTTTATACTAAATAATATATGAAAGTTACATAAAATTATATTTTACACTAAAATCAAAATTTTTTTATATGATGAAGATGTTGTTTATTAATAAATTAATTTTTTTTATGTCATATTAAAATTTCTCAAAATCACATAAGCAATTGTTATAATAAATGTAATATTTTTCAGCTAATTAATTGGTCATGATCACTCAAAATTATAAAAAGTATATATTTATTGCATTTTATGCAATCAATATAGTGATTCGTATACAATCAAATCGTGTGTACTATTTATTTTAACCAATGATCAAATTTTAAAATATAATACTATTATATAATTTATAATTTTAATATTATATACATAAATATAACTTATAATACTATATATTTGAAAGATAATACAATTATATAACTTATAATTTTTATATTATATACATAAAAATAGCTTATAATATTTAATTTTATTTATATCTGTGCAAATGCACAAGGTCGAATACTAGTATATATAATAGATGCCAAACTAAAAATATATAATTAGTTTGATATATTATGTAGGAAAATTTAATAACAAATGCAAAAATTATTGAATATTAGAATATATATTTATAATTTAAACTAGTAAAAGAAAATTATGGCATCAGTTGGTATTTAAAGATACAAACAACTCATAGATTTTTGTTGTTATAACAATTGTTAGTTTTCTCAGATGTATACACTCAAGACGTTTTCATGTTTTTCTTTCATTTGTCTACATAAGTACATTGTTTTTCTTTCATTTGTCTACATAAGTACATTCTAATTAGAAATATTGAAGGAGTAAAGTTTTCATGTTTTTCTTTCATTTGTCACATTGTTTTTGTTTCATTTGTCTACATAAGTACATTCTAATTAGAAATATTGAAGGAGTAAAAGTCAGAGAGATTTGAATTGTATATATATACTTTATAAGTTGTGTTAATTAAAATATATAAATTTAAACTTATCTATTTAATTATATATTAATTTATAATTTAGAATTGTTAAACATTATATAATCAGTTAACTTCAACCCTCACCTGATTGCGTTGATTGATTTTATGCGCAATAATCCATCTATCTTTCTTTTATTTCTATAATTCTATATTTATCTAAATTAATCTCATAATAAAGCTTCTATGCAATAAACTGATAATCATTCTACAACATTTTTTTAAACTTTATATAGTTATCTAAGTTAATTCCATAGTACAACTGCTGTGTTGTTTTTAATTTTTTATTCCGTACCATTCACAGAATAATCATACTAAATTGGACATCGACTAATAATTTTTGTCATTTTCGTTTATTTATAATGATATGACAATGTGATAATTGCATTTATATTACTTCAAAGTTTTTACAAAATTTCATAATTTTCATTTATAATATTTTAATATTATATCAATTTAATAATTTTTATTTTATAAAAATATATATGAAGAATATTTGATTTCTATTTCTCAAATCAATAATTTATATTGTGGTTTGATATATCATTCAATTATTTATCGATCTTAAATTGTTGGGTCTTCTCTGCGAGGCTCGCCATGAGAGTGGCGCAAATCAATATTTAGCAAAATAAATACTATTTTTTTTTTTTGGTTAAATGAAAAAATAATGTTAGTCATGAAAATGAACAGTAGTTTCATATATATAAGAATTTGATCTTCCACGTTAGAAATTAATCCAACAACCATTTTTGAATGCATCCATATAGTAATTTGACCTCACACGTTCGAAATTAATCCAGTCACGTCATCATTTTATCGACTCACAAGAATTGAACGATTTTTTATTAAACAACTTCAAGGACATTTTTTATGACGCCTAATATGATGACATTTTTCGTATATAGGCCAATATAGTAGACTAAAAAGTGAAATTTTGCCTGTTAACTTTTTTAATCAACAATTACATCTAAAACTCACCAAACATTATCCATAAAAAGGTTAGAGATCTTCTTGCAGGGGCGGATTTGTATTGGGCCCTGGAGGGCCCATGGGCCCTCTTATTTTTTTCATAAATCAATAATATATATATATATATATATATAAAGAAAATATTATAAAATATGTATAGAAATGTAAAAAATATCTATAATATATTAATAATTAAAATTATTTTTTATGTTTTTTTAATTTAAATTAATAATATTATTTATTTATTGAAAAATGTACTAACAGTCCTTACATTTTACATTTCTAGATAAATTTTAGAAAATATTTATAATAATTTACTTTTCCGGTCTCTTAATTGTAAATCGATTTAGTGATTTATAAGACTCAATTTAGTTGGACTGTTACATTTTTTAATGTTGATTTTTTTACTTTCACATATTTTAAAATTTATTTATTTTCTTCTTAAAAAATGTTCATTTGATAAAGTCTCATCAACAAAGATGCTATGCAATGTGTTGCAAAAGTTCAATTTAAATCAATTTTTCAATAAAAAAAAACTTAACTTTTCATAAACTATAGTGTTGAACTTAAGTTATAAATACATAAAATCTTATATTTTTTATGGTTTATTTTTTTTAAAAGTTTAAGGGTGATACAGACACTAAGTTTAGAAAAACTTGATGATACACATATCGATATTTATATTTATAGTAAATACATTTTTATATGAAATGAACGTTTCGACTTAAACTACAAGCTCGTTATAAATTTTAAAATCGGACCCTTCTGAGTAAAATTTCTAGATCTGTGAGTCTTCTTGTTTATCCATATAGGACTACTTATTTACTAACATGGAAATAGCAAATAATGAAGTTTATGACACCTCATATTTATAATATGAATTTTTATTTAAAATGTAGAACGTGCCAGAGCAAGTATTTGATCACCAATTTTGAATTAAAAGATTCTTATTTTATGTGTTTGGGTTCATTGCAATCAGCGTATAATATTATTATCTTATATCCTATATTATAATAAGAAATTTAGGCAATATAATCTCAAAATATTATATATCAATTTTATTTAATCAAGCATCAAAGTATACCAATCTTATATAATAATTTAGCTTTACAATCCTATTCTTTTTTTTTTTTAACCAAATTACAATCCTATTCGATGCAGAAATTTTGTCCAATGTTATTAACGGAACCTAGTTATACTATAGTGGAGGACAACTAGAGCAAAATTTTACTTTAAGACAATTTCAAATAAATCATAATTTATATAACATTTCAAATTCTTGTAAACCCTTGACATAGCTCAGCTTCGCTTGAACTGTAGGGTGTGTGTTATATAAAATAATTCAACTCATACTCAAAATATAACTCAATTTTAATTCAACCCCACTATCCTCACTATTATCAATATAACTAAATAATATAAATCAATAATTATAACACATCACATCAACTAAAATTCACAATTCATTTACCCACATAACTTTAGCTAATCATCTTTTCACATTATCTCTCTCATACTTTTATATCAAATCAATTTTATTTGTTTTATTTTAAATATCATTTTAAAATAAACTCAATATCTCACTAAGAAATAGCAAGTGCAATAATGTTTTGTTTATACCCATATGGTGTTATAATACCTGATGACACACAAAATACAGAACCAAAGTACCATAAAATGGAAAAACATGGTCTCCCTTTTACACTCATCCCATCAATAGTTCTGTTTGTACTTCTATTCCTAACAAATTTCTGTAGGCAAAAACAATATGGGATCCTTCATTTCTCATTCTTACATATACAATCATTGGACTTTCATACAAGGCAAAAAATGAGCCACATACAACTAATCTCTCTATTTACCCTTGAGTTGGAAGCTATTTCTCTGAAAATATTCTATATACAAAGTGGCCATCACTCAGAATTATTTTTTTTGAAGTTTAAGGCTTCGAGTGAAAATCTCATGATGATAGCTAAGAAGCAAAACCTGAACCTTGACACTTCATGCTCCAAGTTAGTATCTTGAAATGTATGTTAGTTGATCCTATTTATCGGCTGTTTTGTCACCTTTTAAGGCATTATTATTTGATTCGGAAAAGCTAGTCGGGTTTTGTGTACTCGAGCAACATATGTGGAGATCGGTAAATCTTGACGAGCGTCCAATAAAGAACCTCTTCTACACCGAGTTCACCTTCAGCTCTTGCAGCGTAAATATCTTCACAGATTGCTATCAACCTGAAACAAATAAGTNTAAATGAATTTGAATGAAATTAAGAGGGGTCCAAGGGGCGAATTTGGAAGATAGAAAAGGGATTAATGAACAAAATTAACAGAAAGAATAAGGAAAGTGAAAGTAGAAAATATCCAAGCAGAACATAACCAGATTAGTTAAAAAAAAAAGAAGCTAATTCATATAAAAGGAATCTGCATGAAAGTTTAGGAACAAAAGGTTTAAGAACGATATCATAATATTAAACCTGTCACAAGAAGGAAGATTTTCGAATGGTATTCTCATCCGTAAGTCGGAACATTGCATTCTAATGAACCGGCCGACTGCAAGGACAAATGTGATGTAGAGCCCCCAAATACTGAACTTGCTCAGAGTCTCACCAAGAAATCCTTCTGGAATAATTACTCATGCATTAATAACACAAACAATGTATTCAAGTTTTAGGTTAAACCACAAAAAATGGCTCAAGTACAGAAAAAACCCCCCCATTAATCGTTTGTAATTGTAAGTAAGGTAGGGATGTCTAATATTTTATGGAGGTTAATGTTGGATGATAATTGATAAGTAAACCTTTCTGTAATTAGACCAAATCTCTAGTTCTTTATTTTCAAAAATAATAAATATAAATCTACCATTATAATTTTCCTAAAATACATCACTACCTACTATAGACACTTACGCGGAGTTTCCTCTGATACAATGACAGCCATAGGACCAGACAATGCTCCACAGCCATATGCACCCAGAGAATTAATATCATGAAAAGACCACCATTCAGAAATCCCACGGTGAAAAACGAGATCTGCACTCACATCATTTACCTGCAAAAATTACAAAATAAGTGACCTCTCATTTTATAACCAATTCACTTTGCTGTAAGTCAGGATAGTTAACAATAAGATGATAAACTGAAAATATTAACAATACCTCCTGTTCAAAAGGTCTAACTTCACCCGACCCAGTAACTCGAAAAAACCTCGGGTAAATATTATATATCCTAAAGCTGCTGTATGTACCGTTGAGAACTCCTTGAATTTCGGACGATTTAGGGAGATTAGATGGGCCCACACTGCTTTCATATTTCACCATCTCTTTGCCTTTTGGTCGGTCTCTTGTAAGAACCCAAGAGAATTTAATATCCATGCTACTGTTAAGTGACCTCATAAACTGCTCCTGAACAACACTCGGGACAAGCCACAGAGTACTCGCATCAGGCAAGCAACAAATGAGCTGAATGTCATTTATATTATACGAGTCCAAATAGTTTTGAGGGTCAAGATCGTCATTTGCACTGATATCATCCCACGGGATTCTTTTACAAAGAGTGGTCTGGTAAAAGGTCAACTTGCCACCATCTGTCTTGATGTCAAACTGAAAACTGGCGTCTTTAATTGGATTTGCTATGTTTGTGGGATTACCACTACTGTACATCTGAAAATAGAAACATTATCGACAAATAACCAATTTACACAACTTTTACATTAATAAGGCAGTTTTGGGAGTGAAATATGAGATTCAACAGAGATATGTTTTTCCAGTTTAGTTTTTTGTGACTTTGAGACTTGCTCACCAGCATCGGAGCCCAAATAACGCAGATTAGAATAAAGAACAGACATATGCCATTACAAAATTTTGTCATCTTGGTTTGCTTCTCTCCTTGTTTATGGGCAGCTCGATTCAGAACATTATCACATTTGACGAGATACAAACTTGCATTTATGTCCTCCAACTGAAAAGGAAAATACAAAAAACATCAGTATCCTCCATTTTGAATTGAGATTGATTTTTTTTGGAAAACACTTATAAACAAGCACCCTCACGTCTTGTTTATAAGTTTTTTCCAAAAAAATTCAGTCTCAATTCAAATCTAACTCAAATTTAACACCACCTCATCATCCTCAATATTATTAATATAATTAAATAATATAAATCAATCATCCATACACATCACCTCAACTTTAATTCACTATTCATCCACTCACATAATTTTAACTACCCATCACTTCCAATCACCCCTCTCCCACTTTTACATCAAATCAACTCTAATCATTTTATTTTAAATATTATTTTACTACAAACTCAAAATCCCACTCAAACTTGACTCAATCAGCTTTTTCAAAACTAACTATAGTTAACCAAAAAAACCAATCAAAACCAAAAAAATTATAAACAAGCCAGGGAACAGTTGATGAACCAAAGGTATAATCAACCCAGGTAACCAAATTCAACTGGATTGAAGCATTTTTTTTTTTCTTTTCTTTTCATTTTTCAAATTTCTTTACTATTGTTAATTTATGGACACACCTTCAGCCAGTCGTACATAGTCAACGAAGTGGTTGTGCACGACCAGTCGAGCACACATCGCAATTCATACAGAAAAGGCAAAGCGCGATAAAGCCTGTAGCCTAGATAATTAACAAGAGAGACTTCACTTGTCAGAAACTGCCGATACAAAGTGCTTTGATGAGGAACACCATATCTAATTTGCATGGCTTGTAAAGCCAGAGAAATCGCTTTCGTGAGATATATTGCCCGAAGAGCCAAACCAGCAGTGTTACGCTGTGATGTATCCATATTCCAAGCATACTCGGTGACAGCATAAGTGAACAGGACAAGGTTGAAAATGTAAAAGATGACTTTTCCTGTTGCGAAGGAACATAGGTATATGATGCGATCAACGACAATCAAGAAGAAGATTGCCTGTTCATCAAGAAAATCAAAGCAGATTAAGAAACCAAAATGAGTAAATAAATACACAAGCAAGTTTCTGTACGAACATGACAGGGCATGATTAAAATTAGCACTTACTTACCTTGGGGTATAGTTTAACTACAGAAACTTCATTTATTTTTGGAAATTACACATATAATCCTTGAGGTCAATACTTACCTGACAAATACTTCCTTTAGGATGCAATATGTAAAAGAGAAACAAATATTGAAAGGTAATGGGTAGTTTTTTTTTCCTTAGACTAAACCTCAAGGGTACTTTTCGTAAACAACCCTCACCAAAAATAAGCGGCTGTTTGAATAAAATTAACCACATTATTTACATAGGAAAGACCACATGATTCAAAAGTTCACGTAAAAACATAGCATTCATTACACAAGAGGAGAGAAGCATGCATCCTTACCATTAGAATGAACACATACTCTTTTGGAAATTGATCCTCGAGCTGATAGTACTCAAGAAACTCGCTTTTATTTTTTATGACAGATTGGTAGAACATAGCAACCAGAAAGAAAACCGACAAATCAGCTCCAAATACATATGCGTAGAGATCGATTTCTCTTTTTCCACCTCCAATCACCGAATTTATATAATAAGGAAACCCAACTTCATCAGCAATCCCCATGGATTGTGCTTTAAGTATCTCCTTCGTGACATCAGCTGCTGGGGTAAGAGACTTGAATTGTTCAGACGGCACACAGTCCGTCAATGAAGAAACATAAACCACCTCAAAAACAGCCGAGGCAATATTCGGATTTTCAGAACTTTTCTCAATACTCCGTATCTGAACTTTGCTTGGACAAGGACAGCTTAAAGGCATTTCACTTTTGCAGTTCAATTCGTGCACATGCTGCAATAGCTGATTTATACCCGATTCAATCCTCTCTGGCTGAATCCCATCATCTGGCCAAGATTTCACATCCATCGACAATTGAACAAAGTGAGGAGGAGATTCTGCTTCTTGCGTAAGTGATTTCCAATACCGAGTGCAACCATTGACCACTATTCGAACCACGTGTTTTATTATTTCGAAAGCTTTCTTTAGTTTCTCACTCCAGCTAGAGACCATGCGAAAATCGTCCCGATTTGAAAACCCCCCTTTGCCATTGCTAAACCCAACCGAAAACCATTCACTGTCTTTTGCGGTTATGGAGCTCTGTATTAAGGTAAATAAATAAACCAAAAAAAGAGGCAGCAAGCTCACAACAAAAGACGATGTTATCTTCTTTGTTGGAAACCCCATTTCACGTAGAAGGCTCCATTGGACGCTAAATCCACAGTGCTGAATCATTATTTGGTATAAATACTGAATCAAGATATAAAATTCTGTATAGATCAGCATTGTGACCCAGAAGATGTAATTCGGCCCAGTATTCACACAGAGAGCATACAGAAAAAGAGCCGCCAGGTATACCATCGAAAGCAAACTGAAATTCCAAAGAAAAACGAGGACAAAACAACAGTAACACACCACATCATTGTTTGAACGCATTTGAGACCATATATAACATATGATTCGTCCAATTTGCAGACTAGCAGACTCCGAAGTTCGACTCCTGTCGGACATCAAAGAAACCGAACTACTCAAATGTATCGGTTTTATTTCCGAGCTTCTTTGCTCAGACGAAAGCCCGTCTTCCAAATTAGATGACTCGTTTGAATCCGAATCCTCGGGCGCGATATTCAAGAAGTTCACAAGATTGTTAACCGCCTGATTTCCAATCGACTGAACTTGAGAAACACCGTCTCCTATCAATTGCACTGCAGAAGCTAATGGGTTTTCGTTTTTATTTTTTCTCGATTTATCCATGTTGTCGATCACATTATTACCACTGGCATCCTCCACGATTTCAGTTATCTCACTAATAGAAGCATCTGTTTGATGCTTTCTGAAATCCACAGAAAATGGATTTTCTGTCCGTACACTACTCGGAGACTCGTATACATTACTCAATGGGGAAACTGATTCATGATTTACATTACCATCAGTGTTTTCTGGATTTGTAGAAGCACTGTTTTTCCTTCTTCTCAAGCCTTCATTAGCATGTGAAGCCTCAGGACACGCATTAGTGGGATTCAAATCGTGAAGCTGGATTTGAAGGTTGAGCATCTCGGATTTCATTTTCTCGACCTGCAAATTGCGCTGACGTTTTTCTTCTTCAGATTCACGAATGTGCTGCAGCTGTTTTGTTTTCCAAGTAGCTTTTTTCTCTTGTTCCCTCACAATCGCACCAATTTGTTCAGCCTCGAGATAACGGAACACGTAATCAAACTCAGAGGAATAAAACATGTACGATTGGCATGACACGAGGACAAAAATGACGATTTCGACCAGTGCTGATCTCGAGGTAATTCGAAATCCATAATCGTATTTATAAAAACCGATCACCTCGTAAATGTAATCAACAGTCTCGCACTTCCCCACATTAAAATCACCAATAAAAGGAGACTGGTAAGCTAGGGAGAGAACAATCACAGCGAAATTGTACATGCGCAGATACTTGAAGACCTTGTTTTTCTTCTTTAATATGGCGAACCTCATGCGGAAGAAAAAAAGAGCAAAACCTAGGTATCCAAGGTGCAGAATATCGTACTCCAGTGTACCCGTAATCAGTATGAGAGTAAGTACGAGATCTAATAAATGACAATAGCAGTAAACCCTCACATAGTCAAGAAATGTCCACATGCTTTTGGTCTCAAACGAAAGATCCCGCCAAACAAAAGCATTTTTACGCTGAGATAACATCTGATTATACGTAAATAAACCTGAAAAACTGGATGCATGATCTGCACGGAGTTTAAAGCTTGCCAGCATGAAGACCACAAAATAACTTATCAGTATGCGGGGATCATCAACTATAATCCCTGCAATATATAAAATAAAGAAAAGTGGGTGTACTTTCAAAGGTAAATTACAGATGCGTTACGAAAAGAGACAAATGTAAAACAAACAAATAAATAAATATATATATATATATATATATATATATACTACCTAGAAAGTTGAATTTCATCAGTAGCAAATGAAACAGAGAGAGAGAGAGAGAGAGAGAGAGAGATTGCATACCCAGCCAACACTTTTCACAGTAGTTGAAATATACATTTGAAGTTTTCCAGCAATCATGGCAATGTGTATGGGTCACATTGGAAAGATGTTGACTTAAAGGCTTCAAATTCTTCCACATCGCCAAATATTCAACGAGCAGAATGGTAGCAAACAGAAAGACAAACACAGGCCACAATTTACGAATGATAGGACGGGCCAACAGGACACAAGTAGCAAGACATGCTATGTAGAACATCGAAACGGCGTTTAACAAAGCAAAACTGGCTAGTAACAGAGCTATCATGTTGATCTCTAGGCCAAAGAGATTGAACATGTTTTCTATCCAAAACTTCAGATAGACTTTCAATGTCGTCTTCTGCATTTCGAATCTCTCTTGCCTCAACGAAACAATCCTTTTCTTGTTCCACTTCCGGCTTTCCTTCATGCTTCCCCAAATATAGCCGAACGGGTATTTTCTGTTATTTCCCTCGTGAGTGTCCTTAGTCGACGACGAATCGGAAGATAGTTGATAGTTACCGAGTAAGAAAGAAGACCATGAATTTCTCTTGATCTTTTCTGAACTAGAGCCAGATGATGTCTGGCTATCTCTGTTTGATGTCGGGTCAACACTAGAAATATCTCCAGACGAAACAAAAAGCGGACAAGGTTCTTCTGATCTCCCGGAATCCAAAAGAGAACTAGGCATTTCCCTCAACCATCGGAAAGCATTATACTGCAGAGTACAAACTACAATAACCAAAATTTTTGCCCTCAGGCCTGCTTCTAGGCCCTCAAAACTCTGTCTATACACTTGTAAACCCAGAAAAAGAGACAAATCGTGGTGCTTTTGACCGGGAAACATTTTCACCAGCTTACCCCACATCTGAAATAGATATTCAGCTGTCACCAAGAAACCCGTGTAGACTAAGAATGACTTGGATGGAATTCTGGAAGTTTTAGGCAATGCAGAAGATAAAACGAGACCAAAAAGATATAGAAACCCGAATGCACTTATTGGAGATAACGAAGCGTAGAACAATGCAATAAATAGAACCTTTTGACAATGCCATATTAGAAACCGCTTGACAAACCCCAATATCCCCAACTGCAATGGGGCATGATCTTCCAATTTCATTTGTTTGCTTTGTCTTCTCTCATAGCTATAAAGTTGCATGACGATCAAAATCGCTAGAGAATCCCAAAGATTCTCTAACAAAGAAGCTTCCGTGTTATAGCCAAAGCATAAGTAAAGATCAATTTTTTTGGACATCCACGTCTCCAAAGTGGGGAAAATGCTTAGAATATAGATGAAAATGAAAACAGCTATCGCATATGCTTTGAGTGGAAACCATAGACGCCGTTTTGTCCTCTCGACAAGCTGTCTTCCAATTATCCAGACAAGCAAAAGGAAAATGTACCCAAATGATATGTAATTTGGTCTCACAAGATACACCGCAAGAAGAATAGTCAGAAAAGCAATATAGGTCCCAAATGATCTGTACATGGACAGGAACTTCTCCCCAATAGCACTGAGGTACAACGCCACCCTTCTTTCTGAAAACATGGTGAAATATTAGCATATACGAATACAATCGTTGCAGATAAAATATACATTTAAAAAAAAAACTAGCAACCATGAGTAGTTGATATTATAAAGTAACTTTGATCCCGGTAGGCCAAACTTATCAAGTGCAAAACATCTGCTTTTATAAGAGGTGATTTATCGTAACAAAAGTCAAAAGTAATTGAGAATCAGGAGTTCGCAGTGTTTGTTTGCCAAAGTGTTTATTGCTCACACAAGTCAAATGAGAAACAGAATAAGAAAACTTAAGCAGCACTCCCACCACCTTTACATTCTGATTATTTAATTCAAACTTAGAAGCAAAAGTTTGCACTTGAAAAAAAACCAACAGATGTTCCTCCAGGGTTCATAACTTTGATGATCATAACAACGCTCATAGTTTTAACTGCATTCATCTTAGTTGGAGGTGACTGATAACTTATCCTTGGAAAAAAAGGTTGCATTACCATGGGAATGATTTTCGAAGTACTCTCTAGTGTTGGAGGTAGCATAAACCGACAAAAGAACTGATTTGTTCAAACCGGCTCTCAGAATGCTAAATCCAACTGGAGGAGATGGCGTGTGCTGAACAATGGCAGAGAATGAGAATAGCACTTCAAATCCATGGTTATTTACAGCACAAAAGCATGCAAGCAGAGCTATTTCCAGGAAATCCCAAGAACTATCACTTTCTAGTACACCTACAAGATATTTACAAGCAAGTTTTATGAACCGTTAAGATATAAGGCATTAGATATGTGAAAAGGGAAAAGAAAAAAAGAGGAATAAAAAGAAAAATATAGAATGTAGGAATGAAATATAATCTTAATATCAATAAAACCCACACCTAACTGTGATAGCACTTCAAAACTTATAGAGCCTTTTTGCCCCAATTTCCTCGAGACAAGACTAAGCTGAAGAATGTATAAAATGGCAAAGTGAGCCTCGCACAGAAGAATAAGGGATTGACGCATCCTTGTGCTGATGTTATGGCTTAAAAGGTATGCAAAGAAGAATACCACTGAAAGGAAAGGCAGTTTATAACCAATCAGAAAATTGAGCAAGCATCAAAATGCATGAGGTGGAAAAAAAAGAAACAATAGGCAAGAGCATAAACAGCGTAGACTTTATAGCATACTATAAACTGCGTGAACAAAACCAGGTTTCGTAGCTATTAGGAAAATCAGCAAGAGCATAATAGGCCGAGAACATTTCCGCAATCCCCAGGCAATTGTTGCTACAATCAACACCTTGGCATCTTCTTTGACTGCTTCCTCATACATACAATATGAATAATAGTCAGATTATGCTTCTTCAGGGCACATAAGAAGAAAAACGACACCATATTATTTCTCAGAAAATAGTGCAATATCAAGTTGCTAAGGGTGGGTGTGATTGGATACAAACTTAACCAAAAATAACCAATCAAAACTCAAATTTAACTCAACTTCAACCCAACCCCTTCTATCATCAATATTATCAATAATTAAATAATATCAACCAATCATTTTTACACATCACATCAACTATCATTCACTATTCATCCACTCACATAATTTTAACTAACCATCACTTCACATCATCTCACCTACTTTTTTTAAGTTCCCACTAACCACTAACAATACCACCGTTTTTAAAATTAACCATGGTTAACAAAAAAACCAATCAAAAACCAATGAAATCCATATCCAATCACACCCTAATATTTTCATATAAAATTATTCCGTTCCATAAGAAAATATAAGTCACTTACCAAAACACACATTTACAATCAACCAAATACTATGTGCTTAAAAGATATTTTTCACAGTTTGTAATATTTTGATTTCTCTTTCTATTGTTCAATTGTATGGTTTTTAATCAATCAAATTATCTCTATCACTCAAGTATTTAATAATTCCAGATTTTACCATCAAATTATTTTTGTGAAATATAACAGAAATAATAATTGAATCAAATATTTGCTGTTTCATATGGGCATCTGTACCTTCCTCAGTCTTGATCTCGTTAGAATTTTGTCTTTCCTCATTCGACAGGCATAGAAATACAGAGTTGTTTACCAGATTACCAAGAGCCACAAGAATCCCAAGACAAAACTGTGCTAGAAGGAAGAAGCCCGGGATAGGATAATGCCATAATCCAACCATCTCCCAGATCTCCATATCCTGATTATCAAAGTAGAATTCGATCATACAAATCTCACTGTGAACTCAAGACTAGTACACTTAACTTGAAGATTATGATAAAGAGGTACCTTCCCGAGTTTCCAGTTCACGTACGCAAAAGCCACATTGAAAACATAAGTGCTCACGCCCCACAAGAGAATGAACACAAGAAGCAATCCATTTAACCGGTGCAAACGGAACAAAGACGGAAAAGCATACAATATGTATCCAACGTATGCAAGTAAACCAAATGCGCATATACTTGCAAAATGGAAGCTCCAGTATGAAAGAGCAAATAAGGATACCTGTCATATTACGTCAATAAAAATTAGACACGTAAGCTGCTTAGGATGATATAGTATAGGCATAATTACAAAAGATACCCTTGTGGTTTAGCATAATTTAAAACAAAACAAAGGCATCTTTCAGAGATACAATGTGAGGGTGTAAAGGCGCGATTGGCTACCAATTATATCCGATTTTGACTGACACGATAAATCTATAGTGAACGGTTGTAGTGTAATTTAGGAATTAGTTGATCTTGACTAATGAATTACACTAGTACATTTAGAATGTATTGAATCAAAACCGATTTCATTTATATCCAATCGCGCCCTAATTGTGCAAGATTAAGGTTTTTCTTTGGCTAAACTCCAAGGGTAGGTTTTTGTGAGTTACCCATCATTACATTGTTACAAATATCGTCTGAAAACTTGTAACTACTTACAGGAAAGCCATAAGTGAACCAGTTGATACTGAAGAACCTAAAAACTGTTCCCCTTAATAAAATATTGGTATGTCTTGCCCCGGACCTGCAAAAGTCAGAGTACATTTTAACAGTCTCGTGAAAGCAGACATGTAATAACACCTTAACATTAACAAATATAGACCTCGGATATAAACCATGTTTTATGTTCCTGGACAAATCAAATTGCTACACAAACAAATTCATGCAAAAAAAATATGGCATGTACTAATTAAAACAAAGCCATGCGGCATTTACCTCAACTGACGAACAAAAAAGGAGTTTTTTGAAGGAAGAAGTTGCTCAGTTAGACTGCCTTCTCTCATCGACATCATGAATTCCATGTCTTCTAAATCCTTTCTTACACACGAGAGCTGAAAATACATTCTGAATGAGTACTAATGTATAAAACCCACATTAGCCACCAAATAGTCTACAAATATGAACTACATAGCTCACAGAAACATCGTCCACCAATCTTTATCAGGAATTGGTTTATCATTATATCGTGTCATCACTTATAGAATATTCAAATACAACAACATACCCAGTATATTCCCAACAGGTTGGGGTCTGGGGGGTCAGTTGTACGCAGACCTTACCCTTGTAATTATAGAATATTCAAATAACTTCCAGAAATTATGATGGTGATACATTGAAAGCTTTTGCACTTTTAATAAAGAAAAATCATCCGCATTAGAAGGCAGACAATAATATTACATGTAAAAATAAAAACGAATATATACTGATACCTGCTGATTAAGAACATGTAAGCAGTCAAAGTCAAAATCTCAAGTGAAAGATAATACGACAAACGCGTACCATATAGAAGAACACCATCAAAGATGAACCAGATATGACTTGTTGCCAGTCAGATTCATCAGATGCTTTGTATAGACCAATTAACTCAGCTATCACTTGAATAGAATATGGAAACTCAACAGGAAGCTGATACACATACAGCAAGCAAATGCAGAAGCCAGAGTATACCCAAAGTAACTTCCACCACCTTCAAGCAATGTACAATAACATAAGACTAATTAAAAACTGAATGCCAGAAAGAGAATCTTTAGTCCTAGAAAGAATTATTTCAATATACAGGAGATAATTACCTGAAGAGGCCTAAGAAATTGCTTGTTAAAGACCAATCAACTAGTCCAACACAGCTGCAGATGAAAAATGGCAATGAAAGCCATGATGGGTTGCTTATTCCAGAAGCCAACTGCACAGCAGGAAGTAATAAGCAGGCGACCAACCTAAGACGATAACCTTCAATTTGGAAAAAAGAAGTAAAATAACATAATCAATATACATCATAGAACAAGACCAAAAATTGAAGTCCTATAGCATTGCAAACTACTGCATGACCGACAAGCGAGCAGCATTAGACAAATTTATATACTACCATTTATGACATAAATATTGAATGCCAATATTCTAAGGATATAGGGAATTCCTATACATCATAATTTCTCTTCCAGTATCAACAATTCACCGGCAAGATAACTTATTTTCTTTAAATTTCATATTGAACAACTAAAGGGAAAAAAAATGTTAACACCTTCTGATTGAACCACCGTTGATAATAGATGTAGATCTCTGACCTACGAATGGGGATATTCCCAAAACTCACATAAACATATTGTAATGCAACCATTCAAGTCATATTTTAAGACATTTAAAATAGAGTAGCTTCAATAATAGAAAACTGATAAGTGGGTCTGAGTAGAACTCATCCCCAAAAGCTAGCCCAAAGGGAAAGGTTGCGAACCCAAACTTACACACGATAACAATTCAGTAACTTTGATGTGGGACGAACATAATTTTCTAGCAAAAACAAACTTTCTCAATGATAGCACATGCACAAAAAGAACAATGCATCACCAGAGTTTTGCTTCTCGAAATAAGGTAAGTCAAAGCCAACCCGAGCAAAAATAAACTGGACGAACCTATGCGTTCAAAAACTGCCGATAAATAACCCCAACATGAATCTCGAGATTCCATGAAACCAAATTTGTTGCCATAGATCTCCATGAAGGATATAAATCCAACTAATGTTTCTACAACAAGGAGATAGATTACTCTCCAGGACTGGACACTGCAAAAACATGAAATGATGAATAGTTATTAATTATCAAGTGATTTTTTTTTTTTTAATAAGAGCAAATAAGATAAAAATAAATAAATAAATAAATAAAATAAATAAATAAATCATGCACTTCAAGCCATTCAGCAACTGTGATAACTGGGAAATACAAGTAAACAAGACTTACTTCATAAGTCCAAATAGCTTCATCCACCATGCATTTGCTATGCTCCATTGAGAACCCAAAGTTGAGCATAGAATAAGAAAAGTTACTTCCAATATAATCACAACAACTGAGAATACGAGAGAAAACCACAATAGGAATCTTCCTCTATATCGGAATCCTGCAAATTTACATAAAAGAGATGAGAAAGGAATAGTGTGCACAGAGAGGGAGGGAGGGAGGGAGGGAAGGGAGTATCAGAAGATTTAAAAAATGCCATCACAGAATAATCAACGCAAACAGGTGATATAGATATTATTGTTTTCTCAGCAGATGACCAAGTAGCTAAATCTTAGACCACAGAGAAAATATTACCTATTTTTGGCGAAGCGAACCGGAAAATAAGAGAAGTCAGCAAACTAATGAAGGAAATCAGACTCCAGTTCAGTAGTCCAGCTGCAAAAAGAAAACATTGACTGTAAGATACAAAAATCAGAGTTACTAGCTGAAAACAGGTCCATATAAATGACATGCATATCCTGCAATGTTCCAATTGAAAATGTTCATATCAGAACAAGGACATCATTTGAGTTATCTTGCTCCTATTTCGCACATTTTATCTACTCTTTCAATTCAATATACACACTTTTGATTTAAATATTCTAATTCAACAATTAAGGAAACAAAAACTATAAATGAGCTAACAAACTATATATTACACGACCTCCACAGTTTTTCCGACTTTCTCGACCGAGCATACTATAAAGCTATCTTGAGATATAAAATGCAAGCAAAGATATCTTGAACACGCTCTGCGTGAGTGAAGCTAAAATCTTGGATGAAAATCACTCAGAAAAAAAAATGAATCTTGAAGGAAAAAGTAAGGGATGTTTACTAAATAAGATTTATAACCCAAGAAAAGACTGAAGTTCAACTAATAATCAGAATCTTGAATAAATTTGGTGGAAATAGAACATACAGTTAGTAACTAAAGCACCTCTGAGGCATACACACAAGCAGGATACACACAAAGAAAAAACATACTGGAGCGGTAACCATAAAGAAACATCATTTAACAACAATCAGCACGAAAATACTATAGAAAATCTCAAATGTGAATATACCTGTAAGAAGTAACAGCGGCAACAAAAACCCACTACAAATCCTTCCCATGTTCGTCTTTTTCCACTACCCAATATAGCAGAAACAAGCAAACCCATACAAACGCATCTAATCAGAAAACTAGCGTTGACAACGAATTAAATACATCTGTAAATAATTTAGAAAATTTGCCCGCAAGAACCCGAAACAGGGTTCTGTTGTCTGATAAATTATTAATGCTTGGTCTCTAGTATAATTGAAATTCAAAATCCAGCTGATCAAGATTACTTCCTAATTATAGGAAATGTGGTATGTAAAAAAATCGGGGTTTGGGAATTATGATTTAATGAATGAATTCAATTATTTTACAGTTTTAAGCAGAACCGCAGAAACTACTGTGTTGTGTATGTGAGACGGACGTTTCTTATACGGTTGAATTTGTGCATCAAATCTAAAACTAGCATATTTTTTTCAATGATTTTACCCGTGTTATGTATAGAGTAATAAAAGTAAAGAATATTTTTATTAATATTTGTGACGGTATTTTTTTTCTATTTTTATATTGTCATTATTTAGCGAAACCCATGGAATACTTAAGGGGTGATTGAATATGAATTCAACTAGTAAAAAATTAATTTTTTTTAATTATAGTTAAGTTTGAAAAAATGTGGTATGGCTAGTTGTTAGTGAATATATTAAAATAATATTTAAAATTAAATAATTAAAGTTGATTTGATGTAAAGGTAGGAGAAAATGATTGGAAATGATGGTTAGTTAAAATTATGTGAGTGGATGAATAGTTAATTAAAGTTGATGTGATGTGTAAGAATGATTAGTTGATATTATTTAATTATATTGATAATATTGGAGATAGTGGAGTTGAATTAAAATTGAGTTAAATTTGAGTTTTGATTGATTTTTTTACTGTACAATTTATAAACAATCCCCCCCTTAATATTTGTTTTTCATGGATTACTACATATTTCTTTATAAAATAAGTTAGATCAAAACTCATATCAAGTAGACCAAATGAACATACAAATGAAGAAAATCTTTAACTTATGAAAAGAGTCTTATTAAGAGCGTAATTATTTCTTATTCTTTAGAGAATAAGTTGTGTAGCCCTTTACAAATAGGATTAGGTCGCTTATGGAATCATGTGATGATTCTAAAGAGAACTAAATGTCCATCATAATGTGTTTTATTTGAGAAGGAAGGTACTCTTGATTTTCTTAACACTAGAATATTTTTGTTCTGTTTGGGTGTTCAAACAACTGCAACAGGGTTATCATTCATTTTTTAAGAGTCTTTGGAGAAAGAATCTTCAATTTGTGCTAGGTTTGAGCATGTTCAGGCAGAGGCACCGAAGATTTGTTGGGGTAAGCGTTGGGAGGTCGACGGAAGTCGCCGTGAGAGTTATCAAATAGGGTATAGATTAGGCATCGTAGAAGGTTTTCTACTTGTAAGACAAAAAATATGTACAGACACAAATTTCGTTTGATAACAGAAGTCGGGTGTTGAGGGGTTCAATTCTCATTTAATTTGTATGTGCTTCATTATCTACGCACCAATATGATTATACAACAGTTTGTATGGTTTTTAAAATTTCACTAAACATGAACTCCGCAACCTACTAAAAAATAACTCCTGAAATACCCACTAATATGCATTACCTCTTGAATCGGGTTAAACCGACACTAATATGAACAGTCCTTCACCTTTGACCTACGTTGACTTGCAATATGCTGGGGAGAGTCTCGGAGGAAAAACTTTTGACACTCAAGTCAGTACTCGCTCGTGAGAATATCGAAAATTGTATGTTGTAAGCGTAATTATGTGATATGAAAAAGTAACAATTGATCACTCTTTATATACCCAAGGGAGTCTTGCTGCCCAAGTAGAATCCTTGCTAAGAAATATTTTTTTTCCTAGCTTAACACGTCTCTCGAATATTAGGCTCCTTAGTGAGATAAACTTTTCATCCTTAGCAGGATCCTATCCCCTCTTACCATAAAACTCTTAAGTCCCCAGATCGTCCTAGTGACCTCGTGACCTACCTGCCATAAACTCTTACCAGGTCACAACCACGACGTTTTGCTCTCACGACCTTTGGGTCATGAGGTCCCTTCATCTGTCCAATCTCAACCCGTACCCTGAGCTGCCTAAACGAGCTCCGTGAAGAGGTCAAACATTGATACCAAGTTGAAGCTCCCTCGAACCGGCCATACCCGAGATAACCACTCAAATCAATTGATCGAGCTACTCTGGGTGCTATATCATCTAGCCCTCCATTTCAATACGAGCTACTGAGACTTGTACTGAAATACTATCCATCCCCTATCAACATTAAATGCATTGTCACTCGACCTCGGCGGGGCGTGGAACGTCGGAAATGTCTCGTCTATCGTACACGCTTGGACCGTGAGTCGCGAATCAGCTGTCCACGTGGGGTGTCTTATCAGTTTCTGGCCCATAATCTTGGTCCCTCGATCATTTGTTAATCCAATGGTTGAATCGACTCGAGTAGCTACTAGGATATCTTCTCTCACCTATAAAAGCCCCATTTCACTTCTAAAAAACCTTTTTCATTATTTTCAGCATTCTCGGACCCTCCTCTACAAAAATAATTTCGACGAATTCACTACCAGATTTATGACCGACTCCTCCAGCGAGCTCTCTTCTTCTCCAACAAAACCCACGACATTTCCGTCAATCAATCATGGGTATGTTCATTATCCTCTTATTTTTTTCCTCTTTTTATTCTTTTTTTTATCTTTTATTTTTCTAGGCATTTCTCGCAATCATTTTCCCTTTCCCCTTTTTCCTCTACTGCTACAACTCGATTCCGACGATAATGTCAAATTCCAGTCAAACTACCTCTTCAACCTCATCCTCTCAAGCCCATATTGATTCCATAGTAGACGATTATTCCAATCTTCTCGAAAGAACAATCTCTATTCCAGTCGTTCTCCTTACCTTTTAAACTTCTGACAAGATCACTGTGGTTGAGGAGTGAAAAAGCTAATGTTGTGCCCAACCTGGGCAAACTTGTTAAGCCTTATCATTTAACTATATTGACAATCATCTCATTTACTTCAATTCATTAATGAATGAGAGCTCCCCCAAACCCGGTAACTCCGAGCTCTCAAAATCAGCATGTCATTCGACCAAACTTTTATTCCTTTTTTGTAGATCAGGCTATGTCGGCCTCAAATTTCCCCTTCATGACAACCTCCTAGGACTTAATCGACCTTATAGGATATATCTGAACCACTTCACCCCTAATTCCATATAGATTATGGTCGGGTTTACCATACTTAGTCGTTGCCGCCTAAAAAGCTGGATCTCGTCCTCTTCTTTTATTGTTACTGGCAAGTCGTCTTACTATATTTCCAGCTTGTAATAAAGTGCTTGTTGATAAACGGATTTAATCAACGTAATTAAGACTTAAAACACAACGAAAATCAAAGAAAATATGATTTTTACTGATATGAGGTGGATTACAATTTCGAGCAAGTCGGTTTTTTAATACAGGAGGTCGGAAACGGAGGGAGCCAGGTAATAAATGCGTGAATTTAATGTGTTCGTCCTGGATCCTCGTATCGATTTTAATGCTGCTATTTATAGTTATATCTGGCACACCTTCCAAGAGAAGTCGGCTGTATTTAATGCAGATTTGATGGTTTAGGGGCGGCTATAACGTTAGCACACTTTTTAGGTAATGATGAAAGCATGTGTGACCCTCTTACTGAGTGACAGTCGTCACTTCTGTCGGGACGAGGTCGGATTTCTCTGGACATCAGTTGTCCCACAGGTTTGTAGCCTGCGACGTCTTTCCCATAGAACCCTTTTAGAACCGAGATGCCAATCCCGAGGTCATTTATTCAATGTTGGGGCGATCTGGGAGCCTGCTTTTTGTCTTGGAAACCGAGGTGGTAGTATCGAGATGCCGATTAGGTATCGAGATGATACCGGGGATCCATCGCATCTCGGTCTTCTAGTAATTAATTTTAAAATCTTCTTAAATCCACTCGAAACGTACTTAATCTACAGAATTCGGTTTTGGTATTAACAGTGCCTATAATTAGGAACGGAATTCTATGTCTTATTTATTCTACATTAATAATTTATATAATTAAATATGTTTGTTTTTTTTGCAGGTGGAGATACATATTGAAAAGTTGATTGGATATTTTTAGTTTTATTTGTTCATTATTTGATTTTGTAATTTGGAATCTAATTTTTTTTTATAAATCATTGTTAAGTATGTATAACATAAAGGAATTTGAAAAAAAATATAATATTAACAAAAAAAAAAAAAAGAATAAAAAAATAAATAAAAAAGAAAAAAAAAGAAAATAATATTTTTTGTAATTTGTAACTGATTTTGACGGGTAAGTGAAATAATTCTATTAACGGTGTTAATTACACTTTTATGAATTAGACATCCATACTTTAATTTGGAAGATGCCAAGTATCCAACCAATTGATGGTTCGTGAAGCTACTCTTCCGTCCTGCCTTACCGTTAAATTTCACAGTGCCGCAAAATATGCACAACATTTGCACAGTTGTGTGGCGATCTCATGGATTTTCGGTGGCTTTCCTTCTTGATTGCTCTTTTACTTTCTGCCATGGCAGAAGCTTCTTCCTCTTCACTCTGTGCAGAAAAAGGCAAGAAACTTTATTTGACCCATTGTAACAAACACATTGGGGGCATAAAAAATTTCAAGTGGCTCGAATTTTTTTTAACAATCGCGAGATAATCTTTGTTATTTATCTGTGAATTGAACTGCAGATGTGCCTGTAGTTAGGAATATCCGTGAGATGGATCAGGATAACTATGGCCGACAGGGTTTATCTCACATCACCATTGCTGGTTCATTAATGCACGGTCTTAAAGAGGTGAAAAAAAACTACAGTTCTATTCATTTGTTTTCCTGGGTTGGCTGAGTGTCTGCATGGTTTGTATTTTTGTAGCGCTCATTTTTCTTAGTTATGTTCTGCAGAATATTGTGCTTTTGAATGAAGTGGTTTTATTGTAGGCTAATCTGAAGATATTTGAGATTTGAGAACGGATTGTTTGCCAGTCGAAGCTCAATGTTGAACGATTTATTGAGTGTTTGCTGAGTTTATCTTAAAACTGATTCATTCGTTTGTATAAATGCAACCAATAGCAACTAATTCACCATACAGCATTTAGATTTTCCTTAGATTTTGTAGAACAGTGGCAAAAATCAGTATGTGAATATATAATTTTTTTAATCAAAATACAAATGTCAGCAAGAGCTGACCATCAGTGTTTTAACTATGCAAACACTCTTGGTATATTGGTTTTTATTATTTTTCATCATTGAGTGGATTTGGATTTTCGTAGGTAGAGGTATGGCTTCAGACATTTGCTCCTGGCGTTCATACACCAATTCATAGGCACTCGTGTGAGGAAATATTTGTGGTTCTCAAAGGGAGTGGAACTCTTTATCTTGCCTCTAATTCGCATAAAAATTATCCTGGCAGTCCTCAGGAGTTTCCTATTTTCCCTAACAGCACGTTTCACATCCCTATCAATGATGCTCATCAGGTAATCAGTTGGGATTAATAAAGTAATATGTGTGTCTTGTTAAACCAGCATGGATGCTTCTGTTACTGATTGATCCTAAGGATTACACATATGAGTTGTACAGCATTCCAAGTTGAATAAAGAGAAAACGAAAAGGCAGAAAATATATTGCTGCGTATATTGTTTTGCAATTTTTGAATGGTACATTATGTGGTGGAGCTGTGTTTGCTGTGGGTAACATCACCTGTATAGAAGTTCATTTTCTGGATATCAAAGTATAATTTGCACATATGATTGATGAGAGATTTATTGTTCAACATATTTTGCATTACTTTTTTGTCGACTAATAGTTTATCAGATAGCTATTTACTTCCTTAATTCAAATCCCTTGGAATAAGTAAGACCTCCGAAATTTATTGTGGTAACTAAATGTTAAAATTTCTTTCCATACTCGTTTCCTATCGTTCTACTAGGTTTGGAATACGAATGAACATGAGGATTTGCAAGTTCTGGTTATGATATCTCGACCACCAGTCAAAGTGTAAGTAACCTTTTTCTTCATTGGATTGCCTTTTTCTTTTTCTTTTTTTTTTTTTTTTGTGTTTATTTGGAGAGTAACTTTTTCCCAACAAGATTGAATCAAAAGGACAACATTCTGTAGGTGTGAACATTGGAGGTCATCCAAGTTTCCTACAGTAGTTTCCCAATGCTCATTACCTGTCAAAATGAATCGACTAGTAAGAGGAGCAGAATCCATTCGATTTGTCCTGTGAACTCTCAAGTTTTTTTTTATTTTTTATTTTTTTATCTATATTTTTTTTTTCAAGCACTCAAAATGCATCCCAAACAAATTCTATACTTCATCGACACATATTAGAAAGCTCCGTCATCATATCAAGTACACTGTCAAATCTCAAATAATTCAATGGAATCGATTGACAAGAACCAAAAAAAAAAAGGCTACATCTAATTTTCCTTCCCTACAGGTTTATAGAACCCATAAACCAAATACCCGTAAGTCTCGCAATTCGGCTTCATAAATAGATCTGCGGCAAGGACATGTTCGCGAGGAGGCGGACCGATGGCGGCGTCGGAGATGTACGAGCGATGGTCTAACGGGAGCAGCATCGGGAATAAAAGCAGTCGAGTGGTGGCAGATCTACGGCGGCAGTCAACAGATCTAGAGGCGGAGACATATCGAAGGCAATGGTGGCATTTGTTGCAGTCGTCCAGGTCGCAACAGATCCGGCACTCGCACGGATGTGGTTGGGTGACGGATATAGAAGCAGAAGAAGGCAGATTACCAATTTAATTGTTCCTGTGTGCCCTTGTATTGACAAAAATGAATTTGATCCTAATTTGATATAGTATCTGCCATCCAATTGCTCCAATTGATGTAAATGTGATAAATTAATTGGACTTCATTTTTTTATTTTTTTTTTCAATTTGTGGCGGGCCAGCCCGCGGCCCGCTTGGCCCGCCCCGCCAAAGCCCGCGGCCCACTCGGGCTGGCCCGTTTAGGCCCGCTCCTTGGCGGGCCTTCAAAAGTGTAGCCCGGCCCACCATTTTGGCGGGGCGGGGCGGGCCGGCCCGCGGGCCTTGGCCCGTTTTGACATGTCTATACGTGACCCGTGCGAAGCACGGGATATATTTATTTAGAGAATATTATATTATAAGATGCAATATTCAATAAAAGTTTATAATACGCAAGAAAATTGTACAATGTTCAATAAAAGTTTTATAATATTCAAGTGGAGTCTTAAAGTCTCTTGTACATTAAGACTACTGACAAAATAATATTTTAATCAATGAGTTTCCTTTCCTTGTAGTTAAATTGTGAATGTGATTTGAGGAGTACAACAAATCGATATATAGTTGACTTGCTTTTTTCATTGTAGTTTTTTTTTTTTTTTTTTTATAATGAATTTAAAGATATTCTAAAATATAGCAAAAATTAATTTTTTTATTACAATTAGGAATTTTACTAAATATAGACTCTCAATCTATGGTGTTAATCAACGTTTAAGTCTAAAAAATTAGGAATTTTTACCTCTTTTAATCAACGTTTAAGTCTAAAAAACAATAGAGTTATTATAAGTTTTTTTCTACATCTTTTAAAACATTAAATATGAGCATGTTAGGGCTAGCTTGTAAAATAATTAATATATTATCTCATTAAAAAATTTATACTAATAAAAATTTAATTTTAGCATATAAATTTATCCCTTGATATAAGAGAAAGTAACAATTTTACTTATTGTTGTTCACCATATAATATTTAATTATTATTTTATTATATAATAAAAAAGAAATATTGTTAAATAGTGTAGTAGAATTGTTATAAAATTATATGATTTTTTTTTTTACAATATGGATTTAATATTTTTTTTATGATTTGATAATATAAACAAATCTATACTTAACTTTGACAAATAAAACAAATAAATACTTTAGTAAGTATTTAATGTATATACTAAATAGGAATATATTTGATATAATCAAATACCAAACATAATCAAATAAGTCAAAGTATACATTTTTATTTGGTATTTGATTTTTTTATTATTAAAATCTTTTTATTATACTTACCTTTTTAGATTAAAACAAATAAATAAATCAATTAAATAAATAAAATATTATAATACCAAAATAATAATGGCATTTAATGCAGTTGACTTTTCTGGATAGTAAATGTAGTAAATAAAATCTCCTTTTATATTAGTATAGATATGATATTATTATGTTGCTCAAAATAGTAATGCATTTATTGCATTGACTTTTCAACTTACTAAATTTCGTAAATGGTACACCTTATTATATAAGTATAGATTTGAACTCAAACGCCTTGATCATGATATAAAATGTTGATTTTCAGGTTCATATATAATGATTGGTATATGCCTCATACAGCTGCCGAACTGAAGTTCCCTTATTATTGGGATGAAAGGTGTTACCAAACATCTCTACCAAAAGATGAGCTTTAATCGTTGACCTTTCTACACGAGCTCCTTTTT
>BKCP01004650.1:508326-544146 GCA_008636005.1 Striga asiatica | reverse complement strand
TTGTTTCTGTTTGCGTGATGACTTGTGATTGTATGTCGAATGCTGCATAATGGAAGTTATATGACGCAGAGTTTCATTTTTCATTTTCCATATAAGTTTCCGTCATGTTTTTTTATCACTGTCTTTCGCCTCAAGAGAAGCCATGGTTTGATTAGGTGTGCTTTCTGTCACTGATAATTGATTAGGTGTGAGTTCATTACTTAATATTTTGGCCAGTTACAGTCTCAAAGAAAAGAACTATTGTCAAAATAGACAAAATCCTTTATGCCAAAACCAATTTCTACCAAGTTAACATGATATGAGAATGTGTTTTCTTTTCTCAATAAAATACAACATCTCTTTTATGTATTATATCAACTCTTGTCGTATTTTATAATCATCTTATAATAAATTGGCTCTTGAGCAGAAAATCCATTTTTTAATTTATATCATCTATTCCATAACTACAACCCTTATTATTGAGTCAAAACAGAAAACTAATTCAAATGAGTTAGAATCCTCATTCTAGAAAGATTCATATTGAAATATAATATTTTAAAAAATAAAGTAAATAAAAGTCTAACATATCATAATATAACTATTCAATTTTATACATATTATAAAGAAAATAGAAAACAATTCGACCCGCCAAATTATTAGTAGTTTTAAATATTTAATTACAAAATCTTTTGTAAAGCATTCGCTAATAAAGGTTTGGCCCACCTATGATAGCTTCCAAATCCAAGTTAAATTTGGCCAAAGCGACCAACCAGTACTACCAACCACAAGTATGTAAAATGCAGCAATCATAGATTTTGTACCACGTGTCTGTATCTTATTTAGTGGCCAATAAATACTACTAATTAAATACTCCTAACTCCNAAAATACTGTACATTTGATATGTCAACTGACAACACAAGAAGCATAACAAAGTCCAGATACACATTCTTTAGAGCATGTTTGGATACAAAATTTTTCAAAAAAATTCAAACATTTTTAACTCAACCACTTTTTTTAACTCAACTTTAACTCAACTCCACTATCATCAATATTATCAATATAATTAAATAATATCAATCAATCATTCTTACACACCACCTTACCTTAATTCACTATTCATCCACTCACATAATTTTAACTAACCATCACTTCAAATTTTCTTTCACCTACTTTACATCAAATCAACTTTAATCATTTTATTTTAAATATTATTTAATATACCCACTAACAACTAACCATACCAAACTTTTTCAAAATTAACCAAACCAAACAAAAAAATCCAAACAAAACCAAAATTTTTTATATCCAATCATCCTCTTACAAATTACAAAATCAACCAAGGAGTGACGCGAATACCCAAACACACTTCTACAGTTCTATTGAAGGAGACAAAAAACTCCAAACACAAAGACTAAAAAATCAAACATAGTTGAACTCTAAACAACTGAAGAAAAACAAGAAAAAAGACTACAACACTGTAACACACATATGCAAGTAGATCAATTTCTCCCCTACTTCTAGCACCATTGTCGCTAAACGAACCAACACACGAGTCGCTCCCAAATATTGAGGACCACTAATCTATATAGCATCAGATCTAAAAATTCCGGTCCAACGCAAACTGGCTATGTAGATCTAACGAAGAGACAACGCTCAGGCCTAGATCTGAGCCCGCCTAGGCCACTAGTATCGAGATGAACTAATGTCGTCGTTGCGACCAACACCGGAGAACCAAGTCGTCGTCCCGATAGAACACCGTGGAGAATGGGACGAGGTGGAGAATTCTGCCACTCATGGCCAGTGAGGTGTGCCGAGCCACCGTGACGGACGGACAAGGGGAGAGCCTGGTTTGACGTGGAGATTTACAAAGAGTAAGGGTTGTGAGATAGAGAGAGAAAAAAAATAGAGGAGCTCATGGTTCAAGACATTTTTATAAAATTGAGTAAAATTTCCTTTAAATTCAACTCAGCCTTGAACTGATGATATTCATGTTAATTTCTAATTATAAAATATTATCCAGTCAAATCAAGCTCAAGTTTCAGCATTTATAAAAAATAAAATAAACTCGGTACAACGAAGGTATAACTCGACTCGACTCGACCGAGTTTCCAAACTCGATGTGTGCCCACGTAGCAAACAAGGAGGACAAACTTGTCATTCTTTCACCAAAACATCCAATCACATTGCCCCACCTATGAAAGTAGTGGTCTCATTTTGCGGCCGTGAGTGCACCTTAGCATTTCTCAGATCAATTATTTCCGTTGAGAATGCATCTATAAATACCGCTCGAATTTCACTCAAAGTCCGTTGGTACTGCAAAATTCCCACTTTCTCTCTCTACCCTTTCCATAATCGCCCCTCCCTCTTCATCTCTAATAATAGTCATCGCCGTCCCTGAAACCCTAGAAATCCGATCACACCCCTCAGGATCTCCGATTCCAGGTGGAGTTGTGATCCTAGGATTTCCTCGTATTCAACTCCGTTAAAAGAAGCCCTATTTTTTCCCGTCGGTACTTCTCCTGTCTGAATTTACGTTCGAGTACCTCCTGGATCTGACCCGATTCCCTTTCACTTCGTCGTTTAACCCCAAATGGGTAGGGTTTTCAGGGACGCCTCGAAGCCCTCTTCCTCGCCGGAGCCGGTGACGACGTCCACGTCGACGACGGAGACCATCAATGGATCTCACGAGTTCAAGATCACGGGGTATTCATTGTCGAAGGGAATGGGGATCGGGAAATACATGGCGTCTGATACGTTCATTGTCGGCGGGTACACATGGGCGATTTACTTCTATCCGGACGGGAAGAGCGTGGAGGATAATGCGACTTATGTGTCGCTTTTTATTGCGCTCGCGAGTGAGGGAACGGACGTGAGGGCGCTTTTCGAGCTGACTCTTCTGGATCAGAGTGGGAGGGAGAGGCACAAGGTTCACAGTCATTTCGGAAGGGCGTTGGAGAGTGGACCCTACACTCTTAAATACCGAGGCAGCATGTGGTGAGTTTTTTTCTTGGCGATTAACTATGTGCTGGGTTTTTTTTTTTGTTTTTTTAATCTATGGATGCTGATGTAAGTGTGATCTTGTGAATTTCAATGTGTTTACTTTACCAATTAAACTGCATGCCTGTAAGAGACGTTTTGGTATACACATATACCCTTATTGGTTCAGCTTCTGCATGATCTCGTCTTCAATCACCTATTTACATCTTAGTTGAGGAAAGAGAGATGACTATCTCTGCATTTAACAACGGGAAATTGGGAATTTATCACGCCATTTCATCCTGGATATATCCCTGGCAAAGAGTTATAAGTTCATTTAGTTGCTTCTCTCACACATTGAATGTCGTAGTGGTGTAATCTGAAAATTCCCAAGTGACACCATTCTTATTTTTTCTTTTGATCATTGCTCTATGTATATCATATGATGCTAGAACTTATAATTCCGCGAAACTCCAGAATGGATTCTATGCAATGTGACAACAATGTAAATGGGTATCTTTTTGGCTGCAGGGGCTATAAGCGATTTTTCAAAAGAGCTGCTTTGGAGACTTCTGACTATTTGAAGGATGATTGTCTTCATGTTCAATGTTGTGTTGGCGTTGTTAGGTCTCACACAGAAGGACCTAAGATCTACTCTATACCAGTACCCCCATCAGACATTGGCCAACATTTTGGGAAGCTGCTGGAAAGCGGAAAAGGAACTGATGTGAACTTTGAAGTTGATGGAGAGAATTTTTCTGCTCACAAATTAGTGCTTGCAGCTCGTTCACCTGTGTTTAGAGCACAGTTGTATGGGCCAATGAAGGATCAGAACACACAATGTATAAAAGTTGAAGACATGGAAGCACCACTTTTTAAGGTCTTTAGCAGCATTTCTTCATACCCACAACTTCTATTGTTGTTTGTAGTATCCTTCTTTTGTAATCGTCTACAGCATATTTGACCTTTTCAAACTAGTTAACTTGCTACAGTGCTCTCTCTCCCTCTCTCTCTCTCTCTCTGTCTGTGTGTGTGTGTGTGTGTCTGTGTGTGTGTGTTTAGTTCTTAAAAGCATTTGTGGAATGTTGTTCTGGGAACCCTTTTGGGAATGACCTGTGGACAAAGTTCTTGTTCCATGATCTAGTTACATTTTTTTCCTGCTGTTATCTGAACTTCATAGAGTGACCATGTGTGACCTGTGCCTTTTACTTTAACATGTATAGGTCATGCTACTTGTTTTTATTGTCTCTTGACTATATGTTAGTTGTATAATATGTTATGAGTTCTAGATGCAAATTTGGTGATTTGTATGTCCAAGCACATGCATATGTATCTTGGAATTATATATTTATATTCTATGACTAAAGTAGTTGCTTACTACTTGTGTAATAGTACTGTCAGTCATATAATAATGCTAATGACTCTGTATGTTAAAATCTTCATATGTTTTTTTCCTGTTAATTTGATTGGATGTTTGGGCTATTGAAAATGCTTCACTAGTTTTCCCAAGTTTCTACTAATTGATAAATATCAATATCATTCTTGGTAATGGTGTACAAGGCCGGCCTTTTGGTTTCTTGATACTTACTATTTTTATTTTTTTTTTCTCTTTTTTCTCCTTGCTTGCAGGTTTTACTTCATTTTATATACTGGGATACATTACCTGATATGGAAGAGCTTACTGGTATAAACTCAACATGGGCTTCAACCTTGATGTCTCAGCATCTGCTTGCCGCTGCTGATCGATATGGGTTAGATAGGCTCAGATTGCTGTGTGAGTCTACCCTCTGTGAACAAGTTGCCATCAATACTGTAGCAACAACACTAGCGCTTGCAGAACAGCACCACTGTTTCCAGTTGAAAGACATGTGTCTCAAATTTGTGGCGTTGCCTGAAAATCTCAGAGGTATATTTTAGGATATATTTGTTATTAACTCTATACTTCCAGAAAACTTTAATAAAAATGAAATGGAGCTGCTTAGCTTCAGATTTAGTCCGGTGTTTTTGAATAGCAGCCATGGCAGTATGGTGTGGTGGATTTTAGCCCGGCCTCCGTATTATAGCCACCTTGTGGCCCGTTTGCATTGGTAGGCGGAAATGCAGTTTCCATGCCCTAAAGAAAGATAAAAGTAATTGGACTGACCCAATTTTTTCAAAATCAGCTCAGATCTTTAACAGATTTGTATCTAGGCCCATAAAAAAATAATAAAAACCTTCTGCAAGAAAGAGAAAATACAATTTTCCTTTGCAACTGTAGGCACGGCTTGGGGAGGGGTTATTCTTTATTTAATACCATAATAAAAACCACATTGTAAGCGCAGCATTTGCTGCTGCTCAATTTTTATGTATTTGTTTTAATATCTCATTTTTGTACTGTAAATAAAAAAATATTGTCATTGTTTCATTACTTGTTTTATTACTGCTCTTGTAACCACATTGTAAGCGCAGCATTTTTGTTGCTGTTGCATTGTTTCATTACTGCTCTTCTTTAACCTTTTATTTACTTGTTTTAGTTTCCAGCATTTTCTTTTGTAAAATAAACTCTTTCTGGTTCTCCTTTATTTTATGCTCTATACTTGTTTTTATGTATTTATTGACATGTTTCAAGTTTTTACTTATGGTGTTCTACATGTATATATATGTTATGGTGTACAAATCTACATAAAAGTATATATATATTTTAGTCAGCCATGCCTTCGGCCATTATCCTTTGCGCCGTCCACCATATATATATGGTAGTTTTTTGGCTCACCGCCAACACTGATTTAGTCCGATGAGGACTGAGTTGTATTCATGAGTGTACCAAGAACTCATAGCTAAGTTGTTACAAAAGAAGATGAATAGTATGATGGGTTTTACGAATCATTGAAGTTTTATTCTCTAATGCTTATTTAGAACTGGAAATTTTTAAAATGGCAGGAGTGGGAAGATATTAGTGCTTTCATTTGCTAGGCCGAGTTGAACCTTGAAAAGTGAAAGAACATAATGTACAAGCAAAATTCAATATAAGAAGGATGAGATTCTATTGTTATGGGAAAATATCTACCCAACTTACCTTAAACAACCTCATTTACATGTTCATAATGCTTTAAATCTTCAAATGCATGCATTAATTATTTGATCGTTCAAATATTATAATTAGATGTCATAAATGGGTGAAAAATGTGTGCGATTATTTTTCCTAGTGAAGTTGTAACTGGATGTGTTAGTTGACTGGAAAAGTGAGAATGTTTGGATCATGTGAACTAGTAAATCTTTCGGGATGAACTAGTTTGGATATTTAATTTGAAAGTATTATAGTTAAAGCTGTCTTAGAACTCCATCTATTAATCACCGTCTAAATAAGGTTTTTTTTTTTTTATAATGCAGCTGTTATGCAGACGGACGGGTTTGAGTATTTGAAAGAAAGCTGTCCTCATGTTCTGACTGAGTTGTTAGAATATGTTGCAAGGATTACTGAACACTCCATAGCTGTTGGAAAGCCAGGAACTGAAGGTATTTTGGATGGTAGTGATGTCAATGGTAGACGTGTGAAGCAAAGGGTATAGTAGAGTGATTGGCAATGTCCAATATAGCTTTGAAAGAGAATATCTAGATTCATTATTAGGGTTTATTAAAGACATTTTTAAGCATCTAGTTTGATGCAGTTGTGTAAATGTTTTAGTCAAGTCTTTTTTTTCCCCCTTAATCTCTAGGCTGATCCTCTTTCTGGAGCTTGCTAAACATTTGCTTTATGTCGTGTAAATCTGTAATTCGTGTATGGTTTGTACTTTGGATGAAATATGAGAGTCGGGGAGGCATGTAACGAAGATCTGACTCCTACATTTGCAGTTGAAAGAGGGATTTATGAATTGATTTTTCTAGTATGTCATCATGTTAATTGAAGTTGTGATGGTGCAGAAGATTCTTTAATGCATTCTTTAATGTAGTTTCTGGATCGTTCCTTGGCGTAAGCTTATTCAGAAGATATTATAAGCTGCTATTTCTTTTTACATGTTTTCAGAACTTGAAAACGCAAAGGATCTTATTTTGACAAGATGGTTCACCTCAATGGAGATTGGTTGTAATGCCGTAATCAGAAAATTCCAAAACAAAGGCAACTCAAATTCGAGATACAAAGACTCACGCGTCCACAGAAAACTTTTAGAAGAAGAAGAAGAAGAAGATGAAGACGGTGCAGGATAAATTCTCGAACGAACTTTCGGACATGTGATATTGTATAAGTATTGTATATTATGTATTTAATTTCCTAGAATTTAATTTTGTATTCAAGATGTTGTAATAGCTATAGTCAAAAAGAGAAAAATCAAGAAAAAAGTGAAAAAAGAAATAATAATTAAAAAAAAAAATCAAAAACAAAAAAAAAAAAAAAAAACAAAAATAACAAAAAAGAAGAAGAGAAAAATCAGAAAAATCAAAAGAAAAATCATGAATAAAAAGAAAATAACACCATTCTACCCCACCCCCAACCCATCATCTCTTAAAATTTTTTCTATAAATACCACACCATGGAGAACAACTCATAGAACACCAACACACCACACTACTCTCTTTTACTTCTCCCATAAGCTTTCTCTCCTTCCCTCTCCTCTCCTCTCCTTTCCTCTCTTTCCTCTCCAAATGCCGAGAGCATTCAAAACGGTTTAAGCTTCATAGCTTTTCCTTTCTTTTGTGTTCTTCAAATTCCCAAATTCCCAAAACCCTTTCAAATTCCATATGTATTGTTAGTATAGTGTTAGTATTGCATATTCAAAAGATTGGTCAAAGCTTTGAAGGCCTGGAGTAATTATTGTATCAAACACCGATTATCAATACAAGGTTCGTATATGTTCAAGTTCTTGTTCAGTTAAAAGTACAAATAAGAATCACAAACTGTTGAAAAAGCATTTCAGACTTCACTTGACATACTTAGTAAACCAATCAAGCATATCTTGGTGAGATTCCTCGGCAGATTTCACAGCTTTCTCGTCATCCAATTTGTACCTCACTGTCCATCCATGGGAGACACCCGGAAATATTTTCACAAAGCTGGCAACCTGAAAAAGTCAACAATAAAAGTCAACCTCAGATCTTCTTACAAAAATATCGAGTTAGCTTCTGAAATTATGTCCCCACTTTGACGTTTGGGTTTGTTTAATACAGCGCCTCTCAATAACAGTAATAATAATAATAGCAATTATTGTTCTTGTTATTTAGCACTGCATTTGTAATCATAGAATTCAGGCATTGAAATATAAATGCACTTAATTGTCCTAAGGATTTACAGACATACCTCAGGTTTTGATGATAGGATTTCCTCAAACTGTTTAACAAGCTCTGGGGGTGAGAGTTGGTCAATCTCAGCCCCCAAAATAGATAGCGGCGCTTTAACCTCTGTGAAGGCAAAAAACAAAAGAGAAAAGACACCAAAAATGAGTAGAGAAAAGAGATTCTTAGCTGCGACTTACCGCTACATAGTACACATATGCAAAATATCCATTTGTATTATATTAATATTAAAGTTGATGTTATAAGTTCTTATTAAATGTAATAATAACAAGTCAAAAACTCTTATGTTTATTGTAATTATGTCAAGCGTCAAAAGTTTGTACTTCGATTTGTCAGTAAAAAGATATACAGAATATATAAAAAGGGCAAGACGTGTACTGTGAATATGTCATACCCTTGACATCATCCACGGTAACAAATGATGGATGCAATAAAACCCCAGCTTGAATAAGCCCAGATTTGTTCAGTTCCACAACCACCTTTGCTGAAGCAAAAGACAAGATCTGAGTTTTATCAAATAAAAAGAAGAAAGAAAAAAACGGATCCCAAAACACAAACAACACATTAACAGTAAGAACTTACCACCATAGCAAAATCCCGCAGCACCAATTGCAGATATGCCTTTACTCTTCAGAGCTTCGATAACAGGTTTAGCATCCTCAAAGGCTTTAGCCTGATGAGGAGAATATGAACACAAAGTCACAATGCATAAACTATAACCTCGATGTCAAGTCCGATCACAAATTTGTTCATATTTCAGAATTACAAGTATCCCAATAACATTTATTTCCTTCTTGCATATTGCATTTTCAAGAGAAGGAATTTTGACAGGTAATAAAAAAACCTCAAGATGTAGTTTGTAACAATAGAGTGAGATAAAACCAATCACGGCTTGGGAAAAGTTTGATAAAGCAAACAAAAAAATTCAAAATGATTAGTTTCCAATACACAGAAGAGAAGATTAGTTTCTCTTTTTTTTAATAGTGGACTAAAGAGAGAGATACAAACTGGTTCATGCAGTGATTTCCACACTAGGATTGGCCTGTCTTCATTGGTAGGGTCATATGGGTCTCCATAGAAGAAATCAGGAACCACCACATAAAAACCATCAGCAGCAACTTTGTCAGCTAGTTTCCTTTGCGTCAAAATTTGAAAATTGGCCTTAGTTACAAGCTTAAGTAAGATCAACTATAAGCTGACCCATATTGTATTTCATTAATGAATGATTCATGGTGAAAGTAGGATATCATAAATACCTCAAGTTAGGAGCTTCATATCCTGCAAAACAATTAAAACCTTTCAGAAAATTAATATTAAAAAAATCACACACACACACACACACACAATACATATATATTCACATTTGTCAACCTCTTTTCTGTGTTTGAAAAAATTACATTGTGACAGCCATTCAACAGATATGCATACTTTTAATTAAACTGAAATTTCATTCGGTTAGGCCCTCTTATGCAAGAATTTGTCAAATAATTATGCTCCTCCCAACTAAAGAGTTAGGGTCAAAAGTTGGCTCTGGACAATCAAGAAAAAACAACTCTCGATTGTTGGTACAGAAGTCTTAATTGATGTGTTAATTTCGTCAATGGAATTTACAATTCTTCTTTCATACAATAAATAACAAAATAGCCAGCAACAACAATAAGAATTGAGGGAACTTTAACAATCGAAGAAGATTACCGAAAACATCGGCGATGAGGACGACGGCTAGCTTGGAATCCGAAGGGCCCGAAACGTAGGTTTTGAGCCCGCCAAGATCGATAACAGACCCGACTCCACTGCTCGGGCTCAGAGTTGGTGGGTTCTCACAGCACTGGGGGCCCGACATTTTGTGTGTGAAACACAGGATCTGAACGAATAATCACTGACTCTGTGAGTCGTCTGTGTGTATGAGTCTGACCAAAATGAACCACACATGAAAATTTGTAAAGATATTTGCAATTCTGACCCCCTTTTGTTCACTATTTAGAAAAATGTCCCGTTGCTTCATCCTTTTAGATTAGGGCTTTTCAATTTGTACCTTTGAAACAACCATGATGCATCTATTATTAACTTATGAAAATTGTTGATACAACCAATTATATCTGAACTATATTTCTTAAGCGACAAGATTCAAGCTTAATGAGTTCAAATTTTGCTAAGGTTTTCCTTTGACATTTAAGTTGGAGGATTTGGATCATTCGGTTGATGGTCATTTAATCTTTGCCAAAATTTGCGGTTGATTGGATAGCAGTTGTCCGATAGATGTTAATAGAGGAAATTACACCATCCACTACATCTTAACATTTTTATTACATAATTATAACTCATATATATTTATTTGCAAATTAACTAAAACTATCATATTTATTTACAAACATACTAGATTATTGAAATATGGTAAAAGCAGATTTATTGGGATCTATAATTATCACACGCTTTCTCTCTCTTCCTCTTTCTATTCATCTTATTCTTCTCTCTCCCTCTCATCTCCTTCTCCTACGATTTGCCCCAAATTTCAGAACCATTCTTCTTTCTCATCGATCGATTTCGCTCAAAATCTCATAAAACTCTTCGCATAATTAATTGATCAATCATCGTCAGAATTTTAGAGAAAATATTTTCTCAACCCTCTTTGTCAATCCACCATAGCCGCGTGACGTCTTCATCAGATTCTTGTCCGATCAACCATGGGCATAGCAGTGAAACCGCGAGTTCCGACCGCCGTGCAGCAAGGGAGAACCAGGGGTCCCGAACAACAGCAACTCCTTCTCCCTCGGGTGACGTTCGATCAAGTCTGAAGCCAAGAGACGAGCCGTCACCGACGAGCCTCCACCGCCGGGATTTTCGAGAAAGGCAGACATAAATCACTGCACCCATCTCGGGAATTTTGAAAAGCCGAGTTTATAAAATGTTCAGGAATCAATACGACACCAACGAGACGACGTGGTTACCGGCGGGGTGGCTGTTCCAAGTGGAGTACGCGATGGAGGTTGTGAAGACGATGGAAAAAAAACTGGGAAATTGGAGATTGTGGGTGGGGGGCCATTAATTAATCGGGTATATGTTATGTATATTTAAGGTATACGTTCTGTATAATATAAGGGCTACCTTATATGTATGTATATATGGTTTATATTGACAAAACATAAACTGATGATTTTTTATTTTTTTTTTGTATATGTATGATTTATACTCGGTATATTTTCAGTATATGATAAAGAAATTTATCGCGAGACCTAATTTTTATGCATAAAATTTATTTAAAAATAGCATAAACTGAATTTTTTTGTTGGTGTTGTGTATATGTATGTTTTTATATTAAGTAATATGTTATAATATGTTTTTAAACTATATATATACTTTTATGTATAAAAGAAAAAAAGAGGAAGATACAATTTTTGATGGAAGACATTTTTTTCATTACAACATATACTGAATATATACTAACATAAACGCAATATATACCAGCCGCGTGAATTAAGGAATTCCAGTTGCACACATATACTGAATATATACTAACATAAAATCAATATATACCACCCGAGAGCTATGTGAATTAAGGAATTTTAGTTGCGCACATATACTGAATATATACTAACAAATACTCAATATATACCACCTGAGAGCTACGTGAATTAAAGAATTCCAGTTGTGGGAATTAAGGAATTAAATGAGTAAATCACGCCACCAAAGGATAACTGATATGGATAGAGGACATTACAAAAGGTAACTGATATTTAGGCAATCAGGTAAATAAAATAGCTTGATTAGGTATATATCCTATTAATTGATCTAGGAAGGTAAAAGTAAAAATTCTTTTATTTCATGTAGTATGTGTGAAAATTTCCCATGTTAATATTTGAAATGATGGCCACAAAGACAATTTTTTGTGATAATTACTTTGTTAATCATAATTCTCATTATGAAAACCAACAGAAACACATTCCACATATATCATATTAGCTTGTAATCCAACGTCCATCATCTATTTATGCTTTCACGCATGCGGTGGTTATGCATTGACAAAGATTGCAACTAAATAATGAAATGAAAGAATAGCTAAAATCACATCATAAAAAAACACGGTTACAGCTATAAATTGAAACATTCCGAAGAATAAAAGTTCAATATCAACGACACATGACAATCATATTCCATAAATGAAAGAAATCTATTAGTTTTTAAGATTAATTGTTATGTGGATTTGAAATGTAAGGTAAATTCGAAGTTTTGTGAACTAAACTTGTATAAACACGTCAATTTGTACATTTTTTCATCTCCAACAATTTTGACTTAGTAAACGTAGAATGACCTTCGACTTCGTGCAATGTCCAAAATATGTCGTCCACCCCACGCGTAGTCATCTGAAATCTAGACATCCACAAAATTGAACGAAGATTTCCCGATCATTGACCCATGGCGCTATCTTATTTCATGGTAGATCAACTTTTCAAAAAGTGATGGTAGGGTTCTTTTGGTCCTTGCAAAGAGGCATGGTATGAAAATATGTGTTAATGAGGCATTATCTAAAATGGGTGCTTGAAAAGAGGCCAGATCTACAAAGTTATTATCGCATTTTGGTCAAAGGCATAACCCATTAGGGCATCCGCATTTGTTAATTTTTTTCTCATTCATTCAATCAAAAAAGTACACACTCTCTCTTCCACATCATTTTCAAATCACCTTTACACTAAATCTCTCTCCATTTAAACACACACCCACATCCCTACACATTCATTTAAATACATATGTGGGACCAATTTTATTAAAACAAAAAAAAGTCAAGATTAAACAATTAAATTAACACAAAATAATAAAAAAAATAATAATGAATGCCCGTTCAATGGGCTAAATGAATTTGGGGGCCCCGCAAAATAATGAACGCCCACATTGGTTTTGAATGCACACGTGGCATTTAAACAATTGAATGAGGGCATATTAATGGCACAAAAAAATTAGTAATATTAATAATAATAAAAAAAAGAAAATATCAAATTAAAAAATAAAAAATACAACCCATTTCAAGCACTCCTTTCAAGAATGTCATTAAAAATAACTTAGGACTTTGGTAAACGCGTTAAAGATTTAAAGTGTACTAGTGTGTGGCCCGTGCGATGCACGGGAAAAAAAATATTATGATTGTATTATAAATTAAATATATAAATAACATTAATCATGATTTATCCATTATTTTTAAATTAAATCGGGTTGGACACAGTCCGATCGGATGGACCAAGAACCGGTTTATAACCAGTCTAGTTCGCTTGAATAAAATATTTGCTCTCGAATCCATCACCACCAGTCGGTTGGACTGATAGGATCGATACGATTTTTTAAATAAATTTTATTATATTTAAAAATATTTTAAATAAAATTACATATTTAAATAAAATAGAGATTTATAAATTATTTATCAATTAGTTTAAACATTTCAAAAAATTAAGATTAATTGATAGATTATGCAATTTAAAGAATATTTCTAGCGTTCAATTTTTTTTTTAGGCACAAATATAAAGACCGAGATTCAAAAACTTTTGTTATATTTTGAATTGAGATTTTATAAATATAGAGACCGAGATTTAATATTGTTTGTTGTTTCTAAGAAAAAAAATAAAAATAAAAACATACACACTTAATAAATCTTAGCTGGATTTTTTAAATAATAAAATGAACTAAAGCCCGAAACTTAAGGTAGCATTTAATGTTGTATGATTTTTAAAGAAAAAAATAAGAAAAATAATAAAACTTACTATTTATAGGCTGCATTAAATTATTGACCTATTTTTTTGCTACTATTTTTAGTAAATGTTAATTCTTATTATATATATATAGATTAGATAAGTGATAGTATAATTTTATGACTTATTTACTTAACTTATAAGTTTTTTTTTGTTTTTATTAAATAATTTTAATTTGATAGGATGATATTTTTAAAGTTGAAATTTATCTCACAAATTTTTCTATGTACTTTTCATAAAAGCCTGTTGAAGTTTTTTGTTTTAGTATATTAATTAATTAATTTTACCAACCACTTTTAATTTATCAAGTAGTAGTTTTTAAGCCATCGTGATGAGCTATCAACTATAACTCTGAAATTCAATTATAAACTATAGAGTAATGCTATTAACTAACTTTTCAATTAGATTTACCAAAAACATACTAGTCTTATAGTGCGCCATTAATGGATCTAGATTTTTTTTTTTTTGTTAATTCAGCCAAAACGTATATTTTTCAAATTAAGAATGAAACAAAAAAATTTACTCGAAATATTATTCATGCCATCTCATTTTATCTCTAAAATCCTCACACTACAAAAAAAATATCATATTCCACCGGAAAATCCTACGATAATATATTTCAACGAAAATTCCAACGGATATTCCAATGGTATAGCTACGAAAATATTCCGTTGGAATGAATTTTTCATTGCTATTTTAGATGAAATTTAATGATTCCAACAACTATTTTTTCAACGGTTTTTTACCGTAGGAATATCCGTTAGACTATGCAATTTCCGTGGGAATTTTTATTTCCACCTCCGTTGGAAAATCTACCGTTGAATCTTCAAAATCCAACAGAAATTCCAATGGAAAACTCATTCCAACGAAATATTTTTGTTGGAATTTCCGTTGGAATTCCATTCAAATATATTTGTATTGGAACTTTCCGTTGGAATTTGATCATTTTGTTGTAGTGTCACTAAAAGAACCAATCTCATTTCATCAATTTTTTTATGTTTTTATATCATATCAACTTTAATTATGATATTATTTTATCCCATAGTCATTTATGGTCTCAATTTATTTATTGATTTTTTAAAATACTAGATAATATTTTCTTAAAAAAAAATCTTACATCCAATTCCAGCCGTATAGCTCATATCTTTTTCCATCCAGAGAATATATATTTTTGGTTCTGGTTCACAACTTCACATGGCATGCACGCACGAGGATTCTAAGGCACTCGTCAAAAAAGACAAAATTAAAGTCAAAAATTGAAAAGCCAAACCAACTAACTGGCAACCATTGGTTGTCAGGTAAAAAACGTGCAAGTAAAGATTGGTGCCCAACAACCCCATTCGTCACCCAAATTAATTAATTAAACTCGCAATTAAAATCAACTAATTAATGTGCTGGCCTACTTAAATTGACCTTAATCAACAAAATTAGAATTTTCACACGTCATTTTGTTTGAATAATCCAATACCAAACCTCTTTGTCCTATACTCGTATCCCAATATATATACGCACACACATATTGTGCATATATAATCATTCAGCCTAAAAAAAACTTCCAATTGTTGAATAAATTTGAGAAAGAAGAATATTGGTTATATATAATGCCTTCATTTAACATTTTGAGCTGCTTTTCCGAGCAACCGGAGAAAAGGCGGTACGTTTGTGAAGGAGCTGTTTGTTATCTTCGTGATGCAAAGGCGGCATCTCAAGAAGTTTCCGGTTCGAAGAAAAATGACAAGACGAGCAATATCAATCGGTTTTCCAACATTAAAGGCTGCAAACGACGGAACAAGTAGAACAATCTTAATTCCGTTTATTTTGTTTGTATCTATGTACTGAAATCATTAGAGGCATAGTCTATGTTCATCTGATAATATTATATATGGTTGTCCCTTCACATCCCAAGATCTTTGATCCAATGTTTGATTTGAGAATTCTTGGCTAGTTTGTGCATATGTTGTTTAATTTGGTAATTAGACAGGAAAAAAAATTTAATCCAACACAAAATCGGCCCGTTGATCACAGGTCATGGACCGGCCCGTGGTTTTGACGGTCTAGTTATCATATTCAATACTTTATAATTTTGAACTGGCGGTTTCGAATTGAAACCGGTTTTAGCCATGACTAGAACCAAATTATATGTTAACATATTTCGATTTGACTTGTGAAAACTCAGTCTCAATTTGCTTATGTATTTAAACAAGTCAAACTCAAATAGCTAATCGAATTTGTCGTTCAAACGATTATAGAGTCGAACATGTTTGCAATAAACTAATCTATTAGAGTTTTTTCTTTGTCTAAAAAATGAGGCTAAATTAATTATTGGAATCAAAATCAACAATCTTAAACAAACAACATAAACAAGCCTCTCATTGCAGAAATAATCAAAATCAATCAAATGCCTTCCTAACAAGACTAATAATTACTAAACCTTAACTTGACCACCATGGTCTTGCTATTTAATTAAGTACCTCGTTAATGCAAAATCAATCAAATTAATGACTTCCTAACAAGACTAATAATTATTAAACCTTAACTTGACCACCATGGTCTTGCTATTTAATTAAGTACCTCGTTAATGCATGACGATCACATATTGTACTTTAGCAATAAAATTGGATGGCCCGAATTTTTTAGCACCAACCATATACATATTTTTCATTTTTCTTTTATTCAATTAAAAGAACAAAAAAAAAAGAAAAAAAAAAGGAAACACAGGGTTGGTTGTTGAATGATGTTGTGTTTAGACTTTAATGACCCCAGTAGAGTTAGACTTTGTCCAACTTAATTTAAAAAACCGTCCAAATTAGATACAAATTTATTAAACAAATAGTTTTATTCTTAAAAAATTCTTTCAATTTTTTTGAATAATTTTTTCATTTGCAAATTTTATTTTAAATCAACATTGAGATTTGGACAAGATATACATTCAAAATCATATCCATAATTTTTTTATAACAAAATCGGTTCATCATTGATATTTAAAGTCACACCTTATCAAATTATTTAGAAAAAAAATTCAAATCAAATTCAAAATCGTGGGCAACTTTTACAAGGGAAAACCATGGGCAAATTTTCAAAATTTGAATGCACCGATTTTTTTGGATTCTTAAGTTTTTTCTTAACTATATTTTAACGCGATTTTGGTAAGTTCATATCAATTTTTTTTAGAAAAGAAACAGCTACATAAATGTTAAATTATTTTGATTTTTTATTAGAACTAATTTTAATTCAAGTTGTTTAGTAAAAAAATCAGTGCAATGTTAGAAAATCTCGGTTTCATTTTTAGGAAAAATTGAAGATTCTTTTTACTTTGTTTTAACCAAACATTCGGATCATTTTATTTGGTAAAAAAGTCGGTGTATTGGTAGGAAAATTGGTTTCATTTTTAGGAAAAACTAATGATTCTTTTCAAATTTTCTTTATCAAAAATTTTGAACTAGATTTAGAAAATAAATAAAATGGCGTAAAAATCCCTAAAAAATTATTCTTTTTTCTACTGGAATTTTGTATAATAGTTAAGAGCCCTTAATTTTTTTAAAATCTACTTTGTTAACTAATAATACGCAATTTTAGATAAAATTATTGAACACTCATGTAACACTTTACGTGCCAAAAAATCAAACCAAGAATATTATACATAAGAAAGTGTTCAAAGACATATAAATATTATTTTCATGATATTTTTAATGCCATGAGACAATTTAACTACAAAAATATCTTTTAAAAAGAAATTAGCTAGGTAATAAATGCTTTCGTGCATCGCACGGGTACCGTACAGTATACATTAAAAGGAAAATGTTATATATCATCAGGACAACACCATTCTACTCACAACAACCTTTCAAGAACTCATCAATCGCAGAGTCCCATTCAACATCATCTATATCACCCATCAAGCCCAACTCCGGGCCCAACGTCTCACGGATCAGCTCGTCTATCACCTCAGGCCCAGATGCCGGCCCACAGTTCACCCCACAATGATCAACCGGAGGAGAATCAAAAGTTGTGGGACCCATAATACATTCGCTCCCAACACCAATATAACTAGGTAGCCAGGAATATATCTGAGGAGCAAATCTCATGGGAATATCCGAAAAATTGTCCGGAAAAGAAAAGCTCGGCTGAAAGGCTGACGTCACCTCATAACCAAAGCCCGGAAAAAGTCCTGATTGATGATTATCCAACGAAGGAATCATATTTCCATAATCCAAGACTCTTGTGGAGGCAGGCACGGTTATGTTGTCGTGCATGATTTGATCCGTTGCATGGGAATCATTAGAAGTCTCGTCGATTACTTTTCGGTTGCGCCCTTCTTCCTTCACGATTTTCTTGTATATTACGCACAAGACCCAATTGTCTAGCTGCAATATGCAAAAGTTACGAGGTTTAAGTATCAGCGTAAAAAATTATTAGTCGGTTGATTTCGATTGATTACAAGTACAAACGTGGTTGATAACTTGATATATAGTGTATTTACTAATGCAAAAAATTCAACATATATTAATATATATAATTATATATACCTTCGTGTTGCTTTCTTGTGTTTGAACAACGGGTGCACGGTTATCTTTGGTGAGGAGGAATTCAGTCATTAGCCAATCGGTCTTGGTACTTTTCCCGGGTTTTCCCCTGAAATAACCTAACGACTTTTTGAAGCCGATTTCCTTATCTCTGAGTATGATGGACTTGTCAGCACCAGAGGCCCTCCAATATCCATCCCCGGCCACTCTATTGGGCCTTGAACCATTTTTGTATTTTGTTTCCCTTTTACTGAAAAAATGCCATTTGTTCTTCCCGCTAGGTTTGTACATCTCTGTATGAATTATTCACAAAAACAAAAACTTGTCATGATTTAATTAGTACAGAAAAAAAAATAATAATAATAAATAAATTGCCATCATCAGTTATTTGAAACTCGAAACACAGCAAATCAATTTTATCTGTATTTTACTAATAGAGATCACGTAAGTATGGGTTTTAATTAGAAATAGCGCATACTGGGAATAAAAAGAAAAAGATCTAGTTAAAAAAAATAAACCCCTTCATAGATGAATAACGTGGGAAAGATAAACCCTATTATCCCTAAAAATAGTACTAGTAATAATTAATAATAACCATAGAATACGTAAAAATAAAAAAGGAAAATAATAGTGCATGCTTATCCACGGAAATAAGAAGTTGAACGGTTTCCAATAAAAAGTAAACACGACGAAGCAAATAGACAACAATTAAGTTACATACAATCAATTAAATTTCCAAGAAAATAGAAAGAATTGTGCATAGATAAATAACGAGAGAAAGAAAAAATATGATTATTACCTGCAAGAGTATCAGGGCCGAATTTGTAAAATTCGACAACACGAATCTTGTTTCGAGGTAGCCTCTCGTTATTGTTCTTCAAAGACAAGTAGTGGATAAGCTCATCGTCTCTAGGGCAAAACTGGAAACCAGGTGGCACGGACTCAAAGAACTCATCATCATCCATGGCGTAATCCATTATCAAGCTCTTTACAAAGTAGTGAGGGCAAGATTTTATATATAGGACGATGGATCCAGCTGAAAGGGTTTCTAAGTAGGGTTGTTAATTTTTTTTTTTTTTTCTTGTGTGTTGCTCAAGTTTTGTTTGAGCTGAAAGGGTTGCTAAATAGGGTGTAACTTTGAGACCTAGCATAAGCAAACATGACCTAAAAATTTTCGAAATAGCAAATTAGTACCCTCTAATTTCGGAGTCCCACCGACATGACTAGTAATTTAAATTAGTTTATTGATCATGCAACGGACAATAGTATTGAGAATAAATATATTATACATATGTAAAAAAAAATGTCACTATTAATTATTTGATGGAAATTATAGCATAAAGAATTTTGAATTTTTATATTGTTCACGTTTATTATAATATCATTGGTAAATTTTTAAAGCTTTGGCTTGGAATGGTCCATATTAAATTATATTATATTACATGTATTATATAAGTTTATTGTTTTTTTTTTTAATCAAATGATAACTTAAACATTAATAAAACTCAAATAATAGTATAATCGAATGACCAAATGATCACAAAGAGAAAACCAATCCCATAACAACAAAATGAAGTTGGATCTCCCCTGGGGAGAGTAGATAAGTTTTTGTGAGCTGGAAATTTTAAGGAGATATAGTTATCCGAGTGGTTGTCTAGCATTGTTATGGTGAGAAAGACCAAGACCTATTAACCTTCAACAAGCACTAGTGGAAAAAATACTTTTCACATCGGTTAAAACCCCATTTTGAAACCGATGTTGAAACATGTGATGTTAAAAGTCTGTCTTATTTACATCGATTTTGAATCGATGTGAAAAAAAACTTGTTCACATCGGTTGTCACAACAACCGATGTCATAAGACAAAAAATAGGCCTAAAAAATATGAAAAATCGATTTTATTAAAACCTTTTTTACATCGGTTCATTTGAAAACCGATGTAAATCAAGACATTTAACATCGATTATTATAAAAACCGATGTAAGTAAGGTTTATATACATCGGTTATCGGTAAAACCGATGTAAATAAAGACATTTAACATCGGTTTTCATAATAACCGATGTCATATTACTCGAATTCACATCGATTTTCAAAATAACCGATGTGAACAATGGTTACAGTGACATCAATAATTATGAAAACCGATGTGAAATCAAACATTTTACAACGGTTTTATTTAATTGTATCTGTTACTATAAAATAATAACATTCATACATTCAAAATATTCTCACAAATCAACAGACAAGTACTAATAACAACCAAAATATTTCAATAACCTCAAGTTATAACAATAGTTTACATATGCACTACACCAACAATAGTCATCAACCACAATTTGTCATAAAGTTCAAATTCTATAAAACGTAAGCAAACTGATAAGTCTAATTTCCTCATGAAGTAACCTCAAGAAAGTACTTCGTCCACCGCATTTTTATATTCTCAATGTCCTCGTCCGAATATGGCTCATCAATGCTCAAAGCCTACATGATACAAACAAATATTATCACTATAACTTATATTGAATTGAAGTGTGTGATTTTAAAATACAACATAAAATTGATTTTAATAAAACCATACCTCTTCTAACGAGTGGATAATATCAAGTGACATAATCTCGAGCATAGGGAATTGCTGCAAGTTAGTTGCTTTTGGACAACCAGCTAATAAGACAAGAAACTGAACAGAACTTCCATATAGAATTAATTATTTTTCAATATTGCAGTAGCATTCTATTATTAGTTTACCTCTAGAACAGGATTTGGTGTGACATTCGGTTGCAAGGCTTCCTCTCTGCCAGGTGGAGCAAGATCAAGCATTTGGACCAACTTATCAGCAACCTCTTGTTGTTGTTCGGTTGGCTGCATTGTCGAAGGCAAATTGCTAAGAGATGGAAACTGAAACTCCCTCATCCTCCGCAAAAGGAAGTACTTTGAAATAGAATGAATCCAGCTGCAAATTTAAGGGTAGAAAAAATAAGCAGAAACAAATCAATAACTCGCACACTAAAAGGCAGTATAAACTTGCAAATTATGTTCCAATTACTCACAACATTATCTTTCTCAGATATATTATGAGTTAGAAACCCTATGACAATATTCATCTGCCCTCGTCTCCAAACACAACGTACAATAGCTACTTTATTCATTTCCTTTATTGCTCTTGCTAATACTTAAACCTCATGAATTGCCTTTATTTTTCAGGTTCAACAATGAAGATGTTGACACTTTTATGTAATAGTGCCTTAAACCACAAGATGGATGGCCACAAATTATCAATATTCTGACAAGAATTAACTAAATAACAAATCTTAATATTTCTTTGAAAAAGCACTAAGAATATTTTTTCACCTCATGACATTTGAAGCCTCCATAAAACTTAGAAGTTTCAAACCATTCTCTGGTTTGAACTTGACAACATCCAACTCAGCAGATGATATAGGGATTACCTAAGGACCATATCAGTACCCTCTGATCCATTGTTCGGGTGGTGTAACTCTACCAGGATCGTCAACGTATTTGTATTCATAATCAACCTTAATTTCATCCAAAATATATCATCCACTGTCAGGGAGATAAAACTATTTAAAAGTTAACTTTCTTGGAGCCTCACCTTGATCTTCATGTTAGGGCTCAGTTCGAAATCCCCTCTGTACACACAGTTACAGGTGATAGATTACGAGTCCGAAGATCAACTAAAAGTGAAATTTCTATCAAATGTATCACATAATTTTCTTGGGGAAGAGACTAGGTGCAATCTTAAGCAAGTATATGAACTTCTCACAAGAACTTCATCTACAAATAGACTTCCAACAGACAGCATGCTAACGATCCCAAAAAAATAACAGCTTCTTTCTTCACAAGTTTCAACAATTTTTTATTTTCCACTCCACTATAAAATTCTGAGAAAAAACAAGAGCGAGCTAATCCTTTTGTTCACAAAACAATTATACAAAACATATTCAACAGAACACATATAACAAAACACATACATATTAGTACTACCATCAAAATCTCAAACTTAATATTGACCAAAATCTCATAAATAATCACTCAATTAACTAGAAAAAATATATCCTTTTCTTTTTAAACCAATGAAAAATATAATGTGATACAACACAAACGAAATCACAATCGGTTTTCACAATAAGTCAAGATAATCAATGAATAAGACCTATTGATCTTCAATAGGTCGACCTAGTTGATGATGAACCATAGTGGCCAAGGCCATCGTGGGTCGGGGAGGGGCCACCGTCGGCGAGCTCTACTACCACATGGCCAAGGCCAGCGGCGGGACCCTCGGCTGCCCCACCGGCATCTGCACCACCATCGGAGTGGCCGGAAACTTCCTCGACGACGGCTACGGGATGATGATGCGCATGTACGGCCTGGCGACTGTTTATTGTGTTTTTGTATTTATTTTCGTGTGTTTTATGTGTTTTAGTTGAGTGTTTTTAGGTCTGTTTTAGTGTCGACGGTCCATTTTATCGTATTTCGTGCACTTTTGCTTTCATATTGTGTTTTTGTGGTTCGACGTACTTTTCTTGTCTTTTTGGTGTTGTTTAAGTCCACAATATTCGAGTTCAAGAAGATGAGCCATTTCCGAGACATTTTCGAGCCGTCCGAACCATGTCCGAGCCACGTGAACCATTTTCGAGCATATTTATTAATTGCAGGGTGACATTTATTTGTGCATCTCGAGACTAGGAGAAAAAGATTTGAGGAGCTTGGGTCGAAGTTTCAAGTAAATCGGATAAGCGTGCGAGAAATTAGAGCGAACCGAGTCTCAAGGGGTCACCGGGACCAAGCCATGGCAGTCTAAGTGCCCGCGAGCCCAATCCCCGCGTGCCCCGCACGTCGCCCGCGAGTTTTTCCACCTCGCGCCCGCGAAGCTGCTGCTACCCGCGAGTGCCGCGTCGCCCGCGAAAACACTGCCAGGCCGCGAGTCCGTTGTTCCCGCGTGCCCCGCGCGTGCGAATTTCATGGAGGCGTCAGGAGTTCCGTTCACAGCGCGCCCCGTGCGCACGGATTCTATGGCGACGTCGCGAGTACCGCAGCACCAGATGCTCGCGCCCGCGGAATTCCCAACGACGTCAATAGTGCCACATTCCCTCGTGCTACGCCCGTGCTTCCTCGCGCCGCACCAACGTCAAGCTCGTCACGGCCGATGGCAATCTCCTCTTCCACAGTCGATGGACGAGCAACTCTTCTGGGCCGTCCGTGGTGATGACGATCTACAACTCGATGTTCCTCGTGAATAAGACCGACGAGGTCCGGCTGATGAGGAATAAATTCCACGAGCTGGGGTTAAGGGACGAGGACTTCTTGGAGAAGAGCTGGATCGCGTCCGTGATGTTAATCGGTGGATACAATTTGAGCGTGACGCCCGATTACGTACTCTAGAGGATTCCCGCGTGGAAGCTCAGTTTCAAGGGGAAGTCGGATATGGTGAAAACCGCCATCCCGAGAGCAGTGCTGAGGAAGCTGTGTGAAGCCGTGAAGCAGCAAAGCATGTCGCTGGTGATTCTGACGCCTTACGGAGGAAAAATGGCGGAGATTCCCAAGGACGCAACTCTTTTTCTGCACTGCGGCAACACGTTGTTCATGGCGTACTACGTGTGGCAGTGGCCAACGGAAGGCAAGAGGCCCCAGAAGCAGGCCCAGAACGAAAACTGGGTGAGGGGGATTTATGAGACGAGTGTGTCGAGTTATCCGAGATGGGCGTACGTGAACTATAGGGATCTCGATCCACGCGGTTCGATTTTCCGGTGACTCCTATTGTTATTTGAAGATATTATGGTTTTATTTTTCGTAATTGGAAGACATAGAAGAAAAAAAAAACCACTTTAAGATAAATGGTAAATTAACTTTAAAGTGAATAGTAAATCCATTCTAAAGTTGAAATGTGTCGTAGTTGGGTTAATATAAATTAACATTGAGTTTAAGTAGCTAAAAAATTTTTGATTAGGAAATATTTGGTCTTTGATGAATGTTTGGGAAAGTCAAACAAGCTAAGATCATGCACAAGGCATGCTAGAATTATACTAGGATTCTTTGAGGACGAATAAGAAAAAACCAGACACCATTTGAAGGTATGAAAGAGCGATTATGGGCTTGTGGCGCACTGACACGTGCATGGTCCCGTCGCGAGCACGATGGCTGGGCATGCTCACCAGTTGGGTATGACGGCTCGTCAGGGGCGTGATGGTTGCTCTTGTCGAAGAAGCTTTATCTCAATTTTGGGCGCCTGGTCATGTCTCAAAAGGTGTCTTTTGACACAATGAACCCTCTAGAGATGTCTAAGAGCATTTACAAATAGTAATCATGAATGTGAAATCAATCATTTGAATTTCAGATTTAAGATTTTTTTTTTTACATTTTTTACAAAATTTAAAATTAAATCATGTTGTGCTCATGGTGTTCATTTCTATTTTGAGAATTCCAAAGCTTGAGTATTGTTCGCTGAAGTCTTGTGTGTTTAAATTACTTTTATATACAAGTCGAAAGTCGTAGTATATAGATACGTTAGCCGTAGACCATGAATAATATACTAGACTATTTCGTCTTAGCAAAAGCATATATATATTTACGTGCCTCGACTTTGATTCTTTCATTCGATTTTTCTTGTGTGATATTGAACCACTTTATAAATGATTGGAGTTGTGAAAGACGAGTGAGTACAGGCTTGTAGCGAACGGGCGCGCGCATGGCCCTGTCGCGGGCACGATGGTTGGAGTTGGGCATGACGGCTTGTCACGGGTGTACCGAGTGCTCCTGTCGAAAGGTTTTAACTCAATTTTAGACGATTGGGCTCTTTTGACACAATGAACCTTTCCAAGTTGTCCAAGAGCATCTATAAATAGTACACATGAACATGAAATCATTCAAAAATCATATTTAGAGCTCTTTTGAATTATTTACAAAATTTATAAAGCATATTGTGTTCTTGATGTTCGTTTTTATCTTGAGAGTTACGAAACTTGAGTATTATTTATTGAAGTCTTGTGTATTTGAATTACTTTTATACACAAGTCAAAAATTGTTGTATATTAATATTGGAGGCTTTAGCTGTGAACCATAAATAGCATACGAGACTAATCCGTCTTAGAAAGAGCGTATATTTAAGTGCCTCGACTTTGATTCTTTTATTCGATTTTCCTTGTGTGATATTATTGAGCCATTTCATTGACACTTTATCTCAAACACCAGAAACAACATGAACATGGAAACAAAGTGAAATGCATGGAAATTAACCAAGATTAGAAGAACTAACACACCAACCAATCCATTACACACATATCATGAGACAAAAGATGAAGTCAAAAGCTGGATCTCCAAGTCCTGTTGTAGCCTCTCCATGTCTTGCTTAGCCATCACAACCCAAGCCTCAATCCCACCCGTCCACTGCAACGAGTCGATTAGCAAGATGGTATCCTTACCTAAATACCCTGCGCTGCTCACCCAAACAGGCCTTCCCCACCCAAAGTCTGCCTCGTAGAATCCGAACCTGCTGTAGCTGCTGAACCTGAATATCTCCACATCTCCAAGCAACAAAAGCTTGCTAATCTCCATGAAGTTCTCTTTCGCCAGCTCGAACCCCCTTTCTTCTTGCAGCTTCCTCACGTACTTGCTGTCGATTTTCTTGAATGCAGCTCTCACCTTCACGGGCCGGCAAGGATGCAAAATTTTTAGTTTTCGAGGCAAAATTGAGAAATTACACGATTCTTAAAAGGACAATTTCTCTAATTTTATTGAAGAAAAAAAAAATATGTTTTCAAATCATACGATTCATGGAGGATGATGAAAAGAGGACATTATCTAAAAACATAACTCTTTTAAGAACGGTTTTTAAACCAAATATTAGTTACAAAATCTAATTCTCCAAGGACTAAAAGGTTTTTAAACTAAGAGTTTTCAAACTGAATTGAGTGATTTTAAGTGGATTGAGTCCTCTAATGTGACAGTAAGAAAAAAAGGCTCGATCCACTCTTAAATCTATTTTAGACCCAAGTCTGTTTTTATACATTGAAATGAATTTGGTTACTTTTATTTAGTTTTATTCATGTCATCCAAAACTTTGGGCTATTTATATGCCAAATAAGTAAAATCAGACCTAAAAATATTGTAGAAGATGCTCTAACTAATTCCAACAACACTTTGGCTCACCTTCTCCACCAACCGAACCCAATCGGTCTCCCCCTCGTTCTCCGCGCGCGTCATTTGAAAAATGTTGCCGAACGAATTCTCCGTGAGCTCCGGAATCCGTCCCCTCAGATTTATCGGATGATAGGCCACCGACCTAACCGGTTTCCCGCCAATTATCCGTTTTGCCGCCAAGCAGCGGCTCCAGAGAAAGGCGGTCAACACCTCCACTCGAGTCGGTTTTTCATTCGCCGATGAGCCCTCCGTGGCCAAAAGCTTTAGCGCGTTTATAGCTTTTGGAGTGAAAACGAACCTTCTCATGACGGGCTTTGCGGACCGCATGGGCTGGACGGCTGGGCTTCTGAAGTTGGGCCTGAAATCGGGAGTGTTGCGTGGAGGGAAGAGGGTGGCGGAGTTGAAGACAGGGGAGATCGGGTGGCCACGGGCCTCGGATGAGGCTAAGGCGACCCAACATTTGATGAACGAGTCGAGCGTGCATATGTCGGCTATACGGTGCGAGAGACATATCCCGATGGCGAGGCCCCCGCACGTAAATAATGTCACCTGTAAAGTTGATGTGGTATAATAATAATAATAAAATTAAAAATATTGATGGATAGTGATTAATAATTAAAAATATATGAACAGATGAATACTGTCTTTTATTGAAAAATATATAATAGTGATTATTTTTTATTTTTTTATTTATGTGAGTGGATATTTTTATTTTCTATTTTATAAATAGGGTCAATGAGATTATAGAGAAAAAAGTGAATATATTTGTTTGTGAATTTTGTTTATTTCATTTCCATTGTATAAAATCTAGACAGATAGCTAGACTCGCCAAACAAAAATAAAAATATATATTAGATATCTTTTATTACCAGTTACAAGCTCATGTCATGATGTAAATTTTTTAATAAGTTGGTCCCTTAGATTAATTAATCTTTCAAAATTCAAATGAAGCCTTACTCAGTTACTTGTGTTAACGAATTGAGCTTGGATGATTTTGCCAAAGTCATATATGTAGTTAGATTCCAGCTGACTAAAATAACAAAAAGATTCCAGCAGACATCATTTAATTAGGTTTGGTAAAAGTAATAAAAAAAAAAAAAAATTAAGGCAGAAAACTACTCATTACCTGAACTGCCAACTGTTCTTCGGCACCGGAAACACAGCCGTTGGATTCGAAAGGCACGAGCCTGTCTAAATCACGTGAGTCCATGGATTTAACGATGTCCGAGATGTTCTTCCCCTCGGCTTTAGCTTCGATGTACAAAATCCCATCGTCATTGCATTTGACCGAGGCCTGGCCGTGCATCCTCCCGGCCAAGGGATAAAAACGGACTAAAGCTTCAGACAACGAATTTTTCAACCGACGACACATTTCGGATTGTTTAATGTCTTTGTCGACTCCGAACTTGTAATAGAGTATCAGAGGCATGTAAGAAGTTGGTATCCTCTCATCTATGAAGGAGAGTTTGAAGTCTCTGAGGTGAGTTGGGGTTGGAATAGAAGGTTTGATCAGCTCTTTAGAAAGGACTTCAATCTTCATATTTGACATTTAGAGAGTTGGACTAGCAAAAGCACAGATTGATCAAGAGATACATATGAAAAGGATGAAATGAATGTTTAGGCGGCTCTGTTATTGAATTATATTTAATCTTCGATTTTTGTTGTAATTAATTAATATTGATGCCTACCTAGGCTAGCTCCCATCTGTATCAGTGACTTTTGATTAATATTTAACAAATAGTAGATTTTGGTTTAAGTGGAGTATATACAACAAATGTTAACAGGGCTAAGCAGAAGGGGTTAGTGTAGCAGTTGCATGAAATGACTAAAAATATACTTGACTTTGTCATGGCTCATGAGAATGGAAAGCAGCTCTCTAGTTGTTTTTATCTTAGCAAAGAGAATCTAATCTTATTAAATTTATGTACTTTGTATGCATATGAAATGTTTAGCAAGTAAATTACTTAGTTCCATAGAGTAAAAACTTATTTTTCGAAGTAATCAAAGTATTACCTAAACATATAATAATAATAGAGTCAATTATATGGCTTATATTGATTAAATTTAATAATCACAATTAAGGGAGCCTTTTCACCCCCTACGTTGCAAGAAAAGACCCCTCCATGCTACATCCTTACCAATACATAATAAATGTACATAAAAGTGTACATAACACTCACATGGAGTGGGGTCTACTTGATTTTTTATTTAAAAAATGTTACAAGTACATAATAAATATACACAGAGATGTACATAACACTCACGTGGAGTGGGGTCTACTTATTTTTTTAGTTTTTAGTAGGACCCACTCAATGTGAGTGTTGTGTACATTATTATCTACCTATAGCATTACTCTTTTTATTTTTGATAGGTTAGTGTTATGTATATCCCTATACAATATTATGTGACTATAGTATTCTCCCTCACCTATTGATATGGTACCAAATCCCGACCTAACGGGCTTGGACCGGAATACCACCAACCGGTTGGACCGGACTATATAAAAGAAAACCGTATTGGACCGTTTGCAGCAAAAGGTTTGTAAGGACGCTATTGTGCTTTGTGCGACTCATTCTCAGCGATGGCCATGAGGCCTCTGACTATGAGAGCAGGATTGTGCCCACTCCTTCGATCTCGAGTAATCCAGTTCCTCGTTCGATCTTCTCGGGTAGGTTCCCTGTATGCTCGCGCAATCATATCCCTCACTCGCTTTTCTCGTGTTCATTTCATTGTACTACAGACGTTCACATTTCCGAGGTTTCGGATTGATTCTCTATGAAGGTCCTCCAAGTCTCGCCCATGGTCAAGTACTCGGCATTAACACTGTTTGCGGACCGCTTTTACCCTGCTCTTTCCAGGTAAACCATTTGCCGACAATCTGATTTTCTCAATTTGTCGTAATTCCGAAGCTATTCCTTGGAGTGGAAGACTGATATGTGATCGATTGCTTTGTTAACGGCAGAGGAATTTTAATAAATGTATACTACTATTTGTATTTCCTATCGATCATGTAGGCTGCATAATTCACGGTTTGTATTCGTTCGGCTAATTGTTGTGTATTCCTTAAATTCGTGTTCGTTGTGGTCCTGTGGAGTTCATTATCTGAATAATAATTAAACTGAGGCTACTGTAGTTATAATGTATATAGTAATATTATTATGAAAGGTACCTTGTTTTCTAATTATTCTGACCTTGTTATGGAGCCTATCTACACTTTCATTAATTATTACCCATGTCAGCCTCATTTGAATTGGTGATTTTAAAACCAAGAAGTAAATAGACAGGCTTACGTTTGGATCCGATCTGCTGAACAATGATTTTTGTCCTGTTCAAGCTACTTGTGCTGGTGTCTTTTTTAAGTTCTACAGTTCTGGGGATGGTTAAGTAAGAAGAATTTTTTCTTTGTCCGTTCATTCAGCATATTGCAAGTTCTGTTGTGTATTGTTCTATCATGTAATGATTGCTTTTCCTTCATCGAATTCCAGATCCCTCACTAGGCCATATGCAGGCTTCGTTCTAGTTTGGGAGCCCTTAGAATTTTGCTTAGAGAAGATCTAAGATTTATGTGCACGTTGTATCTAACCAATTTTATGTGGGTATAAAATTTAGACAACCCAAGATCTCTGATTCATCACTACAGGCTATTGACAACTTTTTATGTTAAATTTTGATTATTTGTATTATATATATATATATATATATAATATATATTCAAATGTAGAAGCAGAGGTGATCTGATGACACCATCTTCATCTATTCCTAATGTTTTTTTCATCTTTCATAGTGTGCATTCTCATTATACTATAAGTATTATGTATCACCACCTCTGTAAATGTGAACTTCGTTGCTTTTGTTGCACTATGCAATAAGATGTCCCTGAAAAAGCATATTTCCATTCAGAAATATCTATATGTAGGCATACTCGAGTTGTTTGTTTTGCACATTCTAGTCTATGACTTGCAGTGGTTTGAAACTTTCAAGTTAATTGAATCGGAAAGATCTCCTGAGTTGCAACAAATGGATCCATTTGTGTGAATGGTTTTTGTTTTTTATTTTTTCTTTTATATCTATCTTATAATAGCTTATAATATGAAACAAATTGATGCGTATTTATTCGATGAAGATAAATGGGATGTATGAATAATGACAAATGGATCCATTGTGTGTGTGGTTTTTGTTTTTTATTTTTTCTTTTATATCTATCTTATAATAGCTTATAATATGAAACAAATTGATGCGTATTTATACGATGAAGATAAATGGGATGTATGAATAATGAATTCATTATCTTACTATTGTTAAATTTACCCGTTATGTAATTCACGTTGCACTTTGGAGCCATAAGTACCATGAGATGGTAAATTTGTGCAGTTTTTTTACTAATCGTTTTTGTTTTGTATTTCATTTGGAAGTCTTGAAGATGGCAAGGGCACTGAAAACTGGCTTCTGCATCCAATTGGAGAAAGCAATTTACAGCTGTTTGCTCTTGTTTCTTTGTGGGTCACTAGCAAAGTAAGTGATTGTATTTATTAATCGTGTAAGCGTGCACCTATCCTGCTTCTAAGTTTTTGATTTTACAGATACATGATACACCTCCCCTATCAGTGAAAAGCTTGAAATCGCTGTCGGATAAGAATATAAAGGAACAACATTACACAAACGGGGATCTGTTGGAAGCTGTAAGATATCACTTTCACTTATATTTCAAAGCCCTCATCTGTTTCCCACTTGAGCATGATTGTCAACATAAAATCTGCAGGAGATGGTCTTCATGCAGGTGCACATAAGACAAGCTACTCTTTGTTGTGCAATAGGATTGTCGTGTTCTCTTGTTTGTCTGATTAGTCAAGTTTGTCGAGAAGGTTCTGAAATTTGGGATTGGCACATCAAATATTGCTTTTGTATTGGTTGAAGAGCTTATCGCTCAATTGACGTAAGCAGCTTCTTTGAAAGAATTGTCATTTTTTTTAATTTGATATGAAGATATCTATCCTAAGCCGGTGCATTGCTCTGTATTTCTGTGGTATAACCTAGTGTTGTTGCTCGCGTTGGTGAACATGTGAAATTTGAAGCTTGTATGGAGGTTATGGATTTGCTTTATGAGTGTGAAGAGATGACATCACTTCTTCACAGCTCTCCCCAGGCTCTAGCTGCATCAATAGTGGTAATTTCTTAACTTTTGGTCAGCTTCATTCAAGCCTTCATTTTGTTTATTTCTATTTGTTTGTTTTCTAAATCAAGTCTTCACTCCTCAGGTTGTTGCTTATGTTATTACAGTACCATTGCAGATGTGGGAGTTTCCGGTCGTGCCTTGGGGTAAGGTTCTAATCAATTATTTATCAAGATACTTTGTTATGCTTTTTGTGGTTTGATGGAGTCTCTCAAGTCTATTTTTTTCGTCTTTATTAAGTGTTATTCTGATATATGTGAGTGATGGGATAGCTATAATTCCTGTTTCCTGATCATAAGGCAATGCCTATTTGTTGCTTAAAAAAAGCTAAAAAAGTTATCTAAGTTGTATTCCTACAAATTTTAACTTGTTCCATGGAAGAGCTTTGTAAAACATTATTAAATTAACAATTTTTTCACATCAATGCAAGTGGCATTCAGCTGATAGTTTTATGGTATAAAGTTATGTTGTAATATTTTAATTTATAATATCTCTAGATGGAGCTTAGGAGAAGAAAAAAAAAAGGAACTATTTGCAACCTTTTGCCATCTTGTGGATCATCTCCATTTTATTTCTGGGAGTCGTTTCTATTCTGGTGATAAATTGTCTTTTTGATTAATTTATACTAGTACGAATCTCGTGCGATGCACGGATAAGAATTATTCATTAATATTTATAAATTAGAAATGCTAATTAATCAATATTTATAAATTAAAAATATAGAATCAATATGTAATATAATTTACCTATATTAATTTATTGAAAATGCTTTATGGAATTTAAATTGTGAAAAAATTACATTAAACATGTCTATTTAAAATTAGCACACAATCGGTACAGTGCACGTAAATTCATTTTAAAATAAGTGTCATTTCTAAGATTTTTATTCAGAAATTCCATTTGAATACAATGTGACTCCATAAAATAATTATTTTAGTACAATTTTATCATATATTTAAAAATCTACATGAATAAAATATAATTATAAAACTTAAATTGTTTCATTAATTAAAATGAATTTATTTTTTAATAAACTATCCAATAAAAAATTTAAGTAGTTTAATATTTTATTAAACTATAATAATTGACTATTCTAATTACTTCCAAGTTGATATTGACCCGTAAGTTATGATTAATTACTTATTTAACTTTTAAATTTGCAACTCAAATTTAAACTACACAATAAATTCTCTTATATATTCATTCACACACACACATATTGTCTCGCAATGTTTTAGATTTTTTGTCGAATATCTTATCGTTCAAATTTATCAACTAATTTTCTAGAATTAAATTATAAAATTTAAATTTAACTAAACAATATTTGTTCAAATATCTTTTTGATTTTCAATAGTAATATATCGTGAAATTCGTGTCGTATCATACTTGCTGATCGTATAATTTATCGTTATAATTATATTTTTTAAGTGTTTTAGTGACTCCCATTATCACCATGAAATCGACTGCCTAAAATTTCATGTGAACATGCTAGTAACCAATTTTTAATTCACGGTGATTGGTGCTAAACTGCTAATTATTTACACACACAAGTAGTTTTTCTTAGTAAAGGGATAAATATGCAAAAATATTTCTTTTATTTAATTATATCGCTAGAGTCGCTGCAAGACTATAGCAATAATTCGAAAGACAATTGATACAACAGATATATATCTCGATATTTTAGGTACAAATATATGGTATATGCGATTTATTACCTTAATAAATCAGCTGCAATTACCTAAATTGTACCTTTAAAACATATCATAAAATGTTTAAATAGTTTCCAGATTTAGTAAACAACATTTTTTTGGCAGAAAAGTTACTATTTAAAAAATAATCAAACCTTTATATATATATATATATATAGATGTGCCGTTCCTTTTTTAATAAACTGGTACTAATAATATGCCCATATAACTACAAATTATATCTCCCAGAAATGTATTTAAATGAACCACATAGAACTTTCACTTTAAATTATGAAAACTTTTCTTGTACACTATTATTTGTTCTTATATGGTACCCGTGTATTACATGAGGTTTATATAAAATATTATTTGAATAAACAATATATAAATATGTATGCACACAAAGAGGTCACTTCAAATTATGGGACTTCTGTTGTATACTGTATTATTGGTTCTATTACTAATACCATGTCCAAACATATTTTTCAATCCCATGCCCTTAAGTCTTTCATATCATCAGATGTGCTTAATTCTTGGTATAATCGCATGCGTTTGAATTTTCATATCTTCATGTGAAGTTAATTATAGCTAAATGCATGTCTTAGTATAGAAATCAACATTGATTTTTCAGCCTGCTTTTTATCTCTAAGAAATGATTTTTTTAATAGTTGATGTTTTAATAATTACGTAAAATAGCTAAACGTAAAAATGTCAAAAATAAATATCTGTATATTTACCCAAGTAAACGTCTTTTCTTAAAGTTATTTTAATTCTTTGGCTACATCAAGTGGCTGTTAAACTTGGTGGAAATAAAAAATTAAGGCTGCTTCAAAATGGCAAGAACAATTTGGGTGACAAAAGATAGTATTACATGTCGTAACAAACAAAATAATATGGGTGCCTCAAGTTTGTTAGGCACATATGATGGTATGGAAACTTTGTGATAATAGATGTTAAAGTTATAGTTGTGAGTGACAACAATACACACACACACACGTGGTTTTTGCCTATCAAGAAAAGAAAAGATACAGTTCTCTTTAAATATTAGTTATTGGTTTTTGGAATAATTATTTTGTTGTGAATTTGCAAGTACTGAAAATAGTATAACTTCTTCACATATGCCCACCAATAGAAACTATAGTTCCAGATTTGAAATGGTTGATGTGATTAATCCTTTGTGGAGACAAGATTACATAGGATTAGCTGTTGCTTATGTTGATATTAATTTTTGTCTGATAATGATGTTGCAGTCATGTTTGTTAGCTCGTGCAAAGAAAAGGAGCTCCTGGACCGCATCAAAATCATTCTGAAGCATATATTCGAGCATTGAGCTGATTAGAGACAACGAACATGAACCATAGGTCCACCAATCAACTATTGTGGCAAAATCAGTTCTTTTGTCCTTTAAGTAGGCCTATTTGAAAATTTCATCCACTTTTCTTCTTGAACTCTGATTCGGACCTTTAAATGTGGAACAAATCGCCATGCAACAATCTAACACAGGTAGATGAAATAATGATATTGAATTGTTTCTTGAGAAAAATTGAAGATGGCACTTATCACATGGGTTTCAGTTAGTAATTTTTTACTGAGTTTGACCTCCATGGCGCAGGACATATCATGGATCGTTGTTTTTCTTTTCATTCGACATTGATGTATACTGGATATTAGTTGCCTGACGAGCTTTTAAGGCTGGAGACAGGTTCTCATTTCGAATTACTGCTATTTCAGACATGCGTTAAATGCATCCAACCATTCTTGATTGTTGCAAGTTGGCTAAGTTTACTTACTGAAAATCCTAAGTGGTTTTTATCACCCGACTTGTTTACTTTAGCTATTGGCTGCTAGTCTTTGATTCGTCTGTCATCCACCATCTCTTGTAGACTCCATGGGTAGTGGTCTTGACCTAACTCTGCTATGTTCTAAACTATACAGTATAATCCTGTTCAAGGTTATCCTAGTGATCATCAAGATAAATTATAAAATATTTGGTTTAACATAAATAAACTAAAAATGCTTGAATGCTGGAAAAATTCTGAAATTAAAGATCATAATGGAAAATAAAACAAGAAAACTAGAACCTGAAAGTGGGAGCATTAAACTGAAAGTAAATAGATAAAAAAAAATAAATAAAAAATAAATTTTGGGTTCCATTTGTTGAAATGAATAGTTCGATACAAATTTTTTCCTAACAATACCTTATTGTATCGCATTGCACGGAGTCTAAATGCCATTCAATTTCAACTAAAACAATTTTCTATTATAATTTCATACTCAGTGACTAAACAAAACTCGTGGTCATGAATCGTTCTTAGAGTTATGGAGT
>BKCP01004650.1:484363-507482 GCA_008636005.1 Striga asiatica | reverse complement strand
CAACTGATTATTATTATTATTAAGTGGAATATACTTGGAACCATCAATATAGTCAATTATCAAATCCTCCATTCCACTAGTTTTCATTAGTTTCCAATTGCATATGAATGATTTTGAATGAACAGAGTGAAACAGAAACAAAACAAGGAAAATGTTAATCAGCTGTTAGTATTTTCATACAAAATACTACCAAAACAAATGAAGCAACACCAACAAAAATCATCAAAGAGAGAAGGAGAGAGATGGACGAGATTCGTCATTTCAAGCACGATCACACCAACTTACACAAAAGAGGCTCTTCCCCTTGGACCTCAGCACAAGAGATCTCCCGATTACAGCAAATATGTTACCAACCTTTGATAACGATAAACAACAAAAACTCTAAAGCCTGGATTCATCTTTGCAAACCTGCATAACTTGCATTCATCACTTGTGAATAACATCAACTCTATAACAGCACAACTTCTCGTTTTCAAGTTGGAACCTGCACTCATCCCCTGGCTTTATGCCGTTTGTTTCACAAAATCTGGCCCAGTTGCCAACCAATGCTTCCATAAATAGTTTATTAGGGTTAATCATTGGCCAGATCTTTCCAAACGAGTCTCTGATGTACACAACCTTTCCTCGGCCACTATCTCTCTTTACTGATGGAATTTTTACAGGCAACTCCTAACACAAGCATCGTTTAGAAATCAGATAAATATGAGGGTAAGATGGAAAAATAACTAATAGGGATTTCATCAATGTGTCGGGTACAAATCCTCAAGATTATGTTCAAATGAGAAAAAACTTAGCATGTGCATGTGCATGGGTGTGGGGTTTGGGGGTACGTTCGTTTTCACCTATCTGCATATGAAAACTGTTTAATTATTATAAACACATTATTTGTGATGCAATATATAGAAAACATTCGACTTTACATATGCTTTTAAATGTATAACAATGAAATACAAAATTACACGTTTTACAGTGTTTCCTAGTAATACACATTTACACCTGCATTTCTATCAAATCAGAGAGGGCTCCGTCTATGGAGCCTTATTGCTAATTTGGCAATAATCCCCAATGCATTGGATGGTTAAATTTGGTAAGTTATATATAATATCAGCAGTAGAATTCTATAACGGAGCCATATATAGTTTTATAGAAAATTTAATGACAGCAATGCATCCAACCCTCACTTTCAATCTAATTATATGATACCATGAATATTTTATTTTTTATTCCATGTCACTAGGCATTTATTTAAATACCACGGCATAGAAATTGAAGAGTTGCATAAACACTAGTGCCTCCATTTAAATTTTCAAGGTAAATAAAATAATGCACTTGTCTTGGGAACTGAGAAATCACCTCTATATATAAATTCAGAGTATCATGAACCTAAAATGGCTTCAAAATCCTATGTGTCAATAATCTATGCTTTTGATTATCTTTGGATTAGGACTTACATGGAGAATTAAAACGTAGCCCTTTCAACGAAACAATGAGCCAAGAATAAAACAGGTTTTCAGTGAAATGTTTTAGCCAAATCAACTCTCCTTTAGGAGTGGTAACATTGAGACATGGTTAGATTGACAAGGTGAGCAACATACATTACAGAATACCATTCAATTTTTATACCAACTGATTAACACAACAGAATGCATGACGGCATTAAATAAAAAAAATAAAAAAAATAGAGCAAACAGATGACAATGTTGTATATGCACTGAACCCCAATAATGAAATGCAGGTAAAAGAAAATAAGAAAATAACGCTGTCAACAAATAGCATACCAGATATGATTTGTTCTCGACTTTTGCGGTAAACGGACTTATACCACTCGATGGCACTGCCTCATCCGCCAGATCTGGTTCAGCTTTTACCGGAGGAAAAAGCATTTGATCATTTTGCCTTGTAATTGGCGCTTTTCCTGCAATTTTCAATTTAAAAAGACAACTAATAATCTATGCATAGACCTGCTAACGTGGACTTCCTACCAGGGGCGGACGCAGGCCTCACAAACACGAGGGGCACAATTTAATTTTTTTATTTAAATAAATAATGATAAGTTTTTATCTTTTAACTTAATTTCTTTTTTAAGAATGGGATAGAAGGTGGAGTTACGAAAACTTTAAATATTTAAATACATGGTTGGTCTTGTGTTAGACCCTACTATATGTCGACATACTTTTTAACAAATATACATATTTTTATTAGAAAATGTCATATTTGTTTGAAAAGTGTGGCAAATCAATCCACGTAACGGTTAGACTGCCTCACATAAAAATTTGTGCTAAATATAAACACGTTAACATATTTAGTCGGAATGAGTGATCTTCAACCATCATATATTTAAATTTATGATATTTAACTTTTAAATTATATTCTTACTATAGTAATATTATGGTACATAAAATAAATATCCAAAAGTGTAATCATGTGGATATATATACAAAACATTATAAAAAATTGCACAGGGACGGCCCCTTATTTAAATCTGCTCGTGCTTCCTACAGAGCTTACACACAAGACTCCATATGCAATTATCAAGAAAAATATAATTCTCAATCTAGTTCAAACAAATTAGTAGAACTAAAACAAGCATTTGCCACCACATGATAATCCAGGAAAGCCTTACCTTTAGGTCCAACCTGCTCCTGTTTTAAACGCCGTTTACCTGTTTCCAAATTTTAAACCAACCAATACAAGTTATGCCACAGATACAATGAGATGAACTGCAGGTTCATAGGAAAAATAAAATAAAACATACCCTCTTCACTCGGAAGCGTAGATTCAGGACATTTGCGTTTTCCAGCAATTCCCCTCTCAGAACGGTCTATAGAAGAAGACTGTCACTTGTTAAAAATGAATACAATAGAGCAAGGTACATAAACTTCATACAATCTGTAAGAATATTTTCAGAAAAAACAGAAATGAACAACTTCAACTCACCATTCGGAGGATTTGAAGTGTCTTCCCGCACTTTCCCGCTGAGGTTACCTTTATCGGAAAGAGTAACACGGTTCTTATCAGCTAAAATATCACTAGAACCACTGTTGATCTTTTCCACATGATCTCCATCCATTTGAGTACCATTCCTCTTCATTTTAGCAACATCTGTTTTTACACCACGAGAAGGGGATCTCTTTCTTTCCGGAGCCTTCTCAACTGTGCCGGTAAATTTCTCACTGACATTCCTGTTAACATCCACTTTCTTCTTCCCAGTATGAGAAGGGCCTGCACTAATATCCAAATCCTTTTTAACGAACCTGTCAGCATCATTAGAACATCCATTTACCCCATCCGTACGACTCGCATTTACTTGAGTGTTGTTACCATCCGCATTTGTGTTAATCTTGTCAGTAATTCTAGTGACACATTCGGCGGGAGTTTTCTTCCCCGTCTCAAAACATGTGTCGTTCAAAAAGTCCCTCTCTTTTCGTCCATAGCTTTCGGTATCTTTATTGACCATGCCAATCTTATCCTCCGCGCCTGCAGTAGGTAACTCGCAACTTGGCCTCATCACGTTGCCATCTGTCTCCTTAGGGCGAGTTTTGCAATTTCCGGTTTTTGATCTGTGGAGTACAGAGTCATTCGGTCCCGACTTTTCCCTCGGCTGCACATTGTTTTTTAACAATGGATTGTCCGGGGAAACCGGATCCAGGTTCGTTTTGACCCGCTTTCTGTTCTTGGGGCCCACATTGTCGAAGTCAGTAATCTCAACAGCAGTCTGCCCGAATATATACACCGTGAAATGACCGTCAACTGCATACTCAAACACCAATATGTATCCTTCTTTCAGGCTGTGATCCAAAAAGAATTTGTTCCAACCCTCGTTCAATGCAAGTGAGCCATCCACTTGTTCGAGTTTAACAGACCACTGGAGCCCGTTCCAGTCCTCAATTTGAATTTCTTGATCCGCCAAGTGTTCCACTGAGTGAACGAATTTGGGAGGCAGGGGCTACAAATAATCGAAATATTAAAGAAATAGAGAGAGAAAGAAAACAAAAACAGAACAAAAGGATAATAACTTTGGATATAATTATTTCCACATAATTCTTAAAGCAATAATCAACCATGTCCATCGTAATAGAAACACTGTTACATGTGTATCCGGTGAATTCACCTACATAATTGTGATGCTTGTCAAGTTACAACAAAGCTGACCTCCAGAAAAGTCATGACATTTAAACTCTTAACAATTGAATAGTTTAAACTTTTACTAGTATGGGAAATAAGGGTGAAAGATCACACGGAAAACGTGCAATGGGATTTTATTAGATATGCAAGTAACTCATATACACCTTGGGCTCAATTGAAATGCATAACAATTTAGTTTGAAGATTAAAATATTAAAATTGATTAAGTAATCAACAGATTCTATTTTTAGTAATTATATACACCAGCAGGTGACATATTTTTCCAACAAAGTGGCTGTCGCATTTATTTAGTTGTCATTAAGTATTGAGTTTTCATAGGTAAAAGGAGCTTTGACTCAAAATGGATCCTCAAACAAAATTGAAAGTTGTACACAAACAAATATTTATTGAAGACAAGTAAGGTCACATGAAGCCTTCCAGTGGCAAGACCTTCTAATCTATGCAGAGAAAGCTAATAATAGAACAAAATGCAAATGCCCTACCTTAAGTGAAAAAACTATTTAACTGGAAAAAATTTGGACATCATGGGGTACTTGCCATGCAAAAGTAGTAACAAAATAGTAAAATTGAAGAAAGTACATAGTTTATTACAACTTACAAAGCTAAATGTTAATAGCTTACCAGGCCCGTAATCGTATTAACACGAGATTGTCATTTATAGTGGAATTTAACTCTACTAGATTTTGTCAGATTACGCACGTCCAAGTCACATATAAGTGTAAGCTAATATGTATTAACACTGTCAGTACAGAGAGAAGAACGAGATAATTAGCACCAACTCACATTGCAAGCTACAACAACAAACCAAAGAATCCAATATAAGAGAAGACAATGGACAAAAGAAAAGGAATTGAAACAAAATGAGACAGTACCAAATAGTTTGAGAAATCAAAGCCAAACATGATTTTAATAAATCGACCCTTCTTAGGCATCTTGTCTGATTTTTTTGCACTCTCATCATCTGCTATGCCCCGACGAGCCATCCTTGCCGTCAATGTGGTTCAATTTGTCACCTACAAAGAAGCCTTCTTATGATCTTACAATCTATGTGCCTACGAACGGTAGCACAAGAGTTACTGTATTGAGAGCAAAATTCAAAAAACACTAACTCAACAGGCAAGATCATGAAACAAGAATGTGACTGGAAGATCAATATTTTAATTCATCATTTACATCATCAGATCCTAAACCATAATTAAATTTGTGATTGGAGTTTACGGTCATCTAACGGCCCGGCCCGGCCCATCTCAAGTAACATGTGACACCTAATTGGATACTATTTTAAAACTCATTCTTAAACATCAACTAAGAAAATCTTTCTACACCTTCTCCAATGCTTTAATTATATATTTTTGTTTAACTAATCTTTTATTTTATTTCATTAAGGTACATAAACCCCGTAAAAAGTACCAAAAGGAAAAATAGACAAAATAACGGGACCAGGTTTTAACCGTTCGATCACACACACACAAACCAGTGCAGGTCTGATGATCCAGGCGCACTTATGAAATTCGCCCAAAATAATCGGGCGAAACTCCAGTTAATCAATGGAGCATCACGGCATGATCAATGAAGGATTTTTGAACTGCATTCATATCACGACTTAAACAAGCAGCTTAAAACATACATTTACAGATTGAACTCAATGTCTGTGAAAACATACATACACAAAGCGTGGCCATTAAAAAATGACTAATGCTTCATGAATAAAGATGAAAGGGAAAGGTAAGCACATAGAGGCAAAAAACTAGAAAAAGCTAACCTTTGAAAAGTGACCTGTCAAGGGAGATGAACAAACGACTGCGGTGAAGATGGTTGAATTGAATTTTAAGAAGTTGAAACGAACTGGTAATAAACCCTTCTTTGGTGGGTGGTGTCGTTTAGCATTCGATGGTTTGTTTTATAGAAAAGGATTCTACAANTGATCTTTTGACAAATTAAAACATTGGGCTAAAACCAATCAAATTAGTTTACATCTAAGGGTACTTGCACGTAGATTTTCCACATCAAATTTAGTTGGTAACGGTTGAATACGATTTCATTAATTTATTAATATATACCGAACAACTCAAAAAGCCTAAATTAGTATAAAAAATTCCTACAATTTCCACCTAAAATTTTAGAATTATTATAATAATTAATTTTTTAAAAAATTTTCGGAATATCCCACTTTTATGTATTTTGAAAATTTTTACAAAAAATTAAATCCTAACATTTAAAATAAAAGATCAGAGTATTTGGTACATTCAATCTAATATTAAAGGCGGCGACTCACGTTTACGAGGTACCCATAAACAATCATTTTTCAATTTCATTTCCCATTTTGCCATGCATGTTATTTTCCCTGTTTTTTACAGTATGCGTGATTCGTAATTTTTATGTGTATATAAGTCATATATTTATATCTTAACCTCGGTTTTAGGCATGGAGGAAAGGAGGTGACCTTTCTTCTGCACGACTAATGAGGGAGGCGTATTTCAACGAGTAGTTGTCGAAAAAGAAACGTCGTCTAGGTTTTTATTTTCATTGTTCATCTTCTTTTAATTTGCAGTTGAAAATAACTACATAAGACTCACTATGTTATTCTCCGGAAAACAATCGTTGAATATGGAATAAAGCTTTTGTTGAACAGCGAGTACGTATGTTCTAATCCAGGTCAAGCATTGGAATTTGATTCGTTCACGTTCAGGGGAATGAACCTCATATTCTATAATCATTAGTCAATTAGATTAGGGTGTTTGCTTGATCAATGTGTACCAACCGTAAAATTACTCTAGTAATCGAGAATAACGTGACGTAATTAGTTGAATCATAATGAATATATACTCCTTTTTTAATTAGTGTAACAAGCGTAATTAGTTGGATCATAATGAATAGATACTACTTTCTATTAGTGCGCCTTTAACTATTGATACATTATACAAATAATTAATTACAAATATACCTCAAGATACAATCACAAGCATCCCTTGAAATCTGTGTATTGGGTCCTTGTGATTTGGAAATAGAACTGTGTCTTTCATGGTTAGTTACATCTTAGAGGTTGTTGTTCGATAGGTGGTGCGTGGTTTGGACATTAATATAACAAATGTGCTTGCTGGAAAAGAGCTTTAAGGCTGAGAACAAGCTGAAAGGATGTTATAAGACAATAAATAACTATCGACATGGTTGAGGCTTGAAATAGAAAGGTGAAAGTGACCATGTAGACGTAGGACGGCGAAGATGTAGGGAAATTTATTTATAAAAAAACAAAAAAAATAAAACGAGTGGACACAAATAAAAGAAAAAAAAATCTGGACCAAAATAAAAAACCAGTATTTTGAGAATACGTTTTCTTTGTAAATTGTCATTGAAAAACGTATTCTCCAAAAATATGATGCATACCACATGTCAACCTATCGCGTATCATTAATATCCATTTTTTAATGATCATTGATTGAGGCGATTTGAGAGTTATACTTTAACAATTAACATCTCACTCTGTTAATGACAGTATCAACTCAAGGGAGCAATTAATTAACAAATTACAAATAATTAAATAATTATTTAATTAATTGCAATACCATAATTATAATTCAATATAATTATTAATGTGATCGTGTATATATGTCCTTAAAAATATTGTCTCTAGGACACATATACCAACAATAAACGCTACCTATATACATTAAAAGTAAAAGGTTCTTGAGGCTAAACACAAAACATCAAATATTACCCATACACATTAAATTCCAAGCATTTTTAAGCACACCTTGATAAATATTCTGGTGCACCAAACACAAACAAAGCATTTGAGTACTAAAAAATTAGCACAAATATGTAAAAGGACCTCATTGGGAAAATGAGGAAACACATTACATATTCGATGCATCGTACATTCATTTATATTTCCTTCCCATGAAGATTGTATATGTAAATACACACTACATATACCTCAGACGCCCGTTTTCGGCATCTTTATGAACTGAAACATCAAAGTCGCTAACAGTCCATTCAGCCATAGCCCCAGCTGGGCTCACATATATTTTAGTACGAATATTAAGTGATTACCATACTCATGTTGCTGGTTTTGTTCCTGGATCCTGCATAAGAATTTCGAAAACGATTACATTACCTCATACATTTCATTTTTCACATTATTAATCGTTTTGGATCGAAAAAAATTTCTCTCATTTTGCTAGCAAAATCTTCCTTTTCTCAATCAAAGATTTCTAGCTGATAGAAATATAACTGACTCGAAAGGGCCCAGTTAAATCGAGTTCCCAAGTTCTCGGGTCACCAACCCACCCTTCTTCCTTTTTCCTCATCTCGCTATATCGGGTGACATCGGTTATGACTTCGGTTCCCTATCGAGCAGCTCCCAATGTTGAGGAGGTAGAATTGACTGTTGTGCTCTCCGCCTTGTTGGATGTCCAGACATAATCTGCATAGATTGACTCAGATAAATCAAATAAAAAATCCCATTTTTACGACTATATTGTTTTGGCAGTTGTTGATAATTTACACAAACTATATGAGATTTAGCTTAATTAAGAAAAATATGTAGCTGATTTTCGAAATTACAAATATGGAATGCACTTTATAAGGTGTGATTGTCATCATAAAACACGTCAACTTGTCAAAGGTGTATTTGAAATTTCAAAGATAACCGTGTATTAATTTCTTTGAGTAGGCTAAAGCTAAACTAAACCTCGACGAAAGTATTTGTATAAAAAAAGAATGGCGAAAGAGATGCTAACAGACCTTTTTTCATAATGTCACGCCCGTTATAATGGTACCCACCGTTAAATCCTCCCTCTAGATGCATCAGACCTTAGATACATCATAGAATACTTAGACTATGTTGTCACTTTTGTGACACTATCTAACTGTTTGTACTCAAGTTCTTGTGCCATGTAGTGGAAAAGAAAGATTTGTTATTTCCAGCACCAGCACTTAAATCAGCATCAAGATCTTACGCACATTCCGTAAACTCCTCCGACCAAGGAGCTACTTTTATTGCCATCTGAAACGACTCTTGAAACGGTCCATATAGGATTTAAATTCGTCAATGGGAAATTCATCACCTGCTTTCAGTCTGTTGTCTGATTCTTTCCTTCACCTTCTGGTGCACGTTGCATGAGCTGCTTGAATGATCTGATCAATACATCGTGAAACGAAGCTGATTTGAATAATTTCAAATTTGAAGATTTTGTTTCTTTACATGCAAAATTTGAAAAGGAATATTCATGGTTAGCCTATGTATCAACTTCAAATATCAATAATAAACAAAGAAAAAGAAAAGCATCAAACTTTATTTTTTCTTAATATGCATACATGCTTTTTTTTTATCAAGGATATATCTATAATCTTAGACACATGAAAAAATAACATCGAACCCCAGAAAATCCTAAATAAAATGTAAAGAGGAGGTTGAGGTGACATACCTCAAACCAAAAAACAGAGCTTGAGGTTACACAATACCAGATGAGGACAAATAGAAATTTTTGAAAATTGCATTAAGAATTGAATTATTGACGAGTAGAAAAGTTAAATACCTATTATGATCAACGAATAGAAAAGTTAAATTACCTATTTTTGTAGATTTCAGCAAGTGTTTCAAATAACAAAATGTTAACATTCCATAAAATATAAGATGGGACAATATTCATTAAACCAATAATTAGTTGTAATCATCATTAAAACAATAAGGAATCAAAAAAGTAGATAGATAATAATAAACACTAAACAAACAACTAAGGAATCATACAAAATAATAGATCATGAATAGCTGCAACAATAGATGTGACTTAAAAATCATATCAAAATGGTCAAAGCAAAAATTATCTTTACCCACTACTAATAGAAGAACCAATAAGAAGAAGAAAAATTGTCAGAGATTAAATGTTTAAATCAACTCTCATGTTACAATCAAAAGCGTGATTGAACATTAAACAATAATGTAGAGTAAACATTAAGGGCTCATTAAATAAACTACTTGGAATTTGTCTGAACAATATACATTCCAATTATTCTTCGGAAGTAAAAAAAATATCGGAGAAGTATAACAAACTTCTTTTGAGATTATATTTGTTAACAAAAGTCCTCCCATTGAGGTTGCATTTCGTACAACAGAAACATGATCCATATGGTATTTGTGATTTTGAAGAATGCTTTCTCTTTTTCCATTTTTTTTTTCGTTTTGGATTATACTAAACCTCAAGAACTATAAGTATTTTGTCCTTAAATTATGTTTTTGAATGTGTAAAATTAATAGCAATCCTTGGCAGCAATTTGTAGAAACGTCTATTTTCTTTCAAATCTTCTCTCTGAATGTATTTTCATTTCTATGTGAGCTTCAAACTCATCTCATGTGTAGAGTGTACAAAGAATTTGAGAAAGAAAAAATCGGAGATTTTTTTCCCTCCAGGCATAACTCCATACGACAGACCTTAGATATATCTAATATAGTGGTGAAAATTAAACTATAAATGCAATTTAGATATTGAAACATCTCTATNAAAAAAAAAAAAAAAAATACTTACACGCATCCGAGCAAAAAAAATACGGTCGCGGTGGGAATTTCGGATTCGTGTGAGATGAGTTTTGATTACATTTCGAGAGAGAGCAGGGAAGATGTGATGTGATTGATAGTTACGTGTGAAGGATCCGACCAAAAAAAAATTAGGGATACGAAATTACAGAAAAGCCAACAAAATAACATAAGAAGTAAAAGTAAATGTAAGGACAATTGCATAGGAAAGGGTACAGTCAAGAAAATAAAGACAAACCTTGCCTTAATACATGGTAGATTACCATTGCAACTAAAAGGAATAACATAAATAAAAGGGTTAGACACGTGTCGAAACAACATGCAACATAAAGAGATTAAAAAAATATTTTTACAGTACAAAACTACTACCTCCTTTTTTTTATAAATGTCATTTTAGCTTTATCAACAATTGTCTAAATAAATGACGTTTTGGATCTTTTGTACATATTTTTTCATTATTACCCTTATCTAGCTAATAAATACACTATATCTTTTCATATTCACTCTTTATATTTTTTCAAAACATCCATCTTTATCCTCATTAATGAGGGTTATTATTGGCAAAAAAAATATTCTTAATTAGTGTGCAACTTTTCAAAATGACATCTATTACAAAAAGGAGGGAGTATTAAATAAGATAAGATAAATAAAAAAATAAGATAAGAGATAAAGTGAACAGTTTATTATTAACTAAACACTTGTATGTATCTTCTCACTAGGAAGACAGCTTTCAATGCCCCCAACCGGTTCCGTACCATTATTATTCAACCCTATACATTTATTACTGATTTCTTGCTCAGACTTCATTTTATTAATTTATCAATAGCTTATGTCATGTATGCACCTAATTTTTCCGTTTATTCATTTTAATTTCCATGAATTAACCACAGGTGTTAAGATATAGATCATGTTGTAAAAAGAAAATGAAAAGGATAATGGTAATAATTTAAATCACAAAAATGAAAATGTAAGAAATGCATAAAGAGATACGGAAATTAAATGAGGACAAAGGTGAAAAATGAAATTACTAGAAGAAAAATAAAAAAAAACAATGGTTGCTTAATTTTTAAATTTAATAGTAAATAATTAAGTGGGAAAATATATTGTCTATTTATAGAAATTTGTAACATGATTATATATAGTAAGCCTTGTGCCCAAAAAATATGCAAACATTATCATTATTTGAACCTGGATAATAATGAGACCAAAATTTGAGCCATTTAGTCAAAATTATGGCAGACATGATTGCGGCATAGGTGGAAATATTAATTGATATATTGCCCCACATCTTTATTGACTTCATTATTAAAACAATGCCCTACAAATTTAATAGGAGCTAATGCAAAAAATAAACATATACACCAAAGTACGTGTGAATTGATACACACACTGTTGATGAACAATACCTCTAGGCGATTGAATATACCTTTTATTATTGTTTCGTCTCGTTTGGCATATTTCTTCGTATGAAACTACAGTCGAATACAATTATTATTATTATTTTTTTCCGAAATAATAGACGAATACAATTATTTCGAAATCAACTATTTATACTTCAATTTCTTTCTTTTCAAACTTTCATTTATATAATTAAATAATAAAAATTAATTATTAATCTATATTTTTTAACAAAAAATATTATTCAAACACTCATATCTCTTTAGCTATGAACCATTTAGATTCATTATTTTATTGTTTTTTATCATATTAACATTAATTATTATATTTTATTTCATATTTGTTCACAATTTTATAAATATTTTGTTCTTCCATATTTTTTTTTTCAATTGTTAAGCTCTCAATCCAACCCTAATAGATAGTAAATACTTATCAATACACAATATACAAAATATTTCCATGCATCATATTATTGGGTACAAAGTTTACATCTATCCCTATCTTGTCATATATGCATCATGTAATGGCCTTTTCATTTTATACCATTTTCTTATACATGATTTATCTTGAATATAGATCTTCAATCACACTAATATTGTATATTTTAAAATAAAAATGTATGACCCATTATATTTATGTTATAGTAGGTCTATGAAAGTGATGGATCCATATGGTGTATATATATATATAGGGATTGGTTCCAATGCATCCATTTATTTCAAGTGAAGACGTGAGACTCATTTTTTGCCACAAGATTTGGTATATCATGTGTGGCCAAGATTTACTCTTTTCTTTTTATTATTTTAATTATTTAAATATTATTTTGACCCGTTGACTCTATCGTTGACCGTTTACTCCGGCGTTGACCGTTGACAACTAACCTTCCAACTAGGTTAGTTCATTGTAGTTGCTAGGCTAGTTCTTTGTAGTTGCTAAGTTAGTTCTCTATAGTTGCTAAGTTAGTAGTTGCTAGGTTAGTTCTCTATAGTTGCTATGTTAGTAGTAGCTAGATTAGTTCTCTGTAGTTGGTAAGTTAGTTGTCTGTAGTTACTAAGAGTTGTCCGCATTTTAAGAGCTGGACGCATTTTAAAAGCTGACCGCATTTAATTCGCACCCTATATATATATAATATAAATGTTCTATTTAGGTCATTCATTTTAATTTTATCGGCAGTTTCATGATTTTATTAATACAAAATTTAAATTTGATATTTTATAATTTTTCATTTTTAATAATATTTTTGGCGCATNATATATATTTGTAAAATTATAAAAAATAGATATACAACATACAAGAACTAAAGGAATAACATGAATGAAAGTTATGGAGGGTGAAATCCACCCCAAATAGGAAGAAGTACACACTTAAACAAAACGGATTCAGAAAATTATATATATATATTATTTAAAAAAGGAATTATAAAGTAGTTTATAAAATTTCCAAATTTAAATGTCCACGTAAATTCAGCACATTTTTAATTCATATATAACACTTAAACCACGTACATCATTTAGCCATATACTTTAAAAAACAAGAGAAAAAAAACTTTTAATACAAGTTCGTATTTCATCATTATATTCTTAAATTATTTATTAAATTAAATTATACACATGATAATAATTCTTTCTCCAGAGAAGAGTGGAATTTTCCGATGAAGTACACAAAACGTGGAGTTGAAAAATGAATACTAGTAGAAAGGTATAGTTTATTTAATTAACAAAACAACAGCGCACAGTCAAATCATCATCACAACATAAATAAATTCCTCGCGCACGAAACCCTAAACTTTCAAAAAGCGACAATCAAACACCCAAAATACATTAAATAAAATATTTTCAATGATAAAAGCTGACAGATCAATTAAAGAAAAAAAAAAAAGAGAGAAATGGAAATCTGACAAGCAATTAATTCACAGACTTCTTCTTCCTGAGCAGATAATTAAACGAGGGTCTGCAGAACTCCCCACCCAGAAACGACGTCGTGATGACCTTGTACGCTGCCTCCGTGAAGTGTGCGCCGTCCCAGTTGATGTACTCGGAAGGGTCGGGGCAGGAGGTGGACGAGCTCGACCCGCACGTGTTGAACACGTCGAAGTTGAGGGCTCCGCCGCCGTAGCCGCAGCAGACGCGGTACGGCTGCCGGAAGCCGTAGCGCGTGGCGTTCTTGAGGAGGGTGAGGTGGGAATTGTAGTAGTCGGCATAGAGGATAACGGCCTGCGGGTGTTGGGCCCGGAGGGAGCGTAGCTGGGCCTGCAGGGCCGCGTTGTGGGCCTGGGTTATGCGGTTGACGCTGGCCACGCAGCCCATCTCGTCTCGGTCTTCGGGGGAGGCGAGGGAGAAGGAGTAGGGTACGCAGCCCGTTGGGGGCAGCCCCTGGACGACTATGTATTTTGCCCCCTTGTTCAGCACCGCCTGCATGTCCACCAAAATTAATTAATTAATTGGCTTATATTATATATATATATGTGTGTGTAATAATAGTTCATATTTGTATTATAATGTATTATTGTATTTAGGAAAACTGTATCAAAGAATACAATATCAATATGATTGTTATTCATCTATCTTTTGGGAAAAAAAATCAATATGATTGAAATATTTTAATCACTCATACAATAATTTGTATTTTTAGGAAAACTGTGTATCATAGATTATGATTATAAGATTTTAATGCATATGGTTGGCAGACACGAATCATTATTCTTATGACGTACGTCACTGCTAATTAATTCCATCCAGGGTACACGGCCGATAATTATTCCACAATAATGAGTAGGTGATGATATTTAAACTAATGAAATTTTTCGTTGTTATCTATAATCTGCCACATAAAAAATCAGATCTATATTTTAAATTATCAAAAGCCTAATGTATATATTTTTTTTTTTAAAAAAAAACAGATATATTTTTCATTCACTTATATATATTTCATAACTACATTCATTATTTTATTATTTATATGATATTATTTTCAATCATCTGATTTCATTTTAAATCTAATCACATTTTCCACATTATTATTTTATACACTACACACTTATCTAAGAAACTAGTTATGTACCGTGAAGCACCCCCTGAACTTTGTTTGCGCTCCAAAGATATTATGCACAATTTTGGCAATTTTGAATTAGTAAAAAGTTGTTCCCCACTTTAATCCAACACTACAAACTCTACTACAAGAACTTATTTCCGGAAAGCATTGATTCACGATACTCGGACACATAACTATACAAGTAAAAAATAAGTCTACGGTACTATTTGCCACATAAACCAAGGACCATATATAAATATACCTGTAAGAACCCGACAACACTCCGTATGGCAAGACTCCGTATAACCTTACTCGAGAGACTCGAACCTAGGCTGCACGTGTAATCATTCGCCCCGACCTCACCCACCCAAATCAAGGCATCCCCAAGAGCACCCTCACACTGTGTGGGCGTGCTCCTGCGGTCCGCGCATCCCGCGCTCCCCAGCAAAACCTTGTCGAACCAGACGAGCTGCGTCTGGAGCGACTGTGGCACTAGATTGAACGTCACGTTGTTCTTCACGAAGAAGCCGTGGCGTATGGCGGTGGCCCCTCCCACGGCGAAGTTGACCCCGCGCGACCGGTTGGCCGCCGCGTCGCGGTACGGCGGCACGAGCGGCAGCGACAACGCCTCCGCCACGAAGTCGAGCACGATGCGCCCGTCCGAGTACCGATTGGTGGGCCGATGGAAGAAGGTGATGCCGTAGGGCGGGTCAGAGACGTGGTTGAAGGCCGTGGGGCCCGTCGAGGTCCTCGTGTTGCCAGTGTCGGTGTACGAGTCTCCGAACGCGTAGATTTGCTCGAAACGGCCAGAGCAGTGCGCGGCGGGAGTCGTCGAGACGAGGAGGAGGATTGTTAGGGAGATTGTTGTGAGGATATTATTGTGGATTGAGGCCATTGTTATGTAAGGAGTGGAATGTGGAGTGTTTGTAGTCTAGGGTTTTTTGTGTGGTGGTTTATATAGAAGAAGGGTATGTAATGTTACATTACATGGGGCTAAGTTGGGGGCTTTGCTAAGGGTATGTTCTTATTGTTTAGAGTAGGTGTGGGTAATGGTAGACAGGTGTAGGTATTTATTGCTACTCTTTGCCTCACCTATTAGTTGGGAGATGGCAATGCATGCCCTACTCTACTTCCTCCTCGAAAAATTTAAGTCAATAGGAGTACAAAACAACCTCTTATATGCATATATATGTGTGTATACAAAGTTGTGTAAAGAAGATGACTAGTTGTGAGGCTATCTCAAAGTGGGAGAGGGGACAATAGTGAATATAGTTTTGTGTTAGGAAAAACTTGGTTTCAATAAAAAATAAATAGGAAAGGTTTTAGGGATTAAATAAATAATTTGTGGAATGGATGGTAGGATGACAATGAATTGATTAAAGATGATGAGATTTAAAATAATGATTTAATGTGTGGTTGTTAATAATGTAAAATAAAGATTTCGACGTTTTAGGGTGTGTTTGTTAAAGGAATTATTTGAGTGAATTAACTCAAAATAAATTTTTTAAGTTAACCAGAGTTAATTTAAAAAATATACTGTAGTTAGTTGTTAATGGGATTTTGAGTCTATATTAAAATAATATTAAAAATAAAATAATTAAAATTGATTTGATGTAAAAGTAGGAGAGAGATGATATGATGTGATGGTTAGTTAAAATTTTGTGAGTGGATGAATAGTGAATTTAAATTGATATGATGTGTAAAAATGATTGGTTGTTATATTTAATTATATTGATAATATTGATGATAGTGGAGTTGAGTTAAAGTTGAGTTAAATTTTAAGTAGAATTAATTTAATTTGAGTATATTCTTTAACAAACACACTCTTAGAACTCAGATTTGGGCTTGAATCATGTCTCCTCGCTAGATGTACAACTTTTCAATATTTGAAGTTTTATATTGCCCCACTCTATGAGAGTGTTTTGATAGTTGGTTGTTCCCTTTAGTTGTTTGTGTATTTTCAAAATGCCTCTTGAAAATGGTACTCGGCTTTGAATTGGTCTAATATTAGTTAATGACACCTCGGATGTATTTTTTTTCAGTTTTGTTATATATTACTATGCGATTGAGTAAAAAATTGATAGAATATTATAATAAAATATGTTACGATGGAAGTTTTATTATAAATGGTGTATTGATAAATTTGGATAGGGAAATAGTGATGTAAGTGAATATGTAGTGTGATTTATATAAGACTTTCTCTACTGAAAGATAAATTTTGTTTTATCTCTAATTATCCAAGCGCACTTAAAAAAAATAATAATAACAAAATGTTGAAAGTATTCATCGCGATCAAGATGAATAGTAAACTGATATTTTACCACAGCAAAAATTCAATTTTGGTCCTCTAATTTGTCCATTGTTCATTTTTGGTACATTATTTTTCTCTTTATAAAAAATGGTCCATTATGTTACATTTTTCATCAGTTTTAGTACGCTACTCCAGTTGGCGGGATTACAAGATGACGTGGACCGGGATTGGAACTACGTGGAGGGATAAGATATTAACGTGGTAGGATAAAAATCTGATTTGCATCTCGTAATCCCGAGCCACAGGATTAGTATACTAAAATTGATGAAAAATGTAACATAATGGACCATTTTTTATGAGGGGAAAAATAGTGTACCAAAAGTGGACAATGGATAAATTAGCGGACCAAAATAGATTTTTGCCTCTACCACACTATAGTTGCACTTGTCCGTGGTTGGGCACCTCATTTTTTGTTGGAAAATTTAAGTTCCCTACATTTTTCACATTAATTATGCAGTTGTCATATACATCATCTTGCACATTAAATTTGAGTAATATTTTAAGAAAAAATATTTTGGAAACTCATAAAAACCTTCGTTCAAATGTAGCACTATGTAACATGGTTTTGCTTGAAGCCAACAGTTGACTCCATAGTGGAGCTAACTTTCTATATACAACAAATAAACCTACCATATTCTCTGATTACTTAAATATCAATAATATAATTTTATTAATATGGTAGGTTTATTTTGTATATATAAGGTTGGCTCCACTATGGAGCCAACTGTTGGCTTCATAGCAAAACCCGTATGTAACATATAGTGGATAACAGATTGTATTAACAGATAACTGATAAATACACTACTAGAAAATAATAAAATTCCAACAAAAAAATCCAATGGAAATATATTTCAATTGATATTTCAATGCTATTATTTCTGTTGGAATATTCAAATGGATTCCAACAAAAATTTTCGATTGGATTTTTTTTTTCAAGAAGAACCAATAGTGTTCCCACTTTCCCTCCTCGATAATCGATGGAATGAGTAGAATGAGCTTTCCATTGAAATTTCAGTTGACTTCGACGATTCTAATGTCAGATTTTCCAAAGGTTGAAATCTAGATAAAAATAAAAATTTCAACGGAAATTGCATATTCCATTGAAAATTGCTACATTAATAAACCGTTGAAAAAATGGTTGTTGAAATTATCAAATTGCATTTAAAATTCAAATAGAAAACTCATTCACAAGGAGTATTTCAATTGGAATTTTCATTGAAATCATTCCAATAGAAACAATATCATTGAAATATCCGTCGGAATTTCTATTAAAATATATTACCATTGGGTATTACGTTAGAATATGATACTCCCTCCTATTTTTAATAAATGTCGTTTTGTGAAGTTGCACAATAATTAAGAATATTTTTTTTGTCAATAATAACCCTCATTAATGAGAATAGAGATCGATGTTTTGGGAAAAATATGTACAAAATAGTCAAAACGACATTTATTTAACAAATGATCAATTAAGCTAGAATGACAAATAATAAAAATAGGAGAGAGTAACTTTTTTTAGTGATAATTGTATTAATTGATTTGACTAGCGAATTCAATTAGCAGTTTACCAAATGAATGTTTGGTAAACATCGATAATCTATAGTTCTTATGTTGTATATTTTCTTTTCTTTTTAAATACGGCTCTTTTGAGCTTTTTTACAATTAGCATTTTCGGTCAAAAAAAAAAAAAAATCAAATAATTAAGCATGTTATCAAATAAGTGAATCAGTGAATTTGATTGGTTAAACCTGGCCCAATATGCCAATTTATCATAAATCCTCTAATAAACAAAGCAGGCAACAATTTTTACCTAGTTGTAAATTTCATTCTATTCGTACTAATACGTAGATGTGTAGATTATCTCATTAAAGCATGGTCATTGATGTTCCCCTCATTTAAGGGCTAAAAAGTTTTAGCATCATCAGAACAATTAAATTGATTTATGCTATGATAGGATTGGAGTGTCGTATCCTCGAACTGTTCTTATCTAGGCTTGCGTAGCCTCCTTGCTTGTACCTTAAAAAAAATAATAATAATAAAATAAAATAAAATTGATTTATAATTTTATACCAAAATTGTCCGATTAGATACATATCCAAAATAGTAGGTTGCGGCTGACTTTAAAGAAAAGGCAATCATAGCATTCTTACAAACAATTCAAAACGTTTTCAAAGTCTCATAAAGGGTAATGTCACCTGTATAAAAAATAAATAGATTTTTAGCTAGTTTGAGAAGATCATCTGGTTTTCATATCTATAAAGATTTCCTAAGGAGGGAATTTTTGTTTCTTTTATACTCCAGTTTATATATATATAGAGGCTGGTTCAAATAAAAACTATGTCTGGTGTGAGAACCGTGAGAACCATATTTGATGCTATTTTTAATTGTGTATGATGCTATTTTTAATATTACATGGTGCTATCATTTTCATAAATGCTAATAAAAATTTTGTTGCTATTTTTAATCAAATACATCCTAGTTAAAAATAGCACTAAAACACAATTAATCATAGCACTACATACAATTAAAAATAGCGGTTCTCACAAAAAAACATTATTTTCATCTTAAAACTCACGAAATGATATGCGATATAAAAATAACATATCCAGATGAATTACATAATTAATAATTATGCAAGATATTGTCCAATATATACCAATGTTATAATTTACGATAATGAAAAATCGAAAAATACTACAACTATTTATCTCGTGTTATATATATAATTTTGTATGCATTATATTATATTTAATTTATCTATAAACAATATTTTATATTTTCATATTATGTAAGTACATTGTTTTAATTTTCATAAATTTCATGTATATAATTCTAGTTTAGGGCATCTCTAATGGTCTATGGATTGTTCTTTTTTTATCGCCATGTGGCTTAGTAAATCCTATGTGTCATTAAAAATGTCTAGAAGTTTTTCTAGACAAAGAAGTACTTCTAAACATCCTGTTTCATATATCATATTATTTATTAAATATATCTCCTATGTCCAACAATTTATAGTGATACACATATCACTTTATACTAGATTATATATTCACCATTGAAGACAATTTTGTAATTTTCTTTTAGCATGTTATACATCTCCAAATAAACAATATACCATTGAAGATGCTCTTAGGCATTCATGTGACTATTTTAAGAAACCATTTACTCTATGATGCATCTATATATATATATAATTACTAGCTAATAGCATTTAATAAAACCTATTTAATTTTATCTATGTGACAATTTAACAATTTTTCCTCTAAAAACCGTTACATTTTGATGTATTTAATCTTTCATTTAATCATTAAATAATTAATACTCATCACTTCAAAATTACAAAAATCATTTTAAACTTGATTAATGACCGTTGACCATATAATGTGTTGACCGTATAATGTGATTAGATGTTATTATTGTTGTTACATTTAATTTTTTTTTTTTAAAATAAAAAATATATTTGAAATTTCTAAATAAATAATAAATAATTCACAAATAAAAGACGTACCAAAATATACATTACAACAAATTAGATAACACAATTTAAAAAAAAAAAATATTCCAACTCTTTTAATTGTAAATTTGGTCTGCAAAAAAGTGAAAAAAATAATAAATTATTATATGCATACAGACTCACAATAATTTATTTATATATATGCAAATGCACAGGTCGAATACTAGTGCTGTTGAAACTTGACACAGGTATATATATAGAAAGAAAGCGTGTATGTATTTATTTTAAAGAAAACATATGAGTAAAATCATTAACTTTGACCAACTGAAAGTTTTGGATATAAAGTATTTAATAAATTAATCACATACACCATCAGAACGGTTGAAACGCTACCAATTAGTGTCTCATTTGATAACCATCGTAATCATGATATTGACTCATATATTTATATTTAATATAAAAAGGGATAATTTCAGATTCAACTTTTTTAAATTATATCAATTTAAAGTTTAAATTTTGTTTTTCTCAATAAAGTCATGCATTTTAGCTTGTTCTCAATTTAAGATTCATTTTTTTTTTTTCATATAACTTCCCAATGTAAGGCTCAACTAAGTTTATTTTTTGAAATAAATATGCGAATTATAATATTATTTTTTATAATATATATTTACATATTTATGTAAAAAATATTAACTATATTTAACAGTTAACTTAAATGAGAAAATTATCGATATAAGTTTTATTTATGCAAAATTTTAATAAATTTTATTTTTTTAAAAAAAAACCAGAGAACTTAAAAATATATAATTTGAATATTATTTTGCTAATAATGTAAATATGTAATAAAAGTTAAGATATTTTACGATTTTTGCTTGGATTTTTAAAGATAAAACGTTATACGAAATTTCACTCAAAATCAGACCTCCAAACTTAAGATTTTACAAGATTCCTCAAAAATATGAAAATTTTAAAAAGTCTCCAATCTAAAAAGGTCTTAAAATTGTCATAATGTAAAAAAATAAAATAAACAAACACAACATTGTATATTATAAATTACATTTTTATTATTATAAATATACAAATATATGTAAAAAAAAAAAAACTATAAAAGGTTAACAATTAGCATGACTAAACCAGCAGCATTTATGAATGCATTAAAGACAACATTTGAGTAGTTTCTTTCTTGCTAGGCTACAGGTCTAGCTAGTTAAACCCAATTACCCAAGATTGTCTTCTATTGATCTATCTTAAAAATTATGTTTGCTTTTCTTTCACGATATAATCTATTGAATTTGTCGTCTGACCTGAGAGTCCAATTATTATTTTGCAAGATAATCTATTGGCAAAAGCTGTTCAACTCAAATTATTGGCCACTCTCGTTTAAGACTCGTCACTATCAAAAAGAGCAACTTGAAGCAATTACGTTCAATGTGGAAACTTGAATTCATAGAAGAAGAAAAAGAAACACATAACACCTTACCCAAGTGCAATTTAATAGTATTACCTCATTTATAAAAATAATGGTAAATGTTAGTGTGTGTTAACTCATTTATATTTGATGGTACACATTATTGTGAGGTGTGATTACATATGCATACTTATTATGTAAAATACCATATTTTTGTTTATATTGTTTTCTAGAGTGTGACATTTCAATTGGAAAATATACTTGTTTGTGTTATTTTTTAGAATGGCGTTACCAAAAGTATAAATATCTATTCAGTTATGTTATGTATAGTGTAATATTTCAATTTAAAAAATACATATACAGTAAAATGGTAAGTTTGGTCGTGAAGTAAAAAAATTTATTCGTGTCATATTATAATTATCTACATATCTTAACAGAATTCACCTGCCGACTCGGGGGAAAGATCTTCTTCGCAAGTCCCAATATTAATACTACTGTCTTTCCATATCACATGCTTTCATTTATTCGCAAATACAGCTTCTTTAATTTAATTAATATTTTCAGTGTCAGAAAAATGATGTAGCTTGTGGAGGGCGACTCATCTGCATCGCTGTTTCACTTCTTATCACAACTTTTATTTATCCCTTCCATTCCATAGTTCCATGAACTAAACACGTTTTCTATGTTAGTACTATTTTTTATTTTTTTAAGATCATTATTTCATTGGTAACTGGCCATATGTAACGTTACTTGACCCACATTTTCCTTTGTAGAAGTCTGTGCACTAGTAATAAATAACACTAAACAAAATAATAGTAAACCAACTAACCCAAAAGAAAAA
>BKCP01004650.1:456706-476017 GCA_008636005.1 Striga asiatica | reverse complement strand
ATATCCTCTCTTTATTTGTTCTTTTTATGAGAGAGTTTGATTTGGTTGCCGGTTTTTATGTAAGAGTTAGTTACAAACTTACCCATTGGTGCGGGATATTTGTGTGATTCGTAGCAAAAAGGTATTTTACTTTTTTTTAAAAGGTTGCAAATGATTTTATAATAATAATAATAATAATAATAATAATAACTGGCCGTGTAGAAAAATAATTTCCTTTATCAAAATATGTTGGATATATATATAAGCAAAAATAATTTCCTTTACCAACTAATTTTGAAGGCCCAAATAATTTGTAGCTGTAGGCAACGGTCTCAGCAACTTGCCCACTATTTAATTTTGTCCCAAAAGATTAGGAAATTAATTAGTAGGTTATATAAATGACTCTTAAAAAATTAAAACATTTCCAATGGTATTTTATTCATTTGAGATGTATAACATAAGAAAAAAAAAATTGCAAAATTGTGTCTTCAATAATATTTGTCAACTCTAGTATAATTTAACATGAGTATGATTATAATTGGTTGGAGATGAGAAAGATATGTAATAAATAATATAATAGAAAATGTTTAAAAGTACCTTTATGTCTAAGTGCATCTCCAATGCTCAAATATTGTTGTTGTAAATTACATTTTACATTAACATATTTAGCAATATCACAATTTTTCATCCTCCAATGCATTGTGTGATCACAAATGTTGTGATGATGCGGACATAATTAATGTCTACAATGTAGCGAAGAATGTGGTTCATCCACATTTTCCTCTACACTCTAGCTAACAGAGAAGAGGAGAGAGGGAATTATTCTTACCAATTATAAATTATTTATTTATTTAATTAATTTTCTTACTACATATTATCAATTTTAATAATTTGATAAGTAGATAATCTATCATTATATAAAAAGATTAGTTAACAATTTTAGCAGTTATTTCCCGCCAAATACATTTAATGCCTACTAAATATAGATTTTCGGACATTATTAATCTGTTGGCCTTCAAACTCGGACCTAACAATTTGATCCCGTATGATTTTGAATAGCTACCCTAAAAGATATTTATTTTACAAATATAAAGATAAAGATTATTTTACAAATAAAAATTCTAAAGAAGTATTTGATTCACCAGACTCTTTAATTGCTATGTTGGCCTTCAAACTCGGACCTAACAATTTGATCCCGTATGATTTTGAATAGCACTCCTAACAGATATCTATTTTACAACAATAAAGATAATGATTATTATACAAATAAAAATTCTAAACTAGATTAACTGAATTCTTGTGATTGCTATCTTATTTTAAAATAATTTAGGTTATAGTTTTAGTTTTATTTTTTTATTTTTAACAGCCGCATTGTGTAGATGCTGTTTTTCATTTCATCGAGTAGAACTTGGTTCGAAATTTTTAATATTATATTTGAATATTACTTATTTGTATAGACTTTTTAGTTTATTTCAATTATTAGCTATCACAATACATATTACTTATTCATACATTACAACATACATTGAATACCAATTTTTCGAACATTTAATCTATACTTATATAAAGAGCCATCTCATTTATTAGAATTAGTAGAAAGAAAAGTCAAAAGTAATTAATGCATTCTATTTCTATCAATTTAATTTTTATTTAATTGTTTTTTTCCATAAAATCGGTACAAAAAATAAATGTACGTAAAACAAAAAAAGGCATATTTGATTGGAAGATAAAATCTTGATTTTACACAAAATAAATCAGATGTCAAACCTAAATTGAAGGGTTTAGTTATCTATATAGATATTGATTTACGTAAATCAATACATCTAATATTTATAGTTTGTGTAGATTTAAAATTCCTTCTTATCTTTGTACAAAAAATCTTATCTAATTGTATGGAAAATCTGATCTACGTGATTTCCGTATATCAAGAATTTTTCTTGAAAAATCTTAACAGATATTGATTCTACTCTACCAATTATAAATTATAAATCTCAAAATATTGAGTCATCGTCTTCCTCACTTTCAACCTCCTACGAAAAAAATATCCCCAATCAGTATTTCATTCAAAATAATGAATCAATGATTTAGCTTAATCAAACAAGTTAATAAGTATTTCATCCCAAATAAATATATCCCGTGCCTCGCACGGGTCACGCACTATATATATCCCGTACATTATTATATATATCCCGTACATTTTTCTTTATTCATGTATATAATTATAAGCTAGGATAAATAGCTTTAAAATTGTGCGCCACGTGCATCGCACGGGCCCTGCACTAGTATTTTAGTTACACTACATTATGCATTGGAGATAATTTTTTAATTTCATAGTTGTAAATTTAACATTTTTCCTACATGGTTCACAATTCATTTAATTTATTGACATTTGTCAAAATTTATTCTACAACAACATTAGAGCATTGGAAATGCTCTAAAAAGGGCTTCTAGACATTTTCAATGCCACATAGGATTTATTGTGCCACATGTCAATAAAATAGAGCAATCCATGAATCATTAGGAATGCTCTTAAAAGTAGTATTAGTAAATGGAAAATCACAGTTGTTACACAAGATGTTGAGTAATACAGGGTTGATACGTGGGTTTTGTAGTTTTCTCTTAATGTCAAGAAAATGATCAAAGTCGAGGCACATAAGATACATTCTTATTAAGACAAAATAGCCTTGTATATTCCCCACGATTTACGACTAACACCTCCAAGATACAACAACTTTTGATTTGTGTATAGCGATCACTCAAATACACAAACTTTTAGCTAACAACACTCAAGTTTCGAAACTCTAAAGATAAAAACGAATACCAAGAGCATAAGAGGCTTTATGAATTTTGTAAAAGGATACAAAGAGCTCTTAAAATATGATTATATGAATTATTTCACTTCATGAATATTTATAGATATTCTTGGGCATCATTAAGAGTTCAAGGAATCAAAATACACCTTCTGGACGTGTCCGATCGTCTAAACTGGGTAGGAACCTTTCGGCACGAGCAAGTGAGTTTGGGTCGTGGCAACTGGAGAGCTAATTCAGGCGTCGTGCCCACAAAGGGGCCAAGCGCGCTTTTGCGCACCAGGAGCTCGTACGCACTCGTACACCATTTTTTCCTACTCGTCCCCAATAAAAGCTTATAGAGTTCTAGCATGCGTATTGCATAATTATGGTTCGTTTGGTTTGTCCAAACAATCTTCAAAGAAAGAACATTTGCAAACCGTATAATCTTTGAGTTACTTAAACTCAATTTTAGCTACATACTCAAATCCCCCCTATTTCAACTGTACAATTAATTTCTCATTCAACCTCAAATGGCTTTGAGATTTTATTCTAAGTCCTCCACTTACGAAAAGTAGAACTGTAAAATCGGTACAAAACTAATTTTCCTTACAATCCCACATATAAATGTAATTAATGCATGTGCAATACTTGAGAGTTCCAACGAACCGTCATTGCATCAGGATAAATAAGTGTGACTTTGAATCTTCCTTAGTAAATACTATCAGATACACTAGTTAGTTAGTAGCGCGATGTTCTGAACTTACTGGTTGTTTGTGTGCACCAAGACAATGGTACCCGGACAACAATAACTCTTAACAATTTTATCATTCTCACGTTGTGTATTTTTGCCTTGGACCATATCTCGGTTTGGGTATTGTTCTTCTGAAGAAGCATATTATTTCTCACTTTTGATGAGTTTAGATTTGATATTTATGCATATATAAAATAAATAAACAGTTTAATTTTTCTCTATTATATAATTATATAATCTATTAATACTGATTAAAAATTAATAAAACTATATATCAATTCAAAATGTCATTTATAAATCATTACATACGAATTAAAAAAATTATTATAATATTAAACGGGCAAATAGTACAAATGAAAAATCTTATTTTAAATATGAAAAACTATCTAATCTTTTAACATGCATTTGAAATTTAAATAACAAAGAATCTATCTCACAAATTTTTATTTAAGAATTTCAGTATAATATTTCTAGCCAACGTCTGGATTCCCTAGCATCAAGTCTCGAACAAAATTGCCCGATAAATTTTAGGTAATAGTTATGCTATTTGAAAAAATATGCATGAATATTGAATACACAGAAAAACTCGTCTTCTTAGCAAGTACATAAATGGCATACAACTTATGATTTTGCCCTACTTTCAAGTAGGTAGATAAAATTTCAGCTCTGACATTGCTACTCATTCATATTAAATATCATAAATCTATACATTTCGAGCTGGATGCCTATACAACTACTCTACACAAGCACCTAATTCCATGTAGAACAAATCAATGAATACAAATCAACCTTACATTTACAGGTAACAAAACAATGGTCACCTACGCACTAAAAGAATAAAATAAAGAAATGGCAAAATACAAAATACACCAATCATGGTCTCTCATTTACAAAAAACAACTTTTCACTGTAGCCTCAGCATGAATATGATTTTCAGCAAGCCTAAGAAATCAAGGGGCAATCTTTAACGACTCAGGGTTTCTTGTTTTGAGAAAAAACGGAACTCTTTTGAAACACATCCTTGCACGAAAAATTACTACGTTTTGAAGCTAATGCAGGAACCATGCTTTATCCAATGTATCAACGGTGAATGATCTGCAGAAAAAACATTTAATTCAAACTTCACAGCATAATAACCAAGAAACAGAAGATAAACTGGAGGGCTGGGCCATTAGCAATCACAAATATAAAAGTTGATATGTAGTGTAAATATTGCAAGAAACTATGATATTGATTGGTTGCACGGGATGTAACTTCCTACTGGAAGTGAAGTAAAATTGATATCATCAAACCAGAAAATTCTCAATAAGCTAAATAATACCCATCAATCATCCTCACACATCACATCAACTTTAATTCACTATTCATCCACTCACATATTTTAACTACTCATCATTACCAATCACCTATATCCTGCTTTTACATCAAATTAACTTCAATTGTTATTCCAAAAATTATTTTAATACAAATCAAATCCAAAATAACTTATATCCAATCACAACCCCTTGATGTCTTTTGCAGTTTTAACATATTAAAATAATATAAACGGCTTCTCATACAAACATCATATTTTCTTTAACACAACCTCACTATCAAATGAGATATGAAGGACATTCCCATTAGATTTATCTTTTCATGGTTTGTGATCACTGATATTTTTATACATATAAATGAAAATGGAGGTTCGAGAAAGGAAAAAGAAATGTAGAAAAGAGTTAATGACATTTTGTTTCTAACATATTAAAATCAAATAAATGGCTTTCTATCCCAAACATCAACATTGCCAGTAACTCAAACTAAAATATCACAATCTTACAGTCAAGTGAGATGTGAAGAAAATTCCCATTAAATTTATCTTTTCACAGTTCGGTCATTGATATCCTTATATAATACATGTGGAGTATAATACATATTTGTACACATACATTCATAGGCATTTATACGAATAGCAATCTTGAAAAATGAAAATGTGAATACATTCTGGATATTAAAAATCACATTAAACAAAGATATCTTATTACACTTTAAGCCTTCATATGACGTCGTGATAAATAGAAACAGGGCAAGGGAATGCTTAAACATCCAGTATATCTCAGATTTACAACTGCATATTAAACTTCACTACGCTAGTTAAGACATATAATGTCAGAAGTTATATTTGTCTTGTATCGATTAGTTACTAGGTTGTTATTGTGTATAAGTGTGGGGTTATGCACTCTTTCCCTTTGAGCAAGCTTTTGGGAATGAGTTCCACCCAGTCTCGTACCATTTAATCATATTAAATAAACAAAAACTACAAAAATTATCTGATACCAGGAACAGTTAATGATTAGCAGGTTTATATAATTGTCAACTATGACAAGAAAAGAGGCATGGAAATACATATAAGCATGTGTTGACCATATTAGTAACTCACAAATACCCAGATTAAATATTGTTGATTTCTACAAATAACACCAGAGGATATAAGTGTAACACTCATAGGGATTCTGTTGTTTTATCATTTCAATACTAGAGTATAGACTGCATTTTTCTGAGGAAGTTCTCATAAATCTAAAGGTTAAATAATTTCATTTACGCAACAAAACGTCAGTATATAATATCTTATACACAATTAGAAGCAGCACAAAATTATATCTCTAGGTAAAAGCTCATAGCACAAGAATGCTAACCTCATCCATGTACAACCTATTTATTGCTGCTCCACCATATGCAACTTCCCTACATATGGACAGAAGAGGAACATAGTAACATATAACAAATATGAATATAGCAAAATGAACCGTTCAGTTATATAATCTAGGCACTTGCAACATATGCTTATGGTAGAATGACATTGTAAGCTTCTTAGAACATAGTCGTGTGATTCTGACGGAAGGCATTTAAAGCCCATAAAAGCATAAAATTAACTCATGCTATGAGATGTTTATACAATTTACTAATAACAATATATCAATGTTACCTTTCATCATATCTGGATCTTTTTTTCAGCACCAGACATTGTGTCTAAGCATCCCATTAAATCCTACAATGAGCAACGCTGGAATTCAGGAAGTTCCAATGAAAATTGCCTTTTCCACCTCTGATCTATTGAAATCGGAACTATTTCCCATGGAACATGAGCCAAGATATAAGTTAAAGCGGTCTCAATTATTTTGAGCCAGTCAATTCCTACAGCTCACTAAATCACCAGACTTCTTATACTTCATGTACAACATCACTTTGATAGGTCTCCACAAGGTCACTTGACTTCTTTGATGAGTCTATGTCACCTTGCACATCCTCCTCCTCTGGTAAGGATATCATTCTCCTCCTGGGTGGTTTTCTTCTTTTTGTCTTGTCCAACCAATCAGTTTTCTCCTTGTTAATCCCTGAACTCACATCATTACACAGAGCGGATATTTCTAACTCTCTGCCATCAGTGCTGACAGTATTTCCTTCAGCACAGATGCTTGATGTACGTGTCCCATTTGACTTCTTCAACAAAATGTTATCATGATAAGCATCACCTGAGTTGAATCTGTATGGAGCAACAATAAAATCATAACGATTCCTTTCTGATGAATTATTAGGAAAAGATTGTTCACTGTGAGTCGTGGAAGGGCCAACTTTTGCAGACTCATCTTCGCTACAACTTGTATTGCTGTCAGTGGAAGCAACTGAGAGAGATTCAGCAGATAGCTGCAAAAATTCTTCCTCTAAATTGCGTCGCCGGTGTAAAATATCCTCTTGGTAATGAGGTGGAGACCCTGGGAACACTGATGATAAATGACCCTCAGTATTGTCATTTAATGGAGTTAAAGGGGAGACTGCATTTTTGGTCAAATTGTCCACTTTGGGGACTGCAAGAGAATTGAAGAGTGACTTCCCAGAATCTGCAGACACAATCCCATCATTGCTTAATAATCTAGACTCTTCCTGATTAACATTATTATTTTTTGCTAAAAACCGGTCCCCTGCAGCAATGCCCATGAAAAGTCTTGAAGCTGCTTCACCAATCTGATCAAAGTACCTTTGGGCACTGGCAACAGTGGATGCATCCGCAAAAGAGGTCTCAGATTCTAGAACGATTGTGCTACTTTCATCTCCAGAAAGCTGAACAGAGTCGGAGACATATCTTGAAGTCTCGCAAAGTTCTTCACCTTTTATCTCACTCTTCAAACGCATTTCTTCATCACTATATAAGACAGCATTCCATTTACTACCGTCAACAGAATTTTCAGATGCTTGATTCATCCATTCTTTAAATTCCTGCAACCATAGAACAGAATGGTCCTTCTTCATAAACTCAATCTTTTTCATCAAATCTTCTATTTCCGCTGCTTCATCTGTATTGGCGTTCTCATCTTTACTATGGAACTCGTTATCACATGACACTGAATCTTGGTCGGAGCATAATAAGCTCTGGTTGTCATTCTCAATACTGACAAGGCGAGAGATGCGCTTCTGCATATCACCACCAAAGTATTTGGTAAATTTCTTAATTTGTTAAAGTTCAAAAACCATAATCACAAAATTAAGCATTTCCCACCATCAAAAGATTTCCCTACCTTTCTTTTGTTTATACTTTCTTCCACATCAGCATCTTGTAGGGGTATATAGAATCCAAAGCTTGCAGGCTGCTTCTTCCTGCTTCCAACTATGATTTGCCGCTTCCAAAACTCACAAACTGAGATACTTTTCTCGTCCAGTTTGAGCTAGATCACATTTGAATTAAACGTATATGCAAACCAAATAAGTTTAAACTAGGTGGAAGCAAATTTTAACAAAATATATTAAAAAACAGTTCTATTAGATATCACAGTTCATCAATTATCTGGAAAAAAATCTTATAAATGTCGTCTTACTTGGTCTGGATGAGAAAAAAGGCTGAATACTTGAGCACGGAACCACCTAGCATAGCAAATAGGATTTCCTTCTAACCACAAGTTAACAAGAGAAGGAAGACCAGCAAGCATCTCTATTTCTGAAAAGTTTGATATTATGTTGTAGGACAGATCCAGACCTTGAAGTGACTTTAAATTTTCAAGACCATGCAATGAAGTTAACGCATTGTTCCTCAGCACAAGCTTTACAATCTGACAGGAGACCTGCAAAGATCAACGATTAACAAAAACACTAATTTACTGTATACGTAAGTGTGTCCCTGTCACATAGTTCCGCTAAAATCAACTCAAAAGTAGTTGGATGGATATATTACGGCTTTATACTAAAGTTTCATGAAATTGTTTGGTATTCCAGAGTTTGAATAATGGAGTAGATAGGCTTATTTGAAGCTTTAATTTGACAAGAATATAATTTAGCCAGTTTATTGAAATGATAGTTTCTCAAGCCATGCTTTAGTGGAAATGGAGTATCAAAATTAAGCTGCAGACTTGAGAAAATGAGTGCTTTTGACAGATTTTATAATTAAGATTACTACTACCTCCGTGCATCTTTGAATGGCTAAACTTGCAAGTTGACTATTATATGCATATTCTTTCAGTTTCCATCAACTGCTAATTTTTCAGACAAGAAAAATGGTAACAAACTAATTTTCAAAAAATCAAACAGCTATCCTTAAATTTTTCCCACCAGATTCTCCATTCTTTAATCAATATTTTATGTAGTTAATCCATCAATTAATATTGGATATCAACTTCCATAAAGTCATTATACATTAGAATTGGTCATTGTTACTAAAATACTCCCTCTTATTAGTTTCAAATGTCGTTATTGGTTGGACTTTTTGTTGCTAATTATTTGTCGTATTAGACTACTTTTTCAATTATATCCATATAGGAAATCTTAAAAAGAAATCTCTTAATTTTAGTTTACCATAAACACTAAATTCTCTTAAGAATAGTCGGAAAGGGATCTAAAAATATGATTGAAGAAGACTTAAAGATGGGTACGGTAGGCATGAATCCAAATTATTGATTCTAGAGTTTTTCTATAGAGTGGCACTTATTTTTAAACATATACTAGAACCTCTAGAAACTTTTTAAGGTCTCATCAATTATATAACAAACTCGCAAATAAGTTGCCTAGATTTACTTAGAAGCTAATTCTATCTTTATTTCGTAGTAAACAATTTTTTATTAACTACAGTGAAAAGAATTTCTAATCGGGCATGATTCAATGATAATCCTTATTGTCAGCTTAATGAATAGGGTACTCTTTAAAAGTTCAAATCAATGTGAACTACAAATATTTGCCTTCACGCTCGAGCGTGGACTCTGAGGGAGCACGAAGAAACGTACATTCATTGATCATTCATATAATCAAATAGCAAATTGGTTACAAATCTATAGGCAGAATAGCAACCAATTACTAACACATATTAATTATTACAATAATAATATTCATCAAGCATACATCTGTTTAGATAGACTTGTCACAAGAATCTTTGTTGTGGTATGCCTTGATGATTGAGCAAAAGTTTGAGAAAGTAACCATGAAAAAGAACTTGAATTTAGCTGAACAGCACAAGGATCGTCTTCACTAAGGTTGTAGACATGCGTACCTCCCCAAATGATGTGATGCTCCTCAAATTATTAAATCCCAAGTCCACATTCTTCAATTTTGTGCACTTCCTGAGGTTATCCGCCTTTGCAAACTTGTTCCTACTCAGGTCAAGAGTTTCAACCGCAGGAAGAAGCCGCAAAGACTCATCCATGAGAACCAAGCCATTACATGCACATGAAACAAAGGACAACCGATTCCACTGGGGTGAATCCTTTATATCCGCAATTCTACTCGCAAATATATGCCTGAGTGCATCCTAAACCAATCATCATGAACAAGAACCAAAGCACAGTAACTGATTAGATCAAGCAGTAACTGCACATTTATCAAGTCTTTGGTCAAATTAAAAGGAAGACAAACACCATCGACAAAATTTCCAGGACCATTCGTGATTTAGAAATATTCCTCATTTTGCATATTATGCCTTCTCCCATAGGNCAAAAAAAAAAAAAATAGATGAAAGCAAACACTAAACAGTTATGCTTACAAAAGATCATGGCATATCTAGCATTTTAACTCATAACTTTCAATCATAAGATAAATAACCATTTTTCCACATGAACTTCCAAATCCTATGTTTCATACACTACTTGAACCAATCACCTCACAAACCAAAACCAAATTCTCCAACACCTAGACCACACCAAAACAGATCACATGTGCAAGCACAAAGAACAATTCCCAATTTCAAAATGAGAAATTGTACTCACAGTTGAGTTATGGCATATCAACTTCTCAAGTGTGAACCTCAACTCAAGCAAACCATTGGCCGTAGATGTCGACAAATCACATCCACGGAGTTCCAGAGCCTTCAACCTCCCAAAAGGCCGCAAATACAACGGCGTCGGGTCCCTCCTCAGCGGCGGAACCACCGAGACCACCTTCAACGACGGGAGCAGGCGGAGAATCCTCCGCAACTGTTCGAGCGCGCGATGATCGCCCAAATCGGAAACGTACGCCCGCAGATAGTCCACCGGAGCTCCGGCCAAGAGACTCTCCAGCTCCGCCAGCGCCTCCAGCCTGGACTGCACATACCGCAGACCCACGGGATTCAATTTCAACACTAACGTCCCTTCGATCAGCTTGTCCGCCTGATTTTCGACGAATTTGACGAGTGATTCCAGGTATCTGTCGCCCGTGACAATCGCCATGGCGAGGGAAGCTAGGGTTCGGCAGTAATTGGATTATGGAAACGGTGGTTTCGGGGGAATCGAGAGGAAGAGAGAGATTGCCATAGCTAGTGTGTGTTTTGTGTGAGAATGTGGAATTTCATGATTGATTGATGGGGGTGGGGTGGGGGGTGGTTATTGATGATTGGAGGTGGACAATTTTTGCTTGACTAATGGAATGGTGACGAGAGACACGTGGCAAATACTGAGCATGCTCGGAGTGATTACCGGTGACTAAACGAGCGTGAAGTAAAAAAATTTAAAGGAATTTTATTTTAATGAAATTATCCTCGATTTTTAATAAGGAATTTTATTTTAATGGAAGTATCCTCATTTTTTTTTTATTTATCTTAATAAAATATCTCTTAAAGATATTGACGATGAATTTTAAATCAATTTTCAAAGTTAATTTAGGACTTTTGGTTTTGGAGCCTTCAGATGAGACAGACAAATATGTTATTTAGAAATTGATTCGTCGATAATCAATCAAAAAAAATATTTTTTGATTGATTGAAAATGTGTATTAACTGAAATAATTTAAATATGAACAATGAAGCTTCATCTATTTTTTGTCATGATTTTATTTGTTTTATTATAAACCTAATAAAGATTAAGTGGAGTTATATAAAATTTAAAAGTGCCATTTTTTTAATTAATTTCTTTGTTTTTGTTGGTCAATTTATACTTGAGAAAATTCCATAAGGCCTAGCTTTTACTAACTGTGTAAAATTAATATTTTTAGTTGTATTGACGGCCTAATCTATATTTCAAGTTAAATTTTGAATTTTTATTTTATTTCGTTTATATTATAATTCAATTATCATGAATTAATTGTGATTTTTTATTTTATTTTAAAAAGGATCTAAAAAAATGAAGTGGTGAGTTTAGAAGTTAGCATAGTTATTTTGTTTCCATTTCATAAATACTTATGAGAACCAATTTCAAAATATATGCCCTAGTTGGGAAAATATTTAAAATCTATCCCGAATTGAGAATTTATAAAAATTGAACACAATATCTAAAATCCTCACTTTTAAGGAAATTCTCCCTACAGATTATCCTAAGTATTTAGTTGGATTTTTGAATGCTTATTTTTACCTAATTTTTTTGTGTAGTTTATATTTTTACTCTATTATTTTATAAGAAAAAATGGTCGTCTTTGAAATTCTCACTTAACGAAAAAGATGCAATGCTATAAAAATTTAATTAAAGCAAAATTTTCAACAAAAAAAAAAAAATAAAACTTATTTTGTTACAAAGTTTCGGTGTATATATAAATTTTAAATACTTGTAAGTTTTTTGTTATTACTTATATTTAAAATGGACCTTTTAATTGTACAATTTTTTCATCTTATATTATAATAATTTTTTTCAATTCAAAAAATGATCAATTTGATATATTATATATGAAAAAGTTATAACAAAGACAAAAGTCATTGATTTTTATATATATTTATAATTTAAGTTAATCAAGTGATATACAATTGTAAAATTTTTAATACGTATGAACAGAATCCAATCCACATGAACTACTTTAAATCACCATAAATTGGAACATATGATTAAAAAACAACAGAATTCATAAGTTGACACATAATATTAAGATGCATCAGAATTTTACATATAGGATCGCAAAACACTTGAATTTTCTATGCATGAATATTCTACATTAATATATAAACTTTAATAAAATTTATTGGTTCCAAGATTTTGAATATCTTGTATCAAATTTTGTGTGTTAAATAATATTTTTCCATCAAATGATACTAGCACTGAGTCGAGGATACCATGTCCTATCATTCATTAGGTGTAGTCTTTGTATGACTAGTGACATAGGCCCAGCGCTTTGTTCCATGCCTCTCCATGTGCTGATGTGCAAGGGAAAATAGAATTCCAACTTCTAATTATCAAATGAAGGTGACAAGATGTTTGTTCTACCATCCCTTTCAGTTTCTTGCATGTGTGTATGAATACCATGTTACTTAAAATCCTAATTTCATATTTCTTGTGTGAAAATCCTAATATCACTTTATGTATTGCTCTTGTAAGCACAATCGGACATAGATTTTCTTATATTTACTAACTTGAGCCTCAAGTGTCTACACCAAAATTTATCTTAGCACTTTGTATGTCGGCGAAGGCCTATTTTGATGGATTTTAACCTTATGCGAAAGAAAGCATCACTTTAATCTCAGAGCATCCTACATTCATGTCGAATAATTGATAACCATAATCGAATAGTGGAAGCGTAGTTGAAGGATTCATATCGGTTGTGTTACGCAAAAGACCTTGGACCGACTGGAATCGATCTGAACTCGAGCTTCCTCATCGGTAGATCACCTGCGGACTTGCAAAAACTCTCACACCAGAGGAGTTTTTCAGTGAACAGTCTCCGTTGCTTAAATGAGCACATGTTGAAGATGATGTGCAAAAAATAATGTATGAAATAATAGAGAATGTAATGTGATAATGGACATACCTCACTACTTTATATAAAGAGGTGATACCTTGTTGCCCAAGACTGCCCGGATGGGCTACCCAAACTGCTTGAGCTGCCCGATAGTATAAGTCGAGTTGCCCAAAATGCCCGATCTGCCCGAACTATCCAATTCTGTTAGGCTACGAGATCCTATCCATATGCGGTTCTTAACCCCTTAAGATTCCTTCTTATCCTTTAGTCTTTCTCATTAGACTGCATAATAGTGTGAACAGCTCGATGTCCACTGAGGTAGAACATCACCTGCTCTGAGACCAAGTGTTATCCTTTATGGTAGATCGTGCAACCAGCCGTGCCTATAAGACGAGTTCCCAAGTGGCTATCCAAGGGCCCTAGCTCGGCCTGTCGTTGCCTTCCTGCACCCCGAGTGTTGTCTTTGATCTGGAGACTCTTGGTTCTTCCTCGACAGTGCTCGACCACCAGCGACACTCCTGCTATCTTTTTTTAACCAACCGGTTCACTTGGTTTATTCTACCAGGTATTGTATCCTATATTATCTGGTCCCCTCGACTCTGGTCGAGTTATAATAACTCGATATAAGAGTAGATTTGTCCTTGGTTTTAGTTGATTCATCTCTACCTTTCTTTTTTTCGACCTATTCATCCTCAAAATTCTTCGATTTGACTATACCATACTACTTTGACCAACTAGTTGTTCCTTCTGTGTTTTTCGCAATGTTCTGAAAACCGGACCGGGCCGGCCGTTTCAACCGGGAACCGGCCATTAATCCGGTCTGGATTGCTGGAATAAGCCGGTTGCATGTGAGCCGTTCAAAAATTGGTCAATAACCGGTTGAACTGGTCAAAACAGGGTAAAACCGGCCAAAAACCGGAAGACCCGCCACTCAATTTTTCCTTTTGCACATGGAACAGATTGTAACAAATTTATAAAGGACATCATTTATATAATTTTATCCTTAACCGATGTGGGACAAGCAAAAGCAGGTAGCACACCTTTTCAATTGTTGAGATGCGCGTGGAGTGCAGTGCATGAGTTTTTACCTATTAGTTTATTACAAAAATTTTGGTAAGCCATCTCAAAAGTCACAAGCATCCAACAGGTATAAATTTTAGGGTAAGACTACAATCCCATTACGGAACCATTCCGTTGGGTTTGTAACCGTTAGATCAACAATCATTGACGGTTACTTGATGATCTAACGGTTACAAATCCCAACGGAATGGTTCCGTACGGGATTGTAGTATTTTCTTAAATTTTATTTTTCATTATTTATTTCCTATTAGTTTTTTTTCCTATTAATTTATTGCATAAATTTAGGTAGGCCCTCTCACAACATTTATTATGTTAGTATCTATGACTATTAATTTTGACTAGATCAAACAAAAGACTGGTTAGACTAGTATTTAAAAATTAAATTAGCTATATTTATAAAATATTATATAGTTAAAAATATTAATAAATAAATAACGGTCCAACCGGTTCAACCACTAGTCGGACCAGTGAACCATTGAACCAATAGCTTGACTGGTTCAGTTTTCAGAACATTGGTTTTTTGATCCCCTCTTGGTCCTTATTTTGAAATTCAAATTTCACATTTCAAGTTTCCATCTTGTCAGATCTGTCACTTTGTCAGGCCTATCCAGTCATGCGCTTGACATCGTTGTCTTGTGAATCGTCTTGCCTCATATACCGTACCTATTAAATGCCTTATTAATGGTCACCTTTCGATCTGTCTTTGATTCGACTGTTAAAAGTTCATTGTTATTTCAATTGGCTATGAGATCTCAGCCGATAATTGTTCGTGCGATCCAATGGTTCTCCAGGCTTGTCACTTCAAATTCACCCCCTTTTGATATCAGTCGTCCGCTTCTATCGTAATCCAACGGTTTAACCCGAACTGCCCCTCCAACTGGAGTGATGAATTCTGGTAGTCGACACCACCCACAATCCAGCGGCCAAAGCCAGTCTGCACCTTATAAATACCCCCACAACCTAACTTTTTCAAATTTTTTATTTTCGCTCAAGTCTTCCCAGCAATCCTTGTAATCGAGTTTTATGTAATCCCAAGCTCACCGTGTTTTACCGCTCCTGCTCGCATTTTCAACCAACACCATCACCCACAATGAGTAAGAGTTTGACTTTCCAATTTTTGTTTTTCGTTTGGATTGCTTTTTTGGTTTTTGTTTTGTTGTTTCTTCTCCAAGTTCTTCAGCCGTGAATTCCTCTTCTTTCTCCTCTTTTTGCAAAAAACCCTAAATATCTTCCCTTTTGAACTCTTTTTTCTTATTTCAGATTCTGGCACCTTCAGCAAACACGATCATTTTTCTGCAATGATTGTTCGCTAATTATTTTTGCTATCCGCAAGTGTACGGAGTAGCTATAGGTAGTGGCGAGCAAGGTCGTATTCCACAGAGATTGTAGTTAAATTAATTAAGTACTAAAATAATGACGATTCAATATTATCTAGACTAGTGAATTGAACGATGATTATAAACTAAGAATTAAACTAGAACTAATCTAACTAAAAATAAAAATAAAAATAAACAAAGAAACGAAAGGTAGATTCTAGGCTAAGCGTTCCTCGGAATTAATTCATGAAACGTTTATATTCAAACAAACCTTATTTAATTTTACCAATCGTAGAGATAATCGCTAAATTGATTTCAAACCTTTCTCTCGAACAAGTCAAATCGTAGATATTAATTGTTATCTATCTCCTCTCGGTCTCAAGATGAACAACTAACTCCCATAAGTTCCTAGGATTTTCGTTCTCTCGCAAGGTCCTATCAACCTCTCGGTCTGTTTATTCTCTTACGTTATAAATCTCTCAATTCTAGCAATCAATTATCTCCTCTCGGTCTCAAATCGATCACAAATATGCATTCATAGTGGCCATCTACTCACACAATAATAATAAGCACAAGAAATTTATAAACGAAAGATAAACCGGAATGAAATAAATAAAAACTAAATCATAAATCAATCCGAGTACTAACAAATCCTAGAATCTAAGATAAATCTAGCCTAAAAACATGTTTTCAAAATAAGAAAAATAGATATAAAAGATTGAGTTCGAAAGAGGAAAAGAAAAAGAAAGAAAAAGCTTATTCGGCTCCGTCGATCCTTTCTTCTCGGCTTTCTCCCTCGTCTTGCTCGTGTTTCTAGCCTCCAAGAGTCTCCAAAATATGTCCAAGACTCTCTAAAAACGTGTCCAAGGGTTGTATATATAGCTGAGGTCGAGTCCTAGTCGAAATAGGTCGAAAATACCGAAAAAATAGGAGAAACGCGTAAATCCGGATTCTGTTGCGCCCAGGGTCACACGACTCGTGTCATAAGTCACACGGGTCGTGTGTCAATGTCGAGAGCTCCCTATACGACCCGTCGGAACGACACGAGCCGTGTCTCGGGCTCACACGACCCGTGTGTACCTGGGAGCTTAAAACAGCATTTTCACGGCGTATTTCGGCTCCTTACGTGTTCTACAGATTCTCAGGCGTCTCCCAGTTGTCATAAGTAGCGTCCAGGTGGTCAGACTGCGTCCAGGTATCCGGCCATGGCATTTTCCGGCCAAGCACAGCCACCCGCACGGAAGTTTGCAGTTGCAGCTCTTGGATGCTCGATTTCTCGACGTCTCTCAGCGGTTATGGACTTGTCTCAGTCTTGGATCAGAAACGTGACGGCGCGGCGGTCTCTGATGGTCGGATATGGCGAGTTCCGGCCTTCTGCTCAGCCCGGCGGCAGCAGCTCCTCCTCTTTGGTAACAGTATGGCGCCGACGGATGAGAGGCTTTCAGGACGTCGGAAATGGGTTCTCCTATGGCTGAGTAGTCTCGTGGTCGGTGATGGTGTAGCGGGGTGATGGACGAACTGAGCAGCTCAAAGCTCAACAATGGCGGATGGTTAGCACGTAATCGTGAGGATGATGGTGAAGAAAGACATCTCTCATGGTGAAATTACCGCCCTGCCCCTCATTAATATGATTTTGGGTCATGTTTTTGGGCTTATTTCAGCTGATTTTAAAGTATATCATGGGCCAGTAAATGAAGGTGGGACTACCCATAATTCCAATGCAAGACTTGTACTCCTTTTATGTCCGTTTCACGCCGTTTTCGACTCCAAAAATTAATTCGACCCTTTTCCTGTTAAAACTCAAAATAAAACACCACATCATAGCTTAATATAATTAATTAAATAAATAATTAATTATATAATAATTATATAATTATATAATAATTATATACCAAACTATGACGAAACGGACACGAAAATCACTATAAAATGCACGTAAATATGACGTATGTCAATGATATGACTTCACCATCTTCTTCCTCGACCTTTGTACGTCAACCCTACTCTCCGACCTCCTATGTTCAAGAAATTCTTCAATCAGTACTTATCACTGTCCTACGACCTCAGTCTTTTTCGACGTTGCACACTCCCTTCTCTTCTCCTCGTCATTCTCGCCGACCTTTCGGGCTTTACAATGAGCCTGAGGATGAAGAAGAGAACAACGAGGTTATTCGTCCTGATCCCCTATCTTATGTAATTTCCCCATCGGCCGAAGTGCTTGACCAAGTTAGCCCTTTTCTAGCCACCAAAATCCTCGACCTGACTCCCCACACAAGGTCGATCTATTTCGTACATGTCTTGGCAGTGTTGGTCGGATCTCCGACTATATCAAAATTGTCGGACACCCCTCGGGTTGGCTAATTGAGATCCCCGACCCTTTAAAACCTATGATCACCCTCCTGAGGGTTTCTACATTATATTCCAGAGTCACATCGACTTGGGACTTCGTTTTCCCATCTAGAATCATCTAGACTTGTGCAGCATATTCGACCTTCCCCTCAACCAACTTTCTCCTAACTTTGTTCGCTATTTGACCATCTTTATCATTATTCCCATATTCGTTTAGGTCAACTCGACCTTGATTTTTTTCTTTCATTCATTTATAGCCGAAAACCAAAAGGAGGGGTTCTACCTCCAAAGCAGTAACGAGGCCAAGTTTCTGTCTGACATCCCTTCCAACGTTCCTAAATGGAAGCGAAAGTTCATCTATGTTTGACATGATGTCCCATTCCTTTGGACTTCGACCCCTTGTCTTTACAACCTTCCCTTCAAAACCCGAAATCAGACCACAATCCTCTATTCGGCCGTCGCATAAAATCCTAGAATAAGCACCGAGTCGCCTCCAAATATTGCCTTCGTAATAAAAAAATATATTTCTCTATGGTCTATTCACCCTTTGACATCAATTGCCTCATGCAGAAAAGAAATATCGGCCGTTTTGTATCTTTGATGAAGATGAACATGGTAAGATCGACCCCATTGTCAGGTCGTTGTTATTATTGTTGAGAAAAACTTATGTATTAATTTTACAGAAAGTTTCAAGAACAAATCGACCCCCTCTGCCAGCAAGGGAGTCATCTCTACCGATAAGGGGGCATCGACTAAGAAGAAGGCTCCGACCAAACAAATACGGTGGAGGTCGAGGATCCCTTCACCCAAACCAAAGCACACAACACCCCCTCTTCTCCTACCAAGTCAGCCAGCTAACGGGCCAGCCAACAGTCTACCCCCTCGAGCGAGATGGGCCCCGACCTCTCCTTTAGCTAGAAGGGAGTAACTAACGATCTCTATCTGAGGAAGAGGCGAG
>BKCP01004650.1:423570-456688 GCA_008636005.1 Striga asiatica | reverse complement strand
TGACATCGACCGCCATGGGTAAATACGTGACCTCTTACCTCATGCAGGTCCTCCCTTTCGCCGACCTCAAACGCTGGGGTTTCGACCTCAAGGCCCAGAATGAGTATGCCACTCGAGCCTTAGCACATGTAAACTTTCATCCTAGCTCCCTTCATGTCCAGAAATTACGACCTAAACTTCCATGCATTCCAAACCTCTCGTTGTCACTCTATTTGCCGGGTCTAGTTGTTCTAGTCCCCTTACTCGATTCTACCTTAGCGGGCTCAGGTCACTCCATTCCTGAGCTCGAAAAGGAAAATAAAACATTGGCCGATGAGAATCGGCAACTCCCCCAAGTGCGCCACGAGCTGGCGCAGCAGCTGAAAAAGGACGACCAACGTCATAAGAATGAGCTCATGGCCAAGGAAAGTCAGCTCGAGAAGGAGGCTGCTCGACATAAAAAGTAGGTGGACAAAGTGACCTTTGCCGCTGCGGGACTAACTCGACAGTTGCTCTAGAAAACCAACATTGGTCAGAGGTTTCTGAAAGAATATCGTGAGCAGGTGATTCTCGATTACCTCAAGCCGACCACCTTCCTTAAGGAAAGCTCGCCATTGGCCACAGAGTACTACCGAGTCTGTCTGGCGGAGGCCGAGAAACAACCTCACGCGTCTGATTTTGATGGTTCGTTCGACGCCGACTTTATCTGGGAGGTTCTATCCAACATTCCCGAGGGTTTCGAGGGCGGTGCTACTCTTCCTCCCAAGCTTGTTTAGTGGTTAGAGACTCTCGAACAGACCCTTTAAGGCTCATTTCGACCTCCCCACTAGGTCGGACCACCTCCAGCACTCTAGGTGTGGTCCGATAGCAGTCCAGCAAGCCCAAGGAGATGCGAGACATAATTCAGACACAAGAAATGTGACATGGTGTTGGCAAGCGATACAATGACTCAATGAGGTTCAAAAGATGTCCATTAATCAGAAATGTCTCATAGTCAGCAAAAATTTTAAACTGTAAGTCCTGATTCTAAGTATATATTCCACCGCGTTGGGATTTATTTTTAATAGAACCCAACAGAAAGGACAGGTCGATCAGGACCGTTAGATAAAAGTAAAATCGGACGAACATGATGGAAGCAACATTAATGGGTGGGTTGACCGAGAAAGGGACATAGTTTGAGGCGGTTGCGTCGATACGAAAGGTTGTTAGTCGATTTAAAGGATGATTGAATTGGTGTCAGAAATTTGAATTTTAAATTTTTGACTTCAAAACCTCAGCTCTAGGTCGAGTGGGCTCTTTGGGGCCAAAAGGAAAGAAAGGTTAAGCTGGTAGGTCGGCTAGACAGATTGCCAACTCAATGAATATAAGCAAGGACAATTGATTCTACTCTTAGATCGAGCTATCCAAACTCGGGAGAGGGGGGAGAGAGTGAAGATGATATGAGATACGATACCAGGTCGAGTATGGCCTGAAGAACGGTTCTTCTGATTCTAGTGAACCGCAGGATAGTTAAGCATTAAAAACTTCAAAGGTCATGGAATACCAGGTCGATCATGACCTCATAGAGAAGATAGCTCTCCAGCAGGTCGAGCTAAGGCTCTCGGTTAGACTGGTCGAACTTGACTTGGAGACCTGCAGGTAGGTGGTGCGACCTAAGAGACAAAGATTTTGTGCTGAAGGCCGGAGCGACCTGGTTAAAGAGAATCCGAGCTGGTAGTATGATTAGACCATCTAATGAGGTAAACAAATGTGAACACACCAAATAAGATATAAGAAGGAATATACTTAAGATAAGAGGAACACGTGGATATGACCACGTGGCCTAACAAAATTGGACAGTTTGAGCACTCGTACAAACGGGTAGCTAGGGCACTCAGACAGCCCGGTCAGGCAGTCTTGGACAACAAGGTAACATCCCTATATAAAGGAATATGTATGCTCGTTTTCACTCTACACACTTTTATATACTTATAAGTTGTATACAAATCATAGTGTTCATCATCTTCTTCATCACTGTTCATTAACTTGAGTGTCAGATTTTCTATACCGAGACAACTCATGACGTTATTGCAGGTCTTTAAACCGGTCGAGAGTAGATCCAAGGTCGTTCGAGCAGTTTGAGGCACCATGATATACCATTTGTTTTTTTTTAATTATATTCGTTACTGATACAATGCATTTATTAAAGCATACATATAATACACTCGCATATAACTTCCATGATATATTATTTGTTTTCTTGCTATATTCATTATTGATACAACGTATTTATTAAAGCATACATATAATACACTCGCATATAACTTCTTACAATCCGTAATCATATAAGATGGTCGATGGCCGTGAGTATTGACCCGCCAATGATTGGCGATTGCATACTTAATTAAGACTTCTTGTCAAGCAAAGATCGGACCAATTCTTTATTTTTTTTTTGTTAGAATATAACAATTTCTCAATTTTTCCATACATTCGGCAAAACAACAAGTTTATAGAATCATTGGACTAAATAATAGAGAGAGAGTTGATTTTCAACTATATGACAATTCTACTTTTTAATTAGTTACATTACTTAACAACTTAACAATTATCATATTAAAAGACAAACAATTGCTTAACCAAGTTAAAATACAACTTAACAATTAACATATTAAAAGACAAAACAATTGCTTAACCAAGTTAAAATACTAACTCATGGTTTAATTTAGTGCCAATTTTACAACTACATCAATATTCCTTCAAACCAACGAACCATATACAATGCACCATTTTTTTTAAAACTAATTAAGTTGGTATGAAACATATACCTAACTAATGATGCCCTGCTTTTCATATTGCTAAGACTTCCCGTCAACTCCTACATTAATATTAAAAGATCCTGGTGAGATGTTTGCAAACAGAACAATATTGTAGATGAATATCTCTTGATTTGTACAGATAACCAACATTATTTTATACACTACAGCCCTCTTTTTTCTATCGCTAACTATTTGTAATGCACAAATTAATACCAGATCACTCCCTTTGATATCTTTTTGTTTTTGGACACACTTCAAATTTTCTAGTATCAGTTTATAGTGTTGCATGTTACCTTATTGTCATCTTTAATATTTGAACGTTTCGTTAAGCTTTTTCTTATTTGATTATAAAGATATAATAATAGTTGGTAATATTTGATTCCAAGTTATATATTCATATAAAGAAGAAGTATGTAAAAAGAATGAATAACAGCACAAATACTAAGAAATGTCGTAAAAAATAAGAACCCCCAAATGATATTAATATATACCTTCTTTATTAAATATAATTCATGTTCACATCTATATACGTAAATAAAATATTATAAATTATGTATATGAATATTGTTAGATCTTGGTGTCAAAATTACACGGGAATCCTACGAATTGATATGTATTTTTTCAGTTCTTACAAATAATCTAAAAAAAATTAGAAAATTACAATTGAACTGAAAAATAAATTACAACTCAAAAAATAATTTAAAACTTTAAAACAAAAAGATTTTAGCCGAGGCAAGTAAAACTCTTTCCGCAAGAATAATACACCCCGTGTGGCAGCTAACGATTCAGGCGTAACTTCCCAAAAAATACAACAGCAAACGTCTCTAAATCTATAGCACACCAGATTTACGAGCTCCGGCGAACAAGAACGGAGTCGCGAATTGAGCATTTGAAAAATAGGAATAAAAATATCACCCTTTTGTTATTTCGATAACAAATAAATATTTATATATTTTTTCCACTGATATTTTTATCCCTCCAAAATTATTTCTATATTTCTTTCTTTCTTTCTATCTCTTTTTCTTCCTTTTCTTCTTATGTACTCCTCCTGCCCAAACGTCCCCTATTTATAGAAGATTTGAGCATATGGGGGGCGGCTAAAATTAGTCCAATTCGGCCTAACTTTCATTAATTTTTTTTTTTTAATTAACAAGTGGGGCGGTGCAGCAGCCGCCCCTTTACACTTTCACATACAATCCCCCAAAAAAGTGTAAATTAAATATATATACTATTGTGCTCAATCCTCACAAAACTCTATTGCATCAGAGAAGGTAGCTTTGGCTTTGAACCTTTCTTTGTAAACATCATCGGATGCACTGGCGGACTAGTGGACATAATGCCTTGAATTATTCCTCCGTAGTGCATACCGAGTCAATGACATTTACACAATAGAGTCTTAACTCCATTCCGTTCTATCGTTGTGTCCGTTTTGCCATGGACAACACTTTGGATCATAAGTGTTTACATTTGAAGCGGCCCTCACTTCACACTTACATAGATGATCTCCCTATCAAGAGTATCCTGTCATACTCCACCTTTACAAGGTTATGGATTCATTAAAAGTCCACATGATTTAACCTCACCACAATCAACAGGTCATCTTGCACTTGGAGTGCTCTAGGGAATAACTTTGGACATTCATATATTCCAAGTGCTCAACTGAATTTTCATAGCTTAGTTTTCCCTTTGAACCAAGTTCGTGGGATCTCCACTCAGCATGGTAGGGTTACCACTATGATCATTCTTTATATTGTGGATTTTTAAGCTCATTCCCTCTAGCAAAACTCCTAATTGATCAGTACGGTAAATATGCATTTTTTATTAACCAAATATGCGTATAAAGTAAATTTGCACTCAAAATATGCAGTTATATGAATTAAATATACATTTGGTATGAACTATATATAAATTTATATGAACTAAATGTGCCACAATAATAGCAATTAAGTATACATTGTTAATGAATTAAGTATGCACTTCGTATGAACTAATGTGCAGTCAGAATTTGCAATTTACAGAAAAAAAATCTTTGGGCAAACAAAACCAGCTTTATAATTATTTCATTAGAGAAATATGCATTTAAATTTAATAAAATATAGAATGTTTGTTCATAAACTAAATATGAACTATGTATGCATTGTTCATGAACTAAATATATATGCACTATGTATGAACTAAAAGTATTTTTAATAAACTAAATGTACAGTCAAAATTTGTCACTATGTATGTATTGTTCATTAGCTAAATAAGAACTATATACAAAGTAAATGCATTTAAATGTACAGTCAAAATATGCAATAAAGAGTAATATCCTAGAGCCTTACTACCATGTTCTCAACCAAGTATGTATTTATATGAACTAAATTTGCATTATTTATTACGAAAATATACATAATAAATGAACTAAATACACATTTATATCTTATTAATTATGTAGTAAAAATAAATGTTATAAAATTTAATTAATTATATATTACAAAAATATATTGATCGAATTATCCGTCGGTCGTCGGTTGACGCCAGTCACCAACAGTCAATGTCGGTCAATCAATATGTTCATTATATAATTAATTTAAATATAATAATAACTATTTTTATTTATATAAATTAATATTTATTTTAATTGATCAATATAAGGGTCGACCCTATATATGGGGTTTAATACATCAAACCCCCCTGTATTATACTAAATTTGCGCGTTTCCCCCCTGTATTTTAAAAATTGCGTCATACTCCCTTCTATTAAAGTTTCACGTGCACACACACTCCCTTGTCTCTATTTTTTCAAAAGTCCCGTTTACCCTCTGAATTTTATACAAACAATACAACCACTACACCACTCAAGGTTGAGTGTTAGAATTAGGAATGTTTGATATATATCGACATTGTTATGGATAAGTGAAATTAAATTTAGAATATATAAATTATATTAAATTAAATTATTAAAATATAAAGTTATGATAATTCAAATATAATAAACTAAATTATATAAAATTAAATGAAAAAAATAATTTAAATAACTTATTATGTTAAACCAAAAAAATTAAAATAAAATATAAATAAATATAAAAAATTGTAGTTAAATAATAAATAATATAATAATTAAGTAAATCTATATATTTATAAAAGATTTTAAAAAATATTAAATGGTATAAAAATAATTAAAATAAATAAATACAAATCATATATAGCTATTTAATAAAAAATATTTTATTTTCGAAATTATACTTTAATAATATATTATATATATAAGTATCATTTAATTTTATTACAAATTTAATTTAATTTAATTTATCATTTAATTTTATTATAAATTTAATTAATTAAATTAATCATTTAATTTTATTATAAATTATATTTAATATAATTTATACAGATTATATTACGTCAATTCATTAAAACGTATATTGAAATTTTATACTACAATTTATTTTACATTTATATTATTAATTTATTAAAATGAAATTATCATTTTGTTTTTATATTAAATAGTAATATATTTATTAAGAGTAAATCATATTAAAATTATTTGATAAATAATATTTTTTATTATATTATATTATATTAATTTCAGTTCTTTATTTATTTAATTTATTATTTCATAATAAGATATTTGATTTATTATTTATTTTACTTTATAATTTTTATACTTTATTATCTTATATAATTATTATTTTTATTTTTCTTTAATTAGTTTATTTTAATTTTATTTATTTATTTATTTCATTTTTGTATTTATTTTTCTCATTTAAAATTTACTTAATTATAACTTTATTTAATTTTAGTTCACGCTAATACATTAAATTTATCTTACTTTATTTTAATTTAATTTTTTTATTATTTTAAGTTAATTTAATTTATTGGAAATTATTAGTATTATAATTATTAATTATTTAATTTATAGTAAATTGACATATTATCCTTTTATTTTATTTATTTACTTATTTTTAAACTATTTAATTCATTTCAGTATGATGTATAGATATATTTATTTTCAATGGATTACACATCCATCCATATGGCCTAGTGGTTGAGCGGTCATTCCCTTCCTTTCTAACCTGTTGTTTCTCACATTTTATACCATTTAGGTTTTGCACATAATTCAAGGGTAAAACAATAATTTCCGCCACTTTGGGGTGAAAAAATGAAGAAAAAGCTGCACAGCACGCGCGTGCACGCCACTTCCATCATCTTAGATGGTTTAGGGTGTTTCGCGCATGCAAAACCTTAATAGAAGGGGGTCTAACGCAATTTTTAAAATAAAAGAGAGAAACGCACAGATTTAGCATAATACATGGGAATTTAGTGCATTAAAACCCCCTGTATATGTATGTCTTTTCATTGTACATTTGTACCCCACAAAAGAAGTGCGACAGACTGTCGACTCCAACATTGATCCTTTTATCCCATTAGCCAAAACTTTCATATAAAGTAGCATCCAACGGCAGCATTTTCCGTTCTCTCTCCCAAGTTTCCCCAAACTAAAAATCAAAACAAAAACCATCAACAGCTAATAAATAATGGGTAATGCGGCACTGTGTGCCCCTTCAATCATCTCCAACGGCGAGATCAGGATCTTCTCCGGCGGCAAGCTACAAATTTACGCAAATACCCCCGTACGAGCGGCCGAGGTCATGCTCGAGAACCCGGGCCAATTCCTCTGCGAATCCGAAAACCTCAGAGTCGGGCAGCGGATCCCGGGAATGTGCGCCGACGAGGAGCTCCAGAAGGGCCGGATTTACTTTCTTCTTCCGATGGAGATGCTCTACTCCGTGCTCACCTCCGACGAGATGAGGGCTCTCACGCCGCACAAGGCGTGCAAGGGAACCTCCAGGCAGCCGTCCCTCACCAGCCTTTCTAAGATTTTCCCCGAATTTAACTGTCTTTCCGCCGGCGGTGTTGGCGGCGGTCAGGAGGCGGCGGGTTATTCCGTTGACGGCGGTGATGGTGCGGAGAGCGGTGGTCCGGTGAGGTATTCGAGGCAGAGGTCGTGGCAGCCGGCTTTGGAGACTATCGTCGAAACTCCACCCCGTGCTTGATTTTTTTTTTTAATTAGTTTATGTAGAATATTTATGACTTTTTTTTTATTTGGAAATATATATTACAGCTTTTTAGTGTATTTTCGGGGTGTGTAACTAAAATTAAACAGCTGGAGCCTCATCATGGAGGGTTCAATTCATGTAGAGATTGTAAAGTATGATAATAGTGAGGGCTGTTACGTTGAATGTGGAATCCAGGAAATGTGTGGTAATATACAGATAAGAAAAGATTTCGCAATTATCAAATTACATATAGTTGAGGTAGGAGAGTTCTCACTATTTGAAAATATAATATTGTACCAAACAACGTAAATAAATGTAAAATATTTAATAGTATAAGTAAATATTTATATTAAGAGTTAAAGAGTATAATAGATTGATACGTTAAATGATTGCAGTGTCTCATACAGTCACATAAGAATTAGTATTTCTCTATACATAGACAATCTAAATAGAATAAGAATGTGTAATATATTATTTTTAACCAGTGGATATCATGTTATTGTTAACTAGTATGACGTTTCTAAAAGATAAAAATCGTGTTAAGATACTATTTTTAATGTTTATAAGCTAATGTTAGCTTGTATGACGTGAAAAATAGTAAATTAATATGATGTTATATAATATTTGATATGTATGATGCTATTGGAAGCTAATTAATTATTTTTTAAAAAAAGCGTTAAGGATATATCAAATGCTTGACAACTATTCAGAAGTTTAGAACTCTTGCGGTTGCGAGTATGCTTTACATCATATTCTGAGCTGTGCAAGAGAGGAAGGGATTGGAAAGTGTGGTGGAGGTTGTCAATGGAAATTTGTGGGCTCTATAAATAATTAAAATCACAAAAGAAAACAAAATAAATAATAATAATAATAATAATAATAATAATAATAATAATAATAATAATAATAATAATAATAATAATATAAGAAGAAAAACAAAAGCACGAAATGGACTGGCTGCGAGCTAAACGCATCGGGTTGAATACATCCAAATAAGCTGCGAAGAGATATGTTCAAAAATATACCCGTTTAAAAGGACTTTTGCAATCTTTAAAATATAATACTCTTGGTAATATACTAATATACCAATGTTTTCAGTATAAATACACGTAAAATTAATATTGAAAAATAGAATGATTGGATTGTGTTGAATTAATTTGTAGTACTGTAAATACTGCCCAAAATATTGTCAATAAATAAGGAGAATTTAATAATTAACGTAAAAACATATAATTAAAATTGGTAGTCTTATTCTTATATTATTGATAAGTCGAGATATATTTATTTAAACCTTTATAGTTTATGTTTGATATTAAAATTTATATCTACTATTATGTTACTATTATAACAATGTCTCCGATAATACTACATGTTTGGTGGCTAGATCGGAATGACAGTCAGTAACGTAATTGAAACATTGGACTTTCGGCTAGCCACATGTGGCATGAATTTTCTAAATTAACTGACACATGAACTTAATGGGAGATTGACTATAGATTAAGATCGATTTTGACTGATCGAATAAATTTTTCCACACCTCTTAATTTAAAATTCTAACTTAAATTTAATCCAACACAATTCTCTATATTATTAATATAATTAAATAATACCAATCAATTATCCTCACATATAACCTCAACTTTAATTCAATATTCATCCATTCATATATTTTTAATTACAGATTATCTCCAACAACCTTTCTTCGACTTTTAAATTACATCAACTTTAATCATGACATTTTAAATAATATTTAAATACAAATTGAAAATCTCATTTAATCATCTTCAATCAATTTTAAGTGTTATGGCTTAGGTACGTCGACGCTAACAGTGAGATGCGAGTTTTGTGTTTATACTCACCGTGAGATGCGAGTTTGTGTTTATACTCAATGGTGTTATAGACTTTATGTCCACGCTAACCGAGAGTATTTTGAGTGTTTGGGTATTGTATCGTTGTTTGCGCCTAAAGGACGGGTTTTACCAAAAGTGTTTTGAGTGTTTGGGTACTTTATTGGGCTATGCACCGGAAGGAAGGAATATTTAGAGTTCAAGTTTTTTTATGAGATAAAATGAAAATTTCTTGTTGAACTTAGAGGATAGCATAAGGAGTTAAAGACTCGTTTGGTTGTGACGCTAAGTGAGGATTGATCGCCATTACTTATATTTTTTTTTTTCTGAAGCAGGTTTCTCTAGGAGCTTCATTGGCGACCGTTCTTCTTTTTGAGAAGTTAAGTCTTTTTATGAGGTCATCCTTGCACAAGAGGTCCTTTGTTTTCTAAGGGATCCTCGCGAATTGGATCCTCCTGTATTGGATCGTCGTCAGTTGTATTGTATGATTGTCGTACGTTGGATTATCTCACGTTGGATCATCGCATGTTGGACCGTCTCACGCTGATTCTTCGTACGTTGGATCATCGTGCAATTGATCATTGCACGTTGGATCGTTGTGTGTTGGATCATTGTGCGTTGGATCGTTGTGCATAGGATTATCTCACATTGAATCATCACGCGTTGGATCGTCGCACGTTTGATTGCTGCGCGTGCGATCGTCTCTCATTGAATCATTGCGCATTGGATCGCCACACTTTGGATCGTCGCTTTTGGGATCGTCTCTTGTTGAATCATTGCGAATTGGATCACATTGAATCGTCGCGTGTTGGATTGTTGCCCGTGGGATCATCTCTCGTTGAATTATTGCGCGTTGGATTGTCGCGCATGGGATCGTTTCTCGTTTAATCATTGAACGTTAGATTATCGCACGTTGGATCGTTGTGCATTCAAATTTTGATCCTTCTTTTTTGGCACCACAAAGTTATGGCAATCGTAAAAAATACAGCGATTGTGCTAAAAATACAGACAAAAGTATCGGGATTCGAAGATGCAAAATTGTCATGAAATTCCCACGAGTCTTTACAGCTTATATCAATTGGGTTACATTATGACATAAATAACTTTTTTGGCCTATACAACTTTTATACATGTATTAATTCCAGAAAAGGAAATCTTTGTAAAGTTGTTGCTGGAATTTGGCTCCGATCGGGATTTTGTCCTTTTTTTTTTTTGTATTAGTATGTGCTGATCAGTGAGTCAGTTTTAACTAAACATAATTCTCATTCGAAAATGCTGGAAATATGTTTGTAAATAAAGTCGAGCTTTTGCTATGCAAACAAACACCTATTGGGTACACTAAAGCTCTTACCATGTCGCTGAACCAAGTCAATGAGCGACCTGTTAAAAGGCATAGCAAAGTGGTCAGAAGGTCGATGTTACCACCTAAGTACCAAATAGGTTATATGGGTAAGATATGCAAAATCCCACTAATATGGGGAAGTGTACCTATCTGATATAAGTATACAAAACTGAGAGACGTATCATATTAGAATACGATATACAGGTATATCTCTTTCCTACTAATAGAGTACAGTGGAGACAAAGACAACCGCTTTAGAAAAGAAAGTTCCCAGACCATTACGTGCAAGACACTTTGTAATATTTAATCGTAGTTCAAAAATTCAGATCTGTATCTTGAGTGTTGAAGGTTTTCCATCGAATTCCCTTTCGTTGTATTTTTTAGGTCACCAATGCTCAAATCAAAGGTTGTTCATGGCATACAGGTGTAATCTAGGTTTGAGGAGAATTTGCACATCCTGTGTTATCAAAACAATAATTTGGTATAGAGGAAAATTCCATTAAAAGACGAATATTTTGAAATTGTATAAATTTTAGGCATGAATTTTATTATTTCTCAATAAAAGATTTACATTTTAAGTTATTCTCGATTAAATACTCACTTTTTATTTAACTTTTAAATGTGAGGCCAACTAACTTTACTTTTTAACATAAATGTGTGAACTATAATATTAATTTTTATACTGTATATTTTCTCATTTGTAACAAAAATATTAACAATATTTAACAATTAACTCATATGAGAAAATTAATCCATACAAGTTATATTTATGCAAAAGTTTGATAAATTTTATTTCCAAAAATTTGATAAGAGAATTTAAAAATATATATTTTGAATATTATTTTGATTAATAATATAAGACGTAATAAAATTAAGATATAAGTCAAGATATGTAATAAAAATAGGAAATTAAAAAGTGAAGTAATAAAAAAAGGAAATTGAAAATGGTATTTAAATATTATTTCTTACTTTACATATTTGGATTATTAATAAAAATAATATTTAAGTTATATAATTTTCAAATTCACTTATAACTTATAAGTTTTTGAAAATAATTTTTATTAAACTTTTTAATAAATGTAATTTATATACATTCATTTTCGTAATAACGTAATTTTACTAAATATATATAAGTATGTTAGATATAAATTAAAAAAAAAATTCACATAATTTTATCATAAAACAAAGTAATATGGGCCTTATATTGAGAATGTCAATTCGAACATAAAATTGAGCCCAATTAAAATATTAAAAATGTAGATTTTATATAGAGAAAGAAATAAAACTTAAACCTATACAATTGAATAAATTTTGCTTGGTACGGTGCAAAATGCAGCTTTAATAATTTTACATTGAAATACTCGATTGTGGCAGCAGTTCAATACATAATAATACACTAATCCAAGATTTGGTTCGACCATTTTTATATAAAAACATTAATACTTGANCCCCAATCAAGGCCTCAAATCGGAAAAATAAAAAAGGAAAAGAAAAATAGAGAATAGAAATCATATCAGATCGACTCTATACCAAACTCCAGCACCGCTCCACCGCCGCGAATCTACACAGTCCCGACGCCGCCGCCGCCGGAGGCGACTCTTCCACCACCTCCGCGGGCGGCAGAACCCTCCCGTCGGCAAACAGGGCTCGCCCATTCCTCGGCGCATCCTGCACAAGCCCTTCCTCCAGTTCCGCCGCCGGACCTCCTTCCCCGAACCTCCTCCTCTCCACCTCCAAATACTGGCCGAGTGAAGCCCTCCCGGCGTCGCAATCGTCCCCGCACAGGCTCCACCACCTCCGCCTCTGCCGCGCCTCGGCCGCCTCCGCCCTGCCCCTGGGATTCGCGACTCTCCGGCCGCCGCTCACGGCGGAGGCGGGGTTCTCCTGCTGGAGGTTCTGGGACGAGGCTCTGAAAGTGATGGCTTGGAGGGTGACGCCCATGAGACTCCCCAGTGAGGTGCTCCGGTCGGGGAAGAATGAGCCTGTCGACTGTTGATTTTTTCAAATACAAAATCTGTATGTGAGCTTCATCTATTCATCTGTCTGTAGGTACATTTCGAAAAGGGGGAAAATATTTTCTTAATAAAACAGGGAAAAAAGGAGAATGAATGATAAATTGGGCGTGAGATTTGTACCTCAGTGTCGAGATCGGAGGAGGAGAGAGAGGAGACGGTGGGGGAGGAGGCCTGTGGCGCCATATCATTTGCTGGATCTAACATTACTACGCCTACCTGAGGTTCTGTGCGTGTGTGTGTGTGTGAGAGAGAGAGAGAGAGATTGTGTTAAATGGGGAGAATTCTTGTGTGGAAGTTTAGATTATTGTAATGGAGTATGAAATTGTGGGAATTTGGGGTTAGATTCAGAGTGATTTTGATTGTGGTATGTGGGTGTGGGTGAAATTGCGTAAATGTGCTTGGAGTGGATAAATGTGGAAAATGAGTATGCTCTCAAAGTCGGAATAAGAGAGGGAGGTACGGAATAGGGCTGAGCATGAGACTCGAGAATCATTTCGAAAACTGAATCGAAATCATTTCGAAAACTGAATCGAAATCATTTCGAACTGAAAAATAACTTTGACCGTTTGATTTTCTTCGAATCGAAAAAATAATTAGTACAGTTCTAGAAATTTCATATATATCTGAACCGAGAACCGAACTGAATTGAACCGTCTCATACCGTACCGAATCGAAGAATCAAAATTAAAAACTATATTATAATATTAGATGTGCATTAATAATATATTTTATATCAATTTTGATTCTATATAACTTGAAAATTTTTAAAATATTACCCAACTTTATTTATACCTGTTCAATTGATTTAGTTACCTAACTTTAAATAATACAAACTATATTCACTAAACTTAATTAAGTTATGCAAATGACTAGCTTCTGCATTATCAAACCTAACATCAGTCTTAGTAATCTAGGAAACCAAATATATAACCGCAGAATGGTGTGTTGCGAACGGTCTAAGCCGCAATACAAGGTGCATGATGCAGAACTCCTTTGAATCATCCTATTGATTCGTCTCCAGGAAGAAATTCAAACCTCGAGCTCGAGGACGTAATTATGCGATAAAAAGAACTACATCCTTCAATTCTACTTAGCACAAACACTGGCTCCTTGTATAATCTGGATTCCAGACTAAAAAAAAATCAGTAAAGGAAAATATATGTCTTCCTTTACTGATTTTTTTGGTTTTAACCCTGCGACATAAAAGGAAAAGACCCGATCCATTTTAGGACGTTGAACTCTAGTATGGCAATAGTAACATAGTCGGACCAATTCAATTTGGCTAATAAAAACAAAGAAGGAGGTGCTAAAGTCTATGAAAAGTTGATTCCAGAATAAGTTAGACTCAAATTAATTACAAAACCAACTCTCATATTTAAATAAATAACTAGAACAGTACTGCCTAATTGTTATCGCAGAAGGGTGTATTGCAACCTATGAAAAGTTTATTCTAGAATAAGTAAAGTATGACTCAAACTAATTATAAAACTAACTCATATCAAATGAACAACTATAAAACATGACTGCATAATAACTAACTCTCATATTAAATAAACAACTATAGAACATAGACTGCATAATTGTTACTAAGTCATACTGTTCCAACATATATACATACTTTCATATTCAAATGTCACATTGAAAAATACAATATTAACTAAAGTATGATATTTCAAAATATAAATATACATTTCTTATAAAAAAAAAATATAGTTGTCTTAGACAGCTCAACAACATTATTTTTGAATGAATCAATATGATGGCAATTTATGGGACACAAGAGCCAAGTGAGTCTGTTTGAGAGTCAGAGAGGTTTGGCCGACTTTTAGAGGTAGCTTTTACCTCATGATGCTCCTACTATTTAAATGCAACTCTAAAAACAGGGCAACCTCACATACACACACACATACACAGATGAGTTAGTAAGGAAGCAGTTTGGGCAAGAAATCTTGGATCAAGTCTTTGATACTCTTTTCCCACGTAAAGTTATCCAAATTATCGACCGAATAAAGACAGCAGCAACACTTCACTTGGTCGTGCTTCTTAAGCGCAAACCAGACAACTGTATGTATAATGCATACTTGTTAAAAGATCCCCTCCTACTGAAGGTGTGTGAAAAGAAATAAACATCCATCAATAAATATGAAGTACTCAAGTAATCGATGTATTACTTTATGCACTGTAGTTTTAAGGAATTTTTTTGTTCAGAAAAAATGGTCGGTGGTCTGACTAACCGATCAAAGTTAATACACAAAATCAACATGTCGTAGTTGACTAACCGATCAAAATTAATACACAGAGTCAACAAGTCGTAGTTTGTTACAACTAAAAAATCCTATGATCTACAGATTATGAAGCTTTCTACCTAATTTGAAGGCACATAAAGGATAACTTGTCAAAGTCAATCTACCCATCAGTAAACCATATACAATCATCCGACAATAGTAGTGCCAAATATCCGGTAATTCCTACTCCCCCAAATATTGCTTTTGTCCAGATAATAAGATTTCAAGCAACATTGTATCCATGGTGGATTTCGCGAAACATTTTTCATTGCCGTGGCATCGCCATCGTCAGCATTTCCAAGCAACATATTTCTCTTCCGTGTTATCTTATCGCCAGAATCAACATCCCCGAAAAATTTCCTCTGCAAACGTTCCAAAATAATGACTACAGTTTTCTTAACAATTTAAAATGGTTTCTGACAATCTTCTTAGCAATTTAATATGGTTTGAGATATCCAATGGCTACAAATGAAATTTTACATTACTCGTGAATAAACTGGAACAGGTATAAGTTCGAGAGTAGGGAAGATTTGGGCCACTGTTTTAAGGAAATTATGATTGCGACGAAATTTTAAAAACTAAAAAATAAAAATAAAAATCTAATAATAAGCTAAGTCTTTTACCCCATCCTCTGCATAAAGAAATGCATGAATTCTTGCAGTGGGATCCTCCAGAGTCAACCTCACTCTGTACACACCATTATGAGAGGTAAAGTCCTCTGCCCTCCATGGGAATATTGCAACAACCCGAACAACACACCTAAATTTATAAGTCACCTGCAACAAACAGGCCCATAAGATGGAAGTGACATCAAGATCTATTTAACTCATGATTAAAGAAAAAGTTGTATTGCATACATGTACCCCAACATCAGTTCTTTCGGTAAATTGAACGAGAATAGTATGCAATTTATAGAATTAGTTTGACCTTGAAGAATTCAGCACACATTCAAGAAATTTTCATATTCGAAAACTTTCTTGATTTGATATATCCACATGGATATTAAAACAGCAGATCTTCAATAGAACCTTACTGTCAATGTACCAGATAAGTACCATTCACAGTCAATAGAAATGTTCGATTAGATATGATTTTAGCCAAATATATAAAGTAAAAGAATGATGAATATTCAAGAGCATATACCAGTTAACATTCGTAAAGAGGTGCAGTTACACAAACGTTCAAGGAAAATAGTATGTTTTCTACTAATGTCAATGTATGCATGATGTTTATACATGTTACATAGAGGTGTGTTGTTGTATAACCAATAGATGGAGAGATTGAAAGAGATGGCTCACCTCTGGATGTGTGAGGACATCCATTAAAGTTACAAAGGCAATATCAGGGTGATCCGTCTCTGAAGATCCACAAATAAGGGCATATTAAACAATGACTTAGAAAGATAAATCAAAATGCAAAATCATCCAATATCTATTGCGATGAAACCTGTTATGTGAGACGGCCAGGGGAAACTTGTGAAGGGTATTCGGCCCCACTTAGATGAAATACGCTCACTGTAAGACCTGATTCACATGTCATGGATGAATATTAACTAGGATCACGTCAATCTTTCTAAACAATGGTGTCAAGTCACATGTTTTGGTTGCAGAAATAAAGATCAAAATCTAAGAGAAAAGAACAAATAAATAAAATACTATAATATTTACAATTGGTTTGGGTAGAATCTCAATTGAACTTTTCCTATTGTTAAATTATCTAAAAATATTCATAATAAAATTTCAAATGCAAATTGAGGATTCAAAGCGGATATCACAACTAATAATTTCATCTAAACGGCTTGTTTCAACATCATCAGGAACACCCACCACTGATATACATTGTTAATACGCTGTAATTTTATATTCAGCAGAAATACAAAAGAAACAAATAGAATACTGAGCCAAATATATATTCGGTTACATAACATATTTATAATTTATATAACAAAATACTTTGAGCAGTAATCACCTTAGGCGCTCAATTACGACACTGTCATCATCAGGCAAATAGCAAAGCTTGGAGAAGGGCATCAACATAGCACACCGTGAAGCAGCACGAACTTCACATTTCACACCAATAAGTTTCACCCACCTATTTGTTTTAAGTAAGGTTATGCCTAATTTCTCATTGCCTTGATCTACAAACATCCTCAAGACTGTTCCAACTGATGGAAAGGTACATAAAGTGTCTCTTGACAAAGGAGGCATTTCCAACTGTAGAGGAATCGGATTTTCTATCTCATCTTCGAGTCTGAAATGGCAGACAACGAGAACTCATGATTATAGCTTCGAGATAGGTTCTTAATATGCTAAATTCATGTGTCCAGGTCATTAGGATAACAGATATTATGAAGGAACGGTGTAAACAACCAAGTGACCAAGAACTTATTTGATACTAAATAAGAGTCATATTAGATACTAAAGCCACCAGAGGAAGAAGAACCAATTTTTCTAATGTCAAATTAATCTAAAAGCCAATGCATCAGACCACAACCCCATCCATTTGTTTGTGATATATAGCTTTCCCAAAAATGTCAAACGAACTTGAGGAATTTTGGTGAAAATGTGTCAACTTCACCACTATTAATCTAGCAAAACATAACAACTTGAAAAGACTCAGTTTACAATGCATAATGTTGGGTTAACGCCAGAACCAAGGTTACAAGATGCACTGAGAGACCAAACTAAGAGGATACTTATGGTTTGCCTTCCTTATATTCAAACCCCGCCTAATGAAACATCGATTGTTCTTCCACAGAAAACATACTTAAGCTATTTGTACGAAGTAGTCTCTTTCTCACTTAGTAATGGTTTCAACAGTAATCATCCAATGAGACCGCTGAAACTGGACATTAAGCTAGTTTGGCCATCACTTAAACTAGTTTTGAAATGAGTCTTTGGATAACTTATTCCACTAAGATATAAAATCTCAGGAATTGAAAATAAGCAATATACAACATGCAGAGAAGATCTTTGATTCAGCTTTTGATGAACAACTAAGTTCCTTGGCACTCCTACCCAATAAGGCACAAATAATTCCCCTTTGGGCAAGTTGAGATGTTACAATCTACTTTTACCACCTAAATTCCTAATTGGATATTGTATTGTAGTAAATTCAAGCTATAAAGAAAATGTGCAAGCTGAAAAAATAATTATACAAACTAAATTATCTTGAAATAGGCTACGGACCCAAAGCAATACAACGATTTCAGCAGTTACACTTATGCATTGCGAAATTAATAAAGTGACAAAATTCATTCTCGAGGCCCACCGCACTCCCCATCCAATAGCAGAGACACCTTATCTCATATATAATATGCCCAGATATCACATCACATGTGTGTAAATATATAACACAGCCTAAGAACCAAAAGAGTGAGAGGAATAGACAAGCAAAAACTAATGGTGTATATAAAAGAAAAGATATACAAACTTGCTGTCAACAGAAGCAGGCGGTGTGTCTGTTCCATCCCAAACAAAGATCACCCACTCATCTTCCTTGACTTGACAAACATGCAAAATCTAGAATTGGAGCAAAAACAGGACACGAACAATTACTTACTACTAAAGGAAAGAACTCTTTTAATCAATTACATATGGGTTACACATAACTCTGAATTACCTTGCAAAGAAGATTGACACGTTCATCTTCTTTGATTTCTCTCAGTGACAGGTACTCATTTATGCCTATATATCAAAATCAAACATAGAAAATCCTGCAAAGTTATGTAATTAAGTCCAATTACAGTGTTTCAAAATGTTCCCCACTGTGACTGCTTAACAGAAAATTGCAAAAAATTTAATTCCATCAGTCAGTAAGAGACTTCAATTGCAAGAAATATGCATCCTTTTCACGAAAAAACTGAAAAACTAGCTTAAAAAGATGAAATAATTAATCTGAACAACCCAACAGCATTAAAGATGTGTGTTGAATGTACAGACTACGTTAATGCAAGAACCTACCTTCAATTTTGTGTTGGACAGTCCATCTCCTTAATGCTGTTACGAACTTCTTGTCCTCTTCTCTTGGTTTATATTTCGAAGAAATTTGATAGGGCACAAGTTCTTTGCCACTATGCTGTCTCCCTTCAAATAAGGCGAAAGATGAGAATTTCTTGTTAAACAAAGCATAAACATCAGAACCCCTCATTTTCACCTGCGCAAAAAAAGAAATAGCCAGAAAATGAATACTCAACAGAAACAATGTCCCACCTCCCGAAACTCCAGAGAGAGAGAGAGAGAGAGAGAGAGAGAGAGACCAGAACTATGTGAAGAGAAAGAAGATTGATTACCACAACATGAGAAACTATAACTATGTCACCGACACACTCTAAATTGGGGAGCTTCTCCATAGTTTCAGCGAAAAAGTTTATGAAAATACCAGGTGCCGTCCATGATTCATCAATGATCCTCGCTGAACAGAAAAAATCTTGAAACAGACAAAGGAAATTACCAAAAGAAAATGAGAAACAGGTTAAAGGAATATTTAAGTACGGTGGAGAGTTTAAAAAAAAAAAAAAAACAGTACCTGTTCCTTTAGATTTCTTGGGGAGGCTAGTCTCGACGACAACGCCGATGAGATTGACTTTCTGATTAACGCAAGTCACTGCGTCCACAATTCGCATGAACTTGTAATCGTCGGGCCTCATCCCCGCGAAAATCGAAAACCCTAGTTCACTTTTCTCTATCTGACTTTCTCTGCAAATTTACTCTTATCAAATAAACGGGCGGGAAATGATGGGAGGTGGCGCATGGAGGATAGTGCTGACTTTGACTTTTTTTAGGAAGCGAAAATATTATTAAAATAAAAAATAAATGGTATTTTGCATGATTTTTCACCAATTTACATTTTATATAGTACTTGGCTCAATGACATTATTCATGATTTATCTATTATTTTCAAAATAAAACAAGACCGAATTATCCTACCGGATGGATAGAGACGGCCAGTTCAGTTCACTTAAATAAAATGTTTGCTACTAAACGGTCAACACCATTCTGTCGGACTTATAAGATTGGTATGATTTTTAAGATAAATTTTGTTACATTTATTTTTTTTAATATAAATAAAATATATATTTAAATAAAATAAAGATTTATAAATTATTTATCATTTAGTTTAAACATTGAAAAATTTTAAATTGTTCACATATTTAATTGATATTTTTTATACAAATTTATTACAAAAAGTACTATACATATATATTAAAATATTAACGAATTAAATTTTGGTACAACTAATAATTCATTGAATAACTAACTTGATCGGTTTGAAGACGACCCTCTTTTGAGAACATTGGATTTTCCGTACTTTAATAAAATTGTAATACAATATCATTTTGTTCACATGCCTATTAATAAATAATATATAAATTCTCATAAATCATAGAACATGTTGTCATAAAAGTATTCTTAATATGATTATTTGGAACATGAACTACGTTACATTTATCGTAATAAAGTATTTATAATATTAAACATTATATTTAGTTTAAATAATCAATTTGGTCTGACTAACTGACCCTTAACTTGATCACTCGGGACCAACCTCAGTTGTGTCATGTTTTTTTACTATTTTAAATATTTTAAATATCAACTAAAAGTAACTCAATCAATCTAACAAGTAACCTAATTCAATCACCTGATTGATCCACATAAATTTCATTATTTCTTTGGTAGGATTTCCACATTCATGAACCGATTTGAAAAGGTGAAGGTGATGATATAATTTGCAAATGTATAAATGTCCTAATTATAATGCAAGTTCTTCAAAATATCATGATATTAGTTACAATTTTGCCATTATAATAAATATGCCGTAGGAAAATAGAATCTGAGTTCGCATTTAATGAAAAAATCATTAGTTTCAATTTTTCTAACATGCTTAAGAAAAAATTCAGTAAGTTAAAATATTTAGGAAGTAAATAGGTTATAGGAATATAAACTTATAAATTGCATGAACTCGATATTTGATGTCATGTCATTGAGCACATAAATGGTGACAGAACCTAAGGCAATCGCTCATCACAACACATAAATAGCTAAATAAACTATGATGCAATAAAATGCAGAATCCAACAAGATTTAACATGCTACAGATAACACAAACGTATACCTTTCTTATGAATATTTTTTTCTACTTGGCATAAATTTCTTTCCCTTCTCCACATGTTATACATCATCATATATAGAACACAACCAAAATGTCTAAATAAAGACCAGACTATCAGTCTATCAGACCTCCAAGAAGTTCAAAAAACTGATACGGAGGGTAAAATAACGCGACGAACTTATGTGAATGTACATGAAAAAAAAAAATCAAAATCGACAAAATATGCGAGAAGTCAACGTGAACTGATGACAAACACCGTATACCTGTGAATATGAGGAAAAAAGAAGTTTATGTCTTCATATGCCAGTGAATATAAGGAAAATATAAGTTTACATCTTTCAGTCAACTGTAGAAGCGAAAGAGAGCCCTATGCTCTGTGATTGTTTCAGCAGAAAATATTGTCAAATTTCATAAGACCTAGTAAAGTCTCACCAGCTTCTTGGTTAGCCTCTACAACAGTATAATATTTAGAGGAAAAACCAAAATGGGTCATAAAAAAAGAGGAGTTTGGGCAGAAAATGTAAAGCATCTACGTTAAAATACCTTGAGAAATGAATTTTTGCATGATGCTATCTTTTTTAGCAATGGCACATGAAGCACGAACGGATTGAGGCGGAAGTTGGCGGCTTGGAGCCGTCTTGGTCTTGACAACTTGCCCACGTAAAAAAGAGTTGTTTTTAGGATCCATGTTACTTTAGAACGCCCTTCTTCCAAGAAAAACATAAATCTAAATAAACAAAATTCTTATCCAAAATCCAAAAATCAGAAGAATAGGAAAAGCAAACTTGAAGCTACCTGATGGTAGAGAAAAGAGCTTGCTCCTTAATAACCATAGAGCAACAATGTTAATTTTTTTAAGGCAAGTTCTTGAAGAGCCTGTTCAGGAAATGGTGGCAGTTACATCAGCACGCTGTTCAATATAATCACAAGTTACAAAGTGAAATAAAATATGCATGTAAAACAATTAAGAAAAAACAAGATAAAAAAAATACCTCCAAATGCAACAGCATTACGTATAAGTAATTTATAGTAAACTGGTGCTGTTTTTGAAATTCAAAACTTTCCCGAAATAGAAAATAATAAGGCAGACACGTTATAAATCTAATACAGCCATTTCGACAGAAATTACATTGTCAACAAAATTAGAACTTGGAAACATAACAAAATTGTAGGGGCAGTCGGGCATGCAACCAAATTGGTTTGATAAGACCTGATACATTGCATTATGTTCGCGTTGGGAACTCTATGATCAAATATTGTTTGATCTCTCTAGATCTTAATAAAACCAGGTACATAAGCTGGCAAGTGACATTTACCAAATGCCGTAAGGCATTTCTTGAATAAATTGAAAAAAAATAAAAATAAATAAAGTGAAGCTGCAACGAAAAAAATGTTGGTAATAAAGAAAAGGGAATAGTAACACACAGAAATCAATTTCTGACAATTTATAAAGGTTAGTAAGGGACAGAGAAGTTATGGATGACTGACCAACAAAGGATAGTCACCACTCACCACTCATCAGTGGTGTGTGTACACACCATTTTCCATCCACTGCGAACAAACTTGTTAAAGAATCACCAGTAATCATTGCAAGAGCAAACCCCATCCCGAAAGTGGTGAAACCGATTTATATCCCTAATGACGATTTCTCTACCCACCAACTGAGACACAAACTTAATCGCCACATGGCAGTCGGCACATATCCGTAGATTCTTAATAATGCGGATAGTACTCCCAGGAGACAGCCTAAGCAGACCATACGCCAAAGCTATCCTCTCACTATGCAGCCACAATAAACGTGCCTTCTCGTCCTCCTCCACATCAAGCAAGATAGCATCACAGTTAGGAGCATACCCAGCAATACTGCTCCTCAAGTTCAACCACTCGAGCATACACCGGATTAATTTAATCTCAGGATGCGACTCGTCCCCAACTGCAAAATAATGAATCGTCCCTTGATTCTCTACCCAACTAAGCCCCGGCTCTTTCTTCACCCTTTTCCTCACCATACTTTTCCTCACAACAGCCACATTCTCCCAACTCTTGGCATTCGCGTATATATTCGACATCAGCACGTGAGCAGATTCATCTAAGGGCTCCATCTCGAGCACGCGCTCGGCAGCCAATCTCCCAATCTCGACATTCTTATGCACGACGCAAGCTCCGAGCAAAGCGCGCCACATCATCACGCTCGGCGGCTCGTTTGTGACCTCCTCTATCGTCTTCACAGCCTTGTCGAGATGACCCGACCTACCGAAAAGCGACACCATGCACGTGTAGTGCTCCATGCAAGGCTCGATCCTGTAATTCTCCCTCATGGAGGCGAAATACGACTGCCCTTGCTCTAACAGCCCTGCATTGCTGCACGCCTTGAGCACGGCCACGAAAGTCATCTCGTTAGGCGTGATGTCGGTTTCGCGCATGCTCTCGAATATTCTCAGAGCCTCGGCTCCGAGGCCGTGGGTCCCGTACGCCGACAAAATCGAGTTCCACGAGATAATGTCTCGCCGCTCGCCCATGGAATCGAAAACGAGACGCGCGTCTTCTATTCGCCCGCATTTCGAGTACATGTCGATGAGTGAGTTGCAAACGACGTCTTCTCCTTCGTACATGGTTTTGACGGCCACTGCATGGATCTGAACGCCGGCCTCAAGAGCTGCCATGCTGGCGGCAGCTCGGAGTAAGTTGGAGTAAGTTACCTCGGAAGCCCTCACTCCCTCCTCGTGCATATTCAAGAAGAGTGTAAAGGCTTTCTCGGTATCGCCATGCTGGACGTACCCGACTATTATCGTGTTCCACGAGACCTCGTTTATATTTCGGGCCTCCGTGAACAAATCCATCGAGGCCTCCATTTTTCCACATTTGGCGTACACGTCCATGAGGGCGTTCGAAGCAAACACATTCCTGTCGAGACCGACTTTGAGAATGTGACTGTGGATCTGCTTTCCCAATTCCAGTTCTGCAAGAGTTGCGCAGGCTTTAAGAACGCTAGCTAGAGTGAACTGGTTAGGCCATACTGTCGTTTTTCTCATCCGAAAAAACATATTCAAGGCCTCCTCACAGCAATCACTCTGCGAGTAGCGGGCAATCATGAAGCTCCAGGGGACAACATCGTCTTTAGGGATTTCCTCAAATACTTTCCGGGCATCTCTGATGTCTCCAGATTTAGTGTACAGGTCAAGCAACGAGACACCAACATAACCATCCTGCTCGTAACTAGTCTTCAGAACTAAGCCGTGAACACTCTTCCCCAAACCAACAGCATTAAGCCCGACACAAGCCTTAATCACACTCCCAAAAGTGAAATTATTCGGCAGCATGCCTTCGAACCTCATTCGGCCAAAGAGGTCCAGCGCCTCTTCATGACAATCATTTTCAGCATAACACGACACCATACCTGTCCAGCAAACCATGTCCTTGTGAACAACTCCCTCAAATACTTCTTTAGCAGCCCCTGGACACCCGCAAACCGAATAACAATCAACAAGAGCTGTGGCAACAAAAGCATTGGAGTCGTGACCTAGCTTGTGAGCACAAGCATGTATGCCCCACACCGGATCCACCGAGCCCATGCTCACAAGCAACTTCAAAAGCGTGGTGAAAACATACGCATTTAGCTCATGACCCTCCTTATGCAACCTGGAGAACAACTCAATGGCCTTTTTGTACTCTTCGTGTTCCATAAATCCCTGAACCACTGTAACAAAGGATATCACGTTTCTATCGGGCATTTCATCAAACAGCCTGACTGCGTCATGCAGAAACCCCGTTTTCGCGTACATGTTGAGCAAAATGTTGCGAGAAAACAAATCCAAACAGTTTCCCCTCTTCAAGATGTGGCAGTGCAGGGCTTTTCCATTGTTGGGGTCGTTGGTTTTGGTGCAGTGCTGGAGAATTCCCGCGTACGCATGAGAATCGAACTCTGGGGTTGGGGATGGTTGTGCTTCATTTTCTTCGCTCGGTGGCTTGTGCAGGTATAATTGAGAAGCCGACGTTGAGAGATCGTGTTGCAGAAAGGAGAATATGCATTGTAGACGATGATGATGCTCGGCACGGCGCAGCCATGGCGGCAAGACTCTATGTAGCATCCGTGGATGATCAAACGGTGTGTTTTAAAAGAAGAGACTTCTGGCTTTTGACACAGGTAATTCGCAATTGCACCCTCGAAGTTTATGCCGTTGGATGAATAAAATGACATCCAACCGCGAATAATTTTGGACATTTAGAAAGAGTCGAGGAGGGATTTTAATTTTACAAGACATATCCCAAATTTTGGAAATAAAGACACTCATTCACCTTTTTAAACATTTTTTACATTAATACAAACTTTTATGATTAAGTGAAAAATGTCATATTGATTTCTATATTTTATGTCAAACATCAGTTATTATTTTCTATTTTGTTTTTGTATTTAATTTCTTTTATTCTTATTTAACCTATATTTTCTCGTTCTATCAGATCTAGTTTTCCCCCAATTCACATCCCAATTTTTTTTCCCAAATCCACATTCCAAATCTTTGGAGAGAAGGAATTTTTAGTAGAAGATTTTTCGACGCCGCCGCCCTCCTCCTTCTTCCACCACCTCCTTTAGGACATATTGCCGCCGAAAGATTCCGAAGCTGCGAATGCTCTAGCCACCCTTGATTCATCTTGTGAAACTTTTGCTGCTGACGATGATTATGATGAGGACCAAGGACCCAATAATACGGAAAAGCTTAAGAGAGAATAAGTTACAAAGTTCTTGTTTTAATTCTTAAAAATAATAACATTGAATTTGAAATGCTACTGTTGACTAGATCAATATGTGAAATTGAAATGTTTTTCGTTTATTCATCTCCAAAAACTAATGGCTGAAATTTAATGAGTTAGTTGAAGAGACAATGTGAATTCATCAATTGGATTAAGGGCGGATCCAACAGACAACATCAATGAAGCATTTATGGGGTACATCGTACGAGACAGCAGGATTCATGGGACGGTGACGTCAGTTGGACGTTTTAACCGATGGGATCTGACAAGATGGTAGAAGTTCAAATTTCAAATTTGAGATAAGGTCCAAAGAGAGAGGCCGTTGAAGAAAAATGAACAGATAGGTCGAAAAGCAACAAACTTGAATTCACCAACCAAAATCAATGACAAATCTACTCTTAGATCGAGTTATTCTAACTCGATCATAGTGGGGTGGGGTGGGGGGGAGGGGGGACAGATACCATACTTGGAGGAGCAAACTCAATAAACCGCCCAATCAGGTCGAACGAACTGGGTGGTTGCGACGAAGCAGCAGGGAGGTCGATCGTCGACAATAAGTCTTCTGGTCGAAATGAGCGAGAGGGGTTCAAATGGACAACGATAAGTCGAGCTAGGGCTCTCGGATGGCCTGTTGAAAACTCAACCTGTAGGCATGGTTGGTCGTGTGATCGACTAGAGAAGACAATTCTTAGGTTCAGAACAAACAACATTCTACCTCAACAGGCCTCGAGCTAGTCGCACCATTAGGCGGTCTAATACGAAATACTGAGAATGAATCTTAATAGAATAAGAGCCCCACGTTGGTAGGGCCACGAGACCTAACAGAATTCGATACTTTAGACAGATCGAGCAGTTTGGGCAGTACGAACGTGCAGCTTGGGCAGCCCACTCGGGCTTTTTTAAGCAACAAGGTATCACCACCCTATAGAAGGGAGTGAGGTATTCTCATTATCAAATTACATTCTCCACTATTCCATACACTATACAACACTTCATTTTCTTCATAGTGCTAACTTAATCATCAATGACTCTTTACCGGAAAACCCCTCTGATGTGAGAGTTTTTGCAAGTCTTTAGGCGTTCAACCGGCGAGGAGCTCGAGTCAGGCCGATTTTCAGCCGGTCGGAAGTCTTTTGCATACCATGTTGTAGATGGTTTTATTATGTTAAGGGTCCGTTTGGTTGGCCGGATTGGGAGGGATATCCGACTTATTGTTATTATTTCATGCCTATTAAGATGTTTGGTTCGGCAGTGCATTCCTGTTAAAACAAAATAGCTCGGATAAGTATTAACAACTTTCAGTATTAGGTATCCCACCTATGAGGTGGGATATGTAATCCCACTCTGTTTTTCATTCAAATTTACAAAATAATCATTCATCTTCTCCGTGCCTTATGCCTTATATTCTTCATCTTTTTATTTTTATTTTTATTTTTATTTTGTTATTCGTAAACACTCTTCCTCTTCTTTGTGCCTTCCTTTCTTCATCTTCTTATTCCTTTTTTTTTTTTATTTATTTCGTAAACAACAACAACACCTAAGGCTTCGGATCTGGTGGAAATTAATTTTGGATCGGCCGAGAAGGCGACGGTAGACGGATGGCGGGAGAATCCACATGCGGTCGTCAACAATCTCCTGGTGGCGTCTTTCTCTCGCTTGTGCGCATTCTGGTGGCCGCTGAGGGCCTGCAAGGTGGAGAACTTGCGGATGCGGTTGAAGAACTGGGAACCGCCATTTTCATTTTCCGAACTCCATTTTCTCAATTGTTGGACTAACTTTAAAAATTTAATTTGAAACGGAGGGTAAAAAACTATTTTCAACCTGAATCCAATTCTAAACCAAACAAGTTAATAGACTAACAAAGTAGATGGATAACATTTGAAATAATAAAAAAGATTATATCAAGCTCAATCTATTATTTCAACCAAACTGACCCGAAGTGTTATAATATATTACCTCCTGTTCTTTTTAAACGTCATTTTAGTTTTATCAACCATTAACCAAATAGATGACGTTTTAGATCTTTTGTATACATTTTTTCATCATTTACCCTCATTTAGGTAATAAATGCTCTACGTTTTTTTATATTCACTCTTCATCTTTCTCAAAATATTCATTTCTATCTTCATTAAAGAGGGTTATTATTGGCAAAAAAAAATTCTTAATTAATGTGCAACTTGTCAAAACGACACGTATTATGAATATGATGGAGTATTAATTTAATATGCTATTTAGTAATAACTAAAAGTTTCGATGACAAAAATAACTAATCAAAAAAATATAAATATATTTCATATAGAAAGGACAATTTTTTTTCTCTTTTTTATAGAAAGGACTGGTTGACATATATATAATGTTGTATACAACTAATTTTATATTAATTTTTATTTATATTATTGAATTTAATTTTATGTAATGCTTAATATAATTAAATTGGTTTCGCTCTATATGTGAATGCATAAAAGAGTATTAGTAATAACTAAAATTTACCTGGAGCCTCTATTATTGGAATTTAATTTTATAAATTTGAAATCTACAGTAAAGCCGCTAAAAAACACTTTATTATAAATCATAGTAGCGATTGATTTTTTGTTCATGTAAAAAAAAGTTATGTGCGACTTTTATAATTGTCTCTCCACACACGATTCGCTCGATAGTTGACAATTCTGAACTCAGTCATCAAAATGTTGCAGGGATACTCTTACGTTTTTTTGGCCCCATCCGTCAAGCCAAGTTTTTTCGCACAGAACCCTCAGGTAGTGTTTGGTTGGGAGGTTTTGAAGGGGAGGAGAGAGAAAAAATTATATTTCACTTGTTTGGTTCAATTTTTCAAGGGGGAGGGGAAGGGAAATTTTTTATTAAAATCCCTCTAAATAGTGTTTTTTGCTTCCCTCCAAAATTGGGAGGATTTAGAGGGGAAAGAAAATTTAATGAGTTGAGATTACATTTCTCTCCTTAATATTTAGATTATTTTATCTTTATATTACTTATATCATTAAAGATAAAATAGTCAATTTAACATTATTTTTCTTTCCCTTTCATTTTCTAACCAAACAAGGTGTTGACACCCGAGTTCGAGGGCCAAACCGGAGACCCGGTCCAGTGAGTAAGTGCCGAGCTGGACCGGGAAATTTTTTGACCTTGACGCTCCCATAAGTCCGTCCGTTAGCCCGGCGTTTGAGACAGTATACTTCCGGTGCCAGCCTGACTAATGACGACCTGGAAGAAGGCTCTTCGTAACTGGAGGAACAAACCGGGAAAAGGTGCCGACCTGGGGCCTCAAAACGGGCCCCCACAAAGAGGAATGCCGATCTCGATAATAGTATAATAATGCCACTTGGAGGGTAATCAATAGACATAGGATCATAGGAAAAATCATGCTTGCAGTGATAAGATTTTTTGGGTTTCTAAATTAATTGATAACACTCTTGGATATATATTATTGGGAAATGAACGTTGAAGTGATTTCTTGATTTCAATTGTTATCATTCACTGTTGCTTGCTTTAACAAAAATAATTTGTATCCCCATCTCTGGTCTGCTGTTTCTGGATGTAATCTGGACATTTAAGGTTTGCCTTATAGGAGAAAGATGAAGTTCTTCACAAATCACAACTTTGACAAGTACTTTTTACTTTAAAACCAATGCTGAGTACTTTTTAACAATTGGGTACTATTCTCTCCTAGTTGATATATAAAAATAGAGATGATTGCTAGTCTTAGAATTGCATGTTAGGTTGGTAGTTTTTTCTTATGTGTCTTGAGTTTGTCACCTTCTGTTGGATTTGGTTTCGTATCCTGATATCATCTGCTTTGCATAATTGCTTTGACCTACAATAAAATGACCCATATTTATTGAGCCACTCCATATGATTCTTTCCCAGTATGATCTTATTGCTGCAAAACTAGGTGGTTTAGTCGTGTGGAGGCAAACAACACTACGTCCCTTTTGGCAGATATCCCAACTCCAGTCAAATAAAGTTTATAGATTTGGCTTCAGTAGTTCAGTTTGATACTTCCTCACATTTTGGATAATGCTGCTATATGACTTTCGCTTGTTATTTTGTTCTAACCAGGATGATGGGATATTAGTGATTCCGACATCTTTTGATCCTCCCGCAAAACTTGGTGCCAAGGAGATTTCTACGGAGGATTACGTTATTCGGACTTCAAGTCTTTCAAGTTTAGCTAGTATGTCAGGCTGCTGTCAGGTTAATGTCCCTTCTCTCTTCCCATGCACCCTTGCTAGTGTAAGATTGAATATCGTCTGTTTTCATACAAGTTCACTTTTACCATTTTAGGCTGCGTTACCTCTCGGAGTCCATGAAAAGTGCCCAGTTTCTCTGTCACTCTTAGCCAGGCATGGAGATGATAGATTTCTGCTGGATGCGCTGCACTCTGTATATGCTTCTTTCTAGGAACTAGCTGATGCAGCTGTAAAGCCTAAATCATCTAGTAACGCTGTGACACAGGAAACATCAGCAGAGATGGCCAAAGAAAAGGTAAATCCTGAATAATCTTCTTCTTCTTCTTTTTGTTTCATTGTTTGTTGGGTGCTGACATGAATTGTTTAGCGGGTAGGTAATCATGTGTTCGTTTCATCCTACGAGCCTCCTAAGTCCGACCATATTATGTCGCTATTTCTTTTATTGGTTATATAGTGTTAGAGATCCAAAGGATCTGATAAATATGGGAACTAATCAAACATGTAAGTTGCAAGATCCAATTATCATTGGTGGAGCTGAATAATAAAGAGTGAGTGATCCTAAAATCAAGGAGCTCAAAATTAAGGATTATCATGTTAAGTTTTCTTACTTTATTTACCTATTTATCTTAGTCTATTAATATGGGTCTTTCGCTAGGAGAGGAGGAATCAAATATTCCATGAGAAAGAAGAATATCTCTAGGAAGTGGATGTTTATCGACATCCTTGGTTATAACCTTTTACTTTTATTCGAATGTTTTCTTTTCCATCTCTTCGCTGTACTTTACTCCATCAGATAGTTTGTGAGTTCTCGATGGCACTCCCACCTTTTGTGAATTGATGTGAAATTTTATTTGAGTGTTCAAAATGTAACAAAAATTGTATCTCTTGCATGTCTTCTGTGGACTTTTAGCCCAATAAATTACAGTAAGTGATCAGCATTCTGGTGTTTCTAAGTAGGTGTTATCTATAATAGCTTAATTGTCGACACTTCAAGAACTAAGGTGGGGAAATTTAGCCATGTTATTATCATTCCTAAGAGCAAGTGAGTAACAAATAAATATTTAGGCTGTCCTTTTAAAACTCTTCTCTTTAGTCATGCACATAACATTGATCCCACATGCTTTTGCAGTACTTGAGGTTTTGTTGCAAAGCAATTGGGTTTTCTCTTGATTGAGAAATTCATTAGATCATCTACCTGTCCAGCCTCTAATCTGACAAACGGAATTAGAATAGAACGCATCCCTTAATTCCCATTTCTCTGTATGTTAATCTATAGTGATTTGTCATCTTATTTATTGTCTCATCTCAAGGGTAATCAAGCATTCAAAGGCAAGCAATGGCAGAGAGCTATTGGATTTTATACAGAAGCCATCAAACTCAATAGCAATAATGCAACATACTACAGTAACAGAGCTGCAGCTTATTTGGAAATTGGAAGGTAGTTCAACTTATAAACCTTTCTATTTTGTTGCGCCATTTGGACATTTTTATGTGTGTTCCTTATTAGTTTTTCCTTACCAGTTTCATTCAGGCTGAAGCAGATTGTACCCAAGCAGTTGATCTCGATAAGAAGGTTACCTATCTATCCTTCAGTTTGTAGACATTGAATATGCTTCTTGTCACCATTGCTTTGGGCTTGTGTGCCTCTGAATTCATATGAAGCATTACTAATTTCTCACTCTGGAAATAATATAAGTTAAAGATTTACATTCTGTGCATGGTCATCTCTCCAACTCATTCTTCTGCTTACCAATTCAAGAAGTAGAATAATTATCTTTCCTTTATCCTTCTGATAGAAATTTGTTGTGGCTTCTGTATCTCAATTCCTATGAAGTATTAGTAGTTTCCATGCTGTGTATGGTTTATCCTTCCATTATTCATTTGCCCCCAAATTCAGTAGGTGGGCGTGTTATCACTTTTATCTCTGTTCCTCTTTTGACAGAACTCTGTTAGTTTTTATTTTTCCCGTCCTCATATACTATTGTTATTATGGTGGTGTTGGTTTTCTTTGTTACTAGTACTTTCTATCCGAAGGTTGATTTCATAAACTCATCCTTCCTAACAAAACTAGTACATTTACGAAATTACATCCACCCGCAACATTAACCACCATTAGAATATGTTCATAGTTGGGGTATTGGGCATAAATTGTCCGTAGGTTCTTTCTATTAAGACCAAAAAACCTTGGGGCACATTTCTTTAATCACACCCTTTGTAATCTGTATGCGTTTTTCTTGCAATGCATGCGTTTTCTGTATCCTCTCTCATTGAATTGTTACTGTGTTTTCTACTTTTAAGAAATATGTTGATGTTACCACTGTAGCATATGGAATGATATCTTATGGGTGACTGAAAGTGAAACCATTGTTAAATGAAGGTGGTCTCAGCTTGTACCCTTCTTCCAAGCAATTCTCTCTCGTTAATTGCTAGATAGGAGTTTATTTATTTATTTTTTATTATGTTGGATTTTGTACATGAGACGTGCCTCACCTTTACCCTGTGTGCGTGCAGAATGTAAAGGCCTATTTGAGAAGGGGAACAGCTCGAGAAATGTTGAGCTACTACAAAGAAGCAATGGAAGGTGAGTCCACTTCCTTGCTCGTTTACTAGATATTTTGAGTCTACTTCCTTGCTCGTTTACTAGATATTTTATTTATAGCTAGTCCGAAACTGATAATGTTGTGAGTATCCAGGGGTATGTTCATGGTCATATACTTGGACTATTTCTGTGCATGTGATGTGATTGGTT
>BKCP01004650.1:375421-415090 GCA_008636005.1 Striga asiatica | reverse complement strand
CTTATATAATTTTAGTTCCCAAAGAAAGGATGTTCAATAAGTTGAAGTGCAACGGTACAATGCTACAGTGAAGGAGAATCTAAATTATAAAAAACCAAAAAAAAAAAAGTCATAAGCATAAGAAACATAATATGTTACAGGCCAATTGGAAATATATTTATATATTTAATTTGTCTATATTCATTTTCTTTTAGTTTTTTAATTTGCATGTAATTTGCAGGCGGCTCTACCTCAAGGAATTGTACCCTTTGTTTTCGCCAAGGAGTACAATGTGTACCCTGATATCCTCAGCACGGCGTGAGTATATGTGATTAAATAGTATTGTACTTTGATAGAGCTATTTTTTCTATATATATGTAGTGATCTTAACTGTCGACCAATCTTTTCTCTTTAATGCGCAGAGTCATTTTTGGAATGCTAATAGCATTACCAATAACACTCGTCTACTACATCTTGTTGGGGCTGTGAACTCAGAGTCGATAATTTCATCTGGAGTTCATAATTAAGTTCGAAAAAAGTTCATTTGGAGTTCATATGTTCGGTTATGGGGCCAAAGCAAGAGATGAAAGTACTTGGTTGTCTAGATGTATTCGTGTTTTGTAGTAGTAGATGTGAAATCATGTTTGTAGTTGATTTTTCATGGGGGCTAGAAGGAACATTAAAAAAAAAAAAAAGTGATCTAGTTGTTTTATGATATTCTCTTGTTTTTGTCTTGAGAATCAATGCTTACACCAAGGATAGGGGTTCAAAAAAGTGGTAAAATATGCTTTTGTTGTTTCTCTTTCATTTTGTTCAAAATGTCCTAACCTTGCAGTTAAGAAACTTTAGCTTTTGAACATGGAATATTCTGATTCATAATTCTTGTACAATGAAGGCAAAATCCTTGCCACCATTTCTCCATTTTGGGATAGAGAAGTGTCATGACCAAGGTTGTCAAAACCGGACCGGTCATCGAACCGGTGAAGCTACCGGTTCAATGATTCACTGGTCGGATCAGTGGTCGAACCGGTCGAACCGGTTGAATTAATATATACTTTTTATTTATTTTATATGTATAATATATAATTTTATAAATTTTTATTATTTATTTTATAGGGTATAATGAAATTTTTCTAAATAAATTAAAGAAAAAATAAATAAGAAACCAATTATAGTCTAATTATTTTAGCTAACATGATATTATAATATTAATAAGTAATATTATTTTCATAACAAATAATGTGATTATATCATTATATTATAATGGAAGATAAATTTTGAAATCAATTAGCATTCTAATAAGGTAAATGACAAATTAGTAAATAGTAAGGCCCAATAAGGAACTCACTTCCATTAGGCAGAGTGAGAGGTGGCACGTGCCAAGACCAATTCTTTAAACAATTATTAAATATGACCCAATAATGCAATAAAAGCCCAATAACCTTTAATTTGTGAAGATACCACATTGGATACACAAACAAAAAATATCAGCTATTTAAGTGGTGTTGTTGTTGTTACATGCAAATGCAATAGTGGACCCCTCGGCCGCTCCAGCCGCTTCCGGTTCTCCCGATTTGACCGGTTAGAACGGTGTTTGGGCGGTTTTGAGACCTACCGGTTTCATACCACTAATCGAACCGGTATAGTGGCCGGTTCCCGGTCGAACCGGTCGGTCCGGTCCGGTTTTGACAACCTTGGTCATGACTAATCCACTTTAATGAACCGTAATATATTAGTTTTAATATAATTATACCTGATATGGGATACTATACATAAAGGAATAACCCGCCCAAAAAACCAGCTTAGCAAACCGATCTAGCAAATCAGTTGAACCGCCCTGGTCGAGCGAAGTGTGAAAGGGGTGGTCATGGTCGAATATCACAGGAACAAAAGTCTCTGGAATGAAAAGATAGCTTCAAGGGGATTCTGACATTTAGAGAGCAGGTCAATCCCAGACCCATTGAGGTCTGGTCGAAGATCGACCTACGCCACAAACGGTCGTCTGATCGACCAGTTACCAGACGAAGAGCAGTCAGTGGATCGACCTGGATGTGGTCGAGGATGAGAGCCTTCGAGGGGATTTCAGAGAAATCAAACCCCCACGTGCGGAGGACACGTGGCATAACCTGATTGATCCATGTAGCATAACCGTCTCTGACACACCTCCAGTGTGTTTTGTACGACCAGGCAGGCTGGGCAGCTTTGGGCAACCACCTCAGCTCATCCGGGCAGCAGGTATCTCACCACTATATATAGGGGTGAGCCTTATGATTTACGCGAATTATCCATTATACTCTTGAAAATTGAGTAGAACTTATACTGACTTAATCATCAGAAGCTCTTCACCGGAAAACTCATCCGGTGTGAGAGTTCTTTGCAGGTACTCGACGTTCTACCTGCGGGGCGGAGTTCGAGCGAGCCGTTTCCAGCCGGTTGAGAGGTTTTGACGTACCACCATATTACCTGGCAGATTTCACAATGTGCGAGTTAGATAGATGGAACCATGATTTTAGGCTTTTGCTAATAAGTCGATTAATGAGCAAGTTGTATAAATATTACTCAAAAATGATTTGAAAATTATTGAACCATCGACCTGACAGGGATCTATTAAGATGATGGAATACGTTGTGTTGTTCAATATTTGGAGAAGTTCTCTGCTCGATTGAAAAAGGTAGTTGGAGGATATAACAAGAGAAAGAAAAAGGTAAAATTATATGATTTGAATCTGTGAGATGACTTTCAATGGTGAATTGGTTTTGAAAGTGGTGAGCAATGAGCTCTATAAGGTAAGTAAGCTCTATAAGGTAGGTATAAGGAAGTAAGCTCTATAAGGTAGGTATATGTTAGGGGATAAATTCTCAATGGAGAACCTCATCGATTATTGCAAACATGTAACAGAAAGTAGGCTATAAGGCATTGTATTTTTTGGGATCTAAAATTTTTGTGATGAGTGCATCTAAAATTTATGGGGAGTTATACATTTGTGTATTTATAAGATCATTCATTGTCCTAGTTTTACTTGAATATTTTTATATAACGATACTTCACTAATTTAATCGTTGGAGACTTTAATTTCAGAGCTCTCCCAGCATTATCAATTTATATGGTAAAGTTGAAACAATAAGTACATTCTTGGCAATACATTTAGGGTGTGATTGTTTATAGAATTTGTTGGTTTTGATTGATGTTTTGGTTAATTATAGTTAATTTTCAAGAAGTTGGTTGGATTAGGTTTGTATGGAATTTTGTGTTTGTAAATAATATTTAAAATAAAATAATTGAAGTTAACTTGATGTAAAAGTAAGAAATACATGATCGGAAGTGATGGTTGGATTGGATAATTAAAATCATGTTAGTGGATGAATAATGAATTAAAGTTGAAGTGATGTGTAGTAATAATTGATTGATATTATTTAATTAAATTAATTTATAATATTGAGAATAGTAAAATTGAGTAAAATTGAGTTAGATTTGAGTTGAGATTAAATTTTTATTGTTAATATTGGAAAACGAAAAACAATCATACCGTAAAATATCAGGTTAATTTACCAAAAAAATAAAAAAAAAATAAAAAAAAAAATTGTCAGGGTTCAATGGAAAATTTTATTAATTTAAAAGTGGAACTTCAGTGAGAGATGCACAATATGTTACGGAAATCCCCTCATTTCTAGGGTTCCATGAAATCTAAAGCATATAATTCTCGAAAATAATCACAAATTTATTAAAAATCAGTAAGCAATCCCATCCAGCTATTGTGAAAGCAGCGAGCAGATATGGATTTGGAGGTCGTGGGACGCCACGCCATGCTCTTTGATGACGACGCCATGGCTGCCTTAGTCAACTCCGACGACGTGCTTGTTGAATGGAACTCCCTAAAAATTGATCGGTTCGACGTCCGCCACCTCCTCTCCTCGCCTCCGCCCAAACGCCGTCGCAATTGCAGCTCCAAATCTGCCCTATTGGACGACTCGTCTTTTGAATCTCAACTCAACCATGAGCGTTACCTTGACCTCCCTTTGCATCCCGATCAACCAGGTATTCAATAATATCTATCTGGATCCCATTTTTCTTTCTTTTCAACACTTGGTCTGATAACTTTTTTTGGTGTCTAATTGTGGCGATTAACGAGAAAGAGAAATAAAGAGAAATTATTGGCAATTCGGAAAAAGAGCTCAATTCAGAGAATTAGTAGATATTTTGGTCAGTTTTGCTCAATTTTATGAACACCTGATACTCTTAAGATGACAAATATAGATGCATATAGGGAGTGGCTTCCAGCATATTATTTGAATTGCTAGGGGGTGCTTGGACATAAAAAGTTTTGGATTTGTTTAGATTTTTTGGTTTAATTTGGTTAATTTTGAAAAAAGTGGTATGGTTAGTTATTAGTGGGTATAGTAAAATAATATTTAAAATAAAACAATTAAAGTTGATTTGATGTAAAAGTAGGAGATAGATGATTTGAAGTGATGATTAGTTAAAATTATGGGAGTGGATGAATAGTGAAGGAAAGTGATGGGGCGTGTAAGAATGATTGATTGATATTATTTAATTATATCGATAATATTGATGATAGTGAGGTTGAGTTAAAGTTAAGTTCAAAAAAGTGGTTGACGTAAAAATGATTGGATTTTTTTTGGATAATTTTGTATCCAAGCATCCTCTAAAGCTTGTGTTTTCATGGAGGTTGGTGTTATGGAATATTTTTCTAAAAGAAAACAACAAACATGATCGGTCAAACATGTGGTGTAATAGCTATATAGTTAGTTGGTAGGCTAGTCATTGTACTATACTGTATCTTCCTAAATGTGGGATACATATAAGAAGCGTGTATTTTCCTAAATGTTGGTAGGCTAATCTCTGTACTGTACTGTATCTTCCTAAATGTGGATGCGTGTAAGAACCGTGTGCTTCATTCATTTTCAAGTAGTTTCCCTAATCCTATTACAAACTGTCTATGTTTTTCACTTTTATCATTTTGTTTTTATTCGTTTCATCCTCAGACATCTTAGTTTTTATTTAATCTTTCAGATGTGGAAGAGGAGAAACATCGAGTGGACTTACCTGGTTATCACAATGTTTCATTATCATATGGTGATACTGATAATTATGCAGACGAGAAGAAAACAGAAGCTGACATGGAGTCTTCTGGATTTTTACCTCGCTTCCCCATTCCCAACGACCTTCTGCAGTCCTTGGTAAGCCTGAATGACTCTCTAGTCTAGAATTTGTGCATTCTGCATGGGCTTCATATTCTATAACTTGCTTATCAAAATCCTCGGTAGTCTTATAGCATTTTGGCGAAGCTGCAAATGTATTTTAAGGCTCACCATGTCAAGTTTTCAGAAGCTTGGAGAAGAGATGGGCTACCTGTGATAGGTTATCGTACACACACCTTGTTCCTTTTGATGCCATGTCAAGGGCGTTGCAGGTGGGATTTGGAAATCATACATTCTCTTTATGAAGACTAATGGTTTAAGAGGAAAAATATTATGATATAACTCATACTGATCCTTTTTCGTTCTCATATCATGAGTTATTGTTTAATTTACATAGTGCATTGATAAATTTAATTTCAAGTTAAAATTTACGTTGAAGATATTATGCTATGTGGAGGATTTGAAACTTCTTATTGTTGAAATGATTTTCTTTCTTATGGTCTTACTCGTTTGCATTCATATTTCCAGCCTCCTACCGAGAAGGTACATCAGATTATTGCGAGGACTGCTTTATTTGTGAGCAAACATGGTGGACAGTCAGAGATTATTCTACGGGTGAAGCAGGGGGATAATCCAACATTTGGGTTCTTGATGCCTGGCCATCATTTGCATGCATACTTCAGATATCTTGTTGAGCATATTGAACTTCTGGATTCTGAATCTGATAAAAAGTTTCAAGATAAACAGAAAAATTCTTCTAGTGATCATAGCAAACCAAATGGCGTAGATGGAGCTTTAATCTTGCTTGGTTCTATTTATGGATCTGGGGATGAAGACGAGGATGATGACAATGTAATACCTGAAAAAGATGTTTCCCATGATGTCACTTACTCTTCCAAAACTGAGGTAAGTGCACCAAAGACTGAACCAATGTCGAAAAACCCAATTTTTTCCAACACAGAGAAGGTTCTCGCTGTGAAGAACTCTTCAATTATTACATCCAAATCTGGAACTGCAAAAGGCGTGCGAGAGAAATCTTGTTTATCCGCTACTGCTGTACATAAAGCAAAGAATTTGACTATGGCAAAGACATCAAAGATTGAACCATTAGTTTTAGAGCCTCCACCTGAATTAAAGGGTTCAATCAACAAGTTAGTTGAACTTACTCTGAGAAAAGGGAAGCAGTTTGAGGAGACTCTGATCGAGCAAAAGAGGCAGCATGAGAGATTTCCTTTCCTTATGCCATCAAATCCTTATCATTCTTATTACTTAAAAGTCCTTCAAACAGCTCAGGAGGTATGATTTCTCTTCATTAATCCCCTTGAAAACTTTTCTTTGGATTTTCTTTTATGTTCGTACCTTGCTAAATGGTTATATTTCTTAGCATTATTATTACTATATTTGTATGATCGCAGGACATGATTTTGGGGCCATGATTATGAACATCTCATTTTTGAAATTTTGATTTGTTGAGAGAAAAATGAATAATGATACATTTATTTTTGAATGGAGTAGAAAATCTTGAAAGTGTGAATGGATAAGATGAAGATGTAACCTTATAAAAGTAGTAAAATCATGACTATGTACTGGCGAAATATATGAAAAAATAAGTTTTAATGATTATTGGTGATGGAAGAAATAAAACTGAATTAATGATGGTTAAATTCTTAAGTTCTTGGGGAAAATAGCCCTTTTATCTTGGAAAAATTATCCAAATGAAATGGTATCCAATCACCCTGTGTCTTAGAAGCTTTTATTTACAATATTCATATGCGCTAGCTCGACCACTTCAAAAAGATACTGTTTGCTTTGCTTCTTTCCAGTACTCTACCATGTTTCGTTTATAGTGCCACATGTGACATCATCTAATTATCCGATGAGCCTTTTCAAGTGAAGATCAGAGTTTTTTCAAGTGTGGTTGATATTATTAACATTTTTAGTAAGAGCTTTAATTAACTTCTAGCAATATTTGTATGCACTAGTTGGACCACTTGAAAAAGATACGGTTTGCTAAATTGCTATGCTTCTTCCCTGTATATAACCCTGTTTCCTTTGTCATGCCTACATGTGATCCCATCAAATGATGTAACGAGCTTATCCGAGTTTTTCACGCATATAATTGTCAAGCTTTAGAATATGTCAAGTTTAACTTTATTGCTATGAGTTTAAATAAATTTCCAACAATACGAAATTAAAGTAGCTAAGCTGTCAAAGCTGATTTACTCAATAACCCAAATCAGAGCATTTGTTGGAATGTAAAATATGACGTGCTTGGAAAATTCCTTCCAGTTAATTTAATCCGCCGTTCTTGAATGAACCTGGTCTTGAGAGGCCTGAGACCCTTGAACTGCTTAAATTGATAGATCTTCCACATGCTTAGATTCTTTGGAAATAAGAAACCTTGATTGTTCTTTTTAAATAGGCTTGCATTTTTTTTTTTCTAAAATAAAAAAGATGGAAAATAATATTTCATTTTGTTTCTGGCATTTCTAATCCTCTCGCAGTCGAAACTAAATTGCAAGAGTTCCAGTTCTGGGAAGGAAGGCCTACTAGGACATAGGGCAATCAAGGAGAAGGATGATTTTTCATCCTTGGGCTGTGACATGCCACTGGAATTGGATAGGAAAGAGAAATTCTCAATGGTGATAGGCAAATCAAAGAAGGAAATACCGGAACCAGAATCAAATGAACCCCAACAAGAATGGCGTATAGATGCTTCCAGTGCAGCTGCTATCCTTCAGGCCGCCACAAGAGGCATCAACAATTCTAATTTTCGAAGCTCTTCAATAATTTCTTCGAGCGCATATGTTTCAAATATCAAGGAAGGTGGGCAGCCTGGAGATTCTAGCAATCCTCTGTCCTCCATAAGAGATAATGCTGTTGAAAATGAAAAGTCAGCACAGAGTGAAAGTCATAATGTCTCTGTTGTTGCCCCTGGTATTGGAGCTGATCCCGAGGCACTCTTGACCAAAGAGCAAAAGCTCAAGGCTGAAAGGTTGCAGAGGGCTAAAAGGTTTGTGGCCATGTTGAAAAGTGGGCAAGTGCCTTCTACTACAGCTGGAACTTCACGTGGCTCATCTGTAGAACCTCTATCAAAGTCAACTGATGAAGTTAATCTCGATAGCAAACGAGAAGAAGAAGGCAATTTCGGCTCTGCTCATGTTGATGCACCCGCTACAAGTGAAAAACCCGAGAGGAATTATTTCGGTGAGCACAATGAACGACCCTTGAATAGAAAATACAGGTCGAGGTCTGACCTATGCAAGGATGATGACTGCGATGATAAAGACAAAAGAATGCGTAGATCAAAATCCGGAAAGCACGATGAAAGAAACAATGCAGTAGAAACTGAAGGGAAGCACCATCGCAGAAGGCATCGGTCTCATTCTTTGTCCAGTGAAATTGAAGATGAAAGAGAAAGTAATAAAGAGGACAAAAATCATGACAGGTCAAGCAGGAAGAAGCGTCACAAGAGAAGAGAGCGAACTCATTCTTACCATTCAGATGAAAGTGAGGATGAAGAGGAAGACAGTGAAGAGTACTCTAAGCATGACAAGAATCATAAGTGCAGTAGTAAGAGACATCGTAGGCACCATTCTTCTCGTGAGCACTTAAAAAAGAAAAGGCGTTCGTCCAAGCGGTCGGAAGATGAAGGTGATGATGATTATCACGAAAGCAAAGAAAAACATCGTTCGCGTGATAGAGGCAAACACAGGCATATCCGTAAAGACAAAAAAACTCAATGCAAGCGCAAAAACGAGACATCCTCGAGTGACGAGCATCACAATCAGAGTCGTGTGGATAGGTATAATGAGAATGAAAGAAAGGAGTTGGAAGAGGGTGAGATACACTGCAGGAGGGTCTCTGAAGAACGTGGAGGAATCTCCAGTGGTGACGTCATCAGCTCAGAAACCTGTACTGATATGCTGAGTCGCCAACATAGAGCTTCGTCTCAGCCTTTGGACACTGCTGTTGAGGTTCCTGGTGATTTGAGAGCCAAAATTCGCGCGATGCTGATGTCAACTCTTTCATAGTCGGAATTCGTAGGCATTCAAAGGATAAGAGCGTGTAGAAAAATAGATTGTGGGAAGATCATTGTTGTACCAAGGGATTGGAGTCGGAGCACTCTGGATTCAGTTGCTGTACTAAGTTACGAGGTTCGCAAAATCAAATCCAGTGATTTGCTCGTGTTTGACATTTCTCTATGTATGTTTTCAGTGTTAAGGTGTGATTGGATTTGTTTTTGTTGGAATTTTATTTTACTAGAGAAAAAAAATGGGGAGAAAATGAATAATTTAAAAATATAAATGGTGGTGAGATGAATGTAATTATTAAAATTGATGTGATGTCAAAATAATATGTATTGTGGGATAGGAATAATATGTAGGTGGGTAATAATAATTCTTATTGTTTTGTATGGTAATGATTAATTTATTATTTTGAAAATTATATCATTAAAATGAAGTGAGTGAATATAATTTATTTTTATATCCAATTTCATATCCAAAGCCAGCCTCTGAGTCGTGTAAAATTTGGTAATTACACTGCATCTTAATAATTTTTGCCCAAAGGATGCACTACTGGCTACAAAACTGCATCTTAATGATTTTTGCCCAAGAAACCTCTACATATTTGGACAACTATTTATGAAAGCCCCTAGCTTTTGATGTTGACTGTTTCTGCATCGGCCTCAATAAACAAACCCTCAAAGTAAAAGTGTTTAAACAATGCCAACCAAACATGATTATCATTAGATAAGAGGGCCGATTTCATGAAATGACTTGGTTCAACTTAAAACACAAAAAGGAAGGGGGAGGCAACATGTAAGGTTGCCTGATGCACTAATTCCCAAATGAATGAACCTGGAGAAAACTGGCAAAGAAATGCAGATAGAAATACGGTTTAATATTTAAAGAAAATGTGAATTCTGCACTATAGCAACACATCATATCCATTTTGGAGAGGTTATTTATATTTCTTTTACTCCATATATTCATTCTTGTTGCTCATTGTAGCCACAAAAAGATTCTTGAAGAGCAAAAATTTCTGTTTGATCCATATACTTATCTAGCTTCTCTTAAAAGTTCAATGAATTATCAACTACTCGCGATTACTTCAGCGCAAAACCAACTACACAAGTGAAAGCCACCTACTGCTTGTTTCATTTGTATATGTCCTCTCACCATTTGCGCTAAAAAGTTGAAGGAAATATCGATAACTATTTCAATAGCAAGTGCAATAGACAGATACTCTCTTCCAGCAAGTATATAAAGGAAAAAAGAACCAAACACAGGAAACAAGAAACATCATTTGGAACACTTTCGGTGACATCCCTTCGGAAAAGTTATCTATCGTTTCAGTTTGATTTTCTCTCTCACTTGTTTCATATTTTCTCTCCCCGTTTTTGTGACAGCATACTGGATAGTGAAAAAAAAAATTATAACAAAAAAAATAACAAAGATGTAATGCATATGAGATGAGAATATGTAGTGATGGAAATGGATGCAACATTAGTAGGGAGCAACTGGTGATTCGAAGAAGTAATAATGAAAAACAATTGGATTATCTTAAAATCTTCACAAGCAATTGAATGTTGTGGTAAAATGGAAAATTTGGTACTCATCGATATCCTTATTCCAATATTCCCGCGATATTTCTTGGTTACTTTATCACTCTATCTCTGAAACAGAACCCTGATAAAACAATCCCTCATCCGTAAGTTTACTTTAGAAGTCCAATCAGATAATGAATCTGCAGTGCCCACATTAGGTCACCCAAAGCTTTAGTTGATCCCAACATTAGCCAGCTCTGTCCTCTACCAACCTTTTTTATTTTTTTAGTGCTTAACCTAACTATGAAATCAGAGGCTAAGCAAAAATCCCTATCCCGAGGTTGGAAGAGCAACCATTTATGCATAACAAACACGTGAAAGGTCATATGCTATACGACCAGAAAATGCAATATAACTCAAACATCAGCAAACCGTCATTAACATAAAGTTGAATAAAAAGGAAACAAATGTTATTTGGATTTCCCTGAGTTGTCCTGTTCATTACTGCATAATTCTAAATCACTGACACAAAATATGCAGGTTTAAGAACTTGCAGTGGCACCTGCTCAAGCTTTAATGTCAGCTGCATGTCGGCACTAATTTAATCATCTTCCTCAACAACTTTACTTTTGCCCTTCTCCTTGCTCTGGACATCCTCCGACTTTTTTACAGCCTCCAAATGCTTTCTCAGCATACGAACCTCTTTGATGTAATAATGGATTCTGTCGATCATCAAGCCCAGAAATAGGGCAAATCCTGCACACCCACAATTCACATTCACAGCTTCTAAATAATTGGCAGTACTACTTAATATCACTATGAATTCAATCATAGCCAGTAATCATTTTCTTGTATAGTTTGATAAAAAACATAGGAGCATAAGTTTCCACAATCAAGACGTACTTTTCATAAACTTGAGAATTTGTCACCCATAACATCAACGAAATATATAAATTTATCAGTAAGCAACCATACTTTTCAACATTTATGCACACTTTCAAACTTTAAAGTTGTACTCTAAAAACAATATAAACAAACAAGATAATGACATTTCAATATCTCATAACATAAGTATGCATTTTTGTTAAAAAAAATTATGACAAGTCTAACTATTAGACCGTCCCACCCAATAATTTGTGTAAATCTATATATCCCAGCAAACAAAAATCAAATCAGTACCAGTCTACACGAACGTCCCGATCTACTTTTCATAATACACCGGAACTATTAATAAATTAAACTCACACTACCAACACAATAATTGGCGTTCACAAAAGTCTGCAAATGATGCGACATCTAATTTTCATAAGATCCTTTACCCAAAAGCGAAGCTTCGAGAAGTTGATTGGCCAAGAGAACCTGGTCCGTGGGATTAACGCCGCCGCCTTCAAGGGTTCGGTTCTGGATCGTGGTAATGTTAAACAAGAGTGAAATCATAATCACAAACAGAGTCCCGCCGGCGGTTGACGCCACCACAGGGCCCCGGCCTTGCTTCAATCTGTCCAACAGCATCAAAAGCGGCTTTCTCAACGGCGTGCGGAAAAGAAGAACTAGGATCACTGCAACTTCACTGAAAACAAGAGCGTAGAGAGGCTGAATCATCTTCTCAGAATTTTCTCAGTCGGATTTTTTTGGTATTTCAAAAATTTGATCGGAAAGAAGTAATTAATTAGTCGGTTGAGATGAGATGGAATAAATGGATACCGAAAATTACTCCTAGGAAGAAAAGAATCTGGTGAGGACGGTGGCACGTGAGAAGAGCGTGATGAACTTCTGGAAAAACTTATAAATTTGGTCCTCAGTTTATACTTTATACCGAATTTGGTTCAATTGCTTACCCATGGAGCCTGAAGCCCGCTCATATCGCCTAAAGTTAGATGGGCCAAGAGCCCAATAATTGGGAACTGCCGAAGCCCAGCAATTCGTCTACCACTCTGACTTGACACTCTCCTCAGTCGGCCTAACGATTCAGAGTCGAGGTGAGATACTGCGGGTGGCCGTTCCTCTGCACCAACTGCGGCAAATCAGAATGGCGGCGTGCGCTTCACCTCAACAGCTGTCTTCTCCACGCTACTCCTATTCCTCATCCCCTTCCTCCTACTCCGCCGGTTTCCATTCTCGGCAGTTCCTGCAATTCAACCCTCTCAACTTCAAACGTTCCAAAATGTTCTCTGTCCGCGCTTCATCAGCATCAGATGATTCCGGTGGCCCTCTCTCTCTCTCTCTCTCTCTCTCTCTCTCTCTCTCTCTCTTTCTCTCTCTTTATATTCGTATTTACGCGCGTGTTCGTGTTTGTTTGAAATGTGTGTGGGCCGTGTGTGTTTGTGATTGTAGTTACCACTCGTTTTTCTATAAGTGAAATACTAGAGGCGAATATGTCGTACTGTGAGTTCTTATAGAAATTCCCCCCTTTTGCTTACTCTATTGAAATCCATGCAGTGGTGACGCTGCTTGATTACGGAGCTGGAAATGTGAGGAGTCTCAGAAATGCGATTCGCGCCCTTGGGTGCGGCATTAAAGATGTAAGTGTTGTTTGCTAAATTTAAGAGCTCACACCTATTGGCCTGAATTGCTACAAAATAGTCTAGGAGATGTGAAAATCAGTAAAGAGAATGTATCTCATTTTTGTTATGTTATTTCAATTGGTAAAGCTTAAAGGGTCTAATTTGGAGAACTGGAAATTATAATACATGCTAAAATATGGTTTATCTGCTTTCTAACTTGGTGGTGTTTTCTAGGTACAAACACCGGAGGATATTCTGAATGCCCGGCGTCTTATTTTTCCTGGTGTAGGTGCGTTTGCACCTGCCATGGATGTGCTGAACAATAAGGGGTAAGCCTCTTCGCAGAGCAATTTCTTCAGCCTGTTGCGTCCTATTTGTATGTACGTGAGGTTGAAACTTGATAGCATGAGAAATAGTCAGGCTAATATGCGCGACTTGGAATTCAGAATTCAATGTTACATTCTTGTTAGCTAACGTTCATACATTTCTGTCATCATCTGGAATAAGTTCCTTGCATCACCAAAACTTCTAATTATACACCGTTGGATGACATTTTCTACAAGACTTGTCCCATTCAGAAGGAAAACCTTGGGGCTAAATATTATTTTTTTGACTTTAGTATGTTGCACGAGACTGATAAACATATGGAAATAGTGAATTGTATTTGCTGTTTTTTCTGCGCATCTACAGTGTATACATGTAATGTAGACACTCTAGTTTTTTTTTTTTCACCAGGCCCGTGTCTTTGATCCTATAACTGCCTATATATATATTTTTAGATTGGCTGAAGCACTCTGTAATTATATTGAGCAAGATCGCCCATTTCTAGGCATTTGTCTTGGATTGCAGCTACTTTTTGAGTCTAGTGAGGAAAATGGACCAGGTAATGGTTTAATTTAAGCTCATTTACAATGCTTCATTTATTATTGCTCTTTCTTCAGCCACATTTCTCCAGTAAACATGTAAAATCTCAGGGTTTGTTTTTTTCGTTCCTTAATCTAAATGTTGTGTGCGAATCATTATTTCTTCTTTGTGATTGGAAAAGTTTTCATAGGAATGGATGAATGTTACATGCTTCTGGTTACCATTTTCTTCTTATTTATTTATTTATTGCTGAAGGGAATAAAAAATGAATATGTTAAGAACTGAATTCTTCTTTAGTCTGTCCTTCACGTTTTTATTGTCTTTTCTGCACTGCTTAATTGTAGTTTCATTTGCTAAATTGCTCTCTTAGTCTAGCTAAATTCACTGACCTTTTTTTTCTCAGTGAAGGGACTTGGTTTGATTCCTGGTGTAGTTGGGCGTTTCGACACATCAAGTGGATGTAGAGTACCTCACATTGGCTGGAATGCCATCAAAGTAACAAAAGACTCCGAGATTTTGGATGATATTGGAAAACGCCATGTCTATTTCGTTCATTCTTATCGTGCCATCCCAGTAATATGTCTTAATCTTGTCTCTATCTTGATTATTGACATCTTTATCTCCATTTCACGTTTTTGTGGGCTCAGTTTAACTGGCTAAATTGTATTTTTATCCTATGCAGTCAGACGATAACAAAGAGTGGATCTCTTCTACTTGTAATTATGGAGATGAGTTTATAGCTTCCATAAGAAGGGGAAATGTACATGCTGTTCAGTTTCACCCAGAGAAGAGTGGTGGTATAAATATTTGGCACATTCTGACATCAAAGATAGAATTATTCCAAAATATTTTAGGTTCTAGGGAACAAATGGAATGGAATCCAGTTCCATTCTTTATATCGTTTATTCTATTACAGAACTATCTTTTTCTTACATGATGGGGAAATGGTTTTGCAGAGGTTGGCCTTTCTGTCCTGAGGAGATTTTTGTATTCAAAGTCTGAGGTTGGAAAGGTATAACTGTCTAGAATGTCATACAACCTTTGTTCTTTGATCTCACAGAACATCTTCACTTAATACAATGGTATCTCATGTGAACACAGGTGCCAATGCTAGGGAATGCATCTAAGCTTGCAAAGAGGGTACGTTGTAGGGTCAGTAGCTTTATGACAACTGTAATGCTATTTGGTTTTGCTACTTAACTTATAATGTTGGTACTATAATATCTTGAATTTTTAGTATGGATAATGCTATAGCTTGGTGCCTCGGTCGATGTTATATTATAACGTAAAATTTATGCTGTAAGTTTTGAGAACATTTTATGTTCAAGCACGAGAATGAGAGAGATCTATAACATAGAATCAAGATGAAGAAGAAGTTCTTTCTTTCTTTTCTTTCCTTTTCTTTTACTTTTTATCAGGTCATTGCTTGTCTTGATGTGAGGGCAAATGACAAAGGAGATCTGGTTGTAACTAAAGGAGACCAGTATGATGTAAGAGAGCACACTGAAGAAAACGAGGTACAGCCATATGAGTGCATGAAGTACTGTGTTCTGTCATATGGTTTTCTGTCGTTCCAACACTGTTGACTTATTTTTTTGGATAGAGAAAGCTATCATGTTTGAGTAAGGTTTTTAATATAAAATAATGCAATGTTCCCTTGGACTTGCCACATTCCCTCTTTTGTCCTGTCTCCAAAAGTGATATGCGAATTCTAACTGCTGGACGTTTATGTTATTAACATCTGATATGCTGTTGGAGTCAGCTCACGGATTTATTTCCCTCATCAAGCTGAAGCATTCTCTTCACATACAGTTATTATCTTTGAATTTCTTGCTTCTAATAGCAAATGAACAAAATCACCCGGTATTACAAAATTGTGCACCTTTCCTCCGTATGTTTTGAATAATGTGTCACCCCCTCTGTGATTTAATATGTTCAACGTGCTTGCCCTTTCTGTCAAATGGACACAAAAACAATAAAATTTGTATCAACTTTCCCTTATACTGTTTAGGTCAGTGAAGAGGTAAATTATGCACCCCTCCTTGTGTACTAAAGTTGTGCTATTATAGAATGCCAAAAGAATTACAAGTGGGTTTGAACCTATGCCAACAATTTAAATTCATGGTACCCGAAACATTGGGAAAGCAAACAATATGAAGCATATCTGAAATATACACAGATGCAGTTAGATTATTACAAACAATACCAAAAGGTCTGTACATCAGGATGTTCATTACAATGTACTCCATGCCCGAGCAATGTTGCAGTTGTTTGGGTGTTTATAGGTTGGTATGACATGACAAGGGTTAAAGTCCAAATCTGATCTATTATTTTTGGGTGAGGGTCATACAGGTAAGTCGACAACTTCATCAGGTGGGAAAGAATTAATAATACTCGAACTGATGGTGTGTGTGATAAACTTCGTAATCAAAGAGGTGCACAGCACATTTTTTTTAATATATAGGGGGGAAACATGCAGAATTTCGTTATCATGTTGAGCCTTTGGTGCTGTTTGTCCTCAAATACTATTAACTATTCAAGTTTAGACCTTATGTAATGTCTGAACTTATCTAAGTTGCAAGAGGTTTGAACAATTTTACTGCCCTCTTTCATGATAAAATAATGTCATGAGATTTAAAGCTCCACTAGATTTGATATATTTTTCGTGAAGGTGAGGAACCTTGGCAAGCCGGTGGATCTTGCTGGACAATATTATAAAGATGGAGCTGATGAGGTATGCCATGCTCTTCCATAATGTTGGTTATGACTGAAGTTTGCTCAGTCTATTTCGAAAGAGAGGACAATTGTATAATGGATTGGACATTTCAAAAGTCTCCAATCCTAATTAAAAAAAATGGATTTTTTTTTTTTTTTGGCAAAATGTTCATTTCAAATTAACCTCCAATCGCCCATTACTTGGAAAATGTGCTTTTACATTCAAAAGTCCCTTTGCAAGGTGCTTCCTGAACAAGCACAAACTGCTATAGACCTCACAAGAACGAACGATAGCAATGTCAAAGAAAGAAGTGACACAGACAATATATAAAATATTATACTATATATTACTGATGAAAACTGAAAATTCCTCAATTGCACTTTACAGGTCAGCTTCTTGAATATTACTGGCTTTCGAGACTTCCCTCTAGGTGATTTACCAATGCTGCAGGTTTGTTTTCTTGGGAATCCAAATCTTAATGGTTACCTCAATATGGCTTCTTGTTGCTATTTATTGGCTTTAAAAGTTAAATAGTGACGCAAAATGTACGTAATTTGTGGGTATCCGTCTATGTTACGTCGTCCGTTAATATTTTGAAACCTCAGTATCGAAGTTGAGAATGCAAAGATAGTTACTATAGAAGCAGGACATTTAAAATATTTACTGATTACCTGTCTTCTAGGTACTGAGGTATGCATCAGAGAATATATTTGTGCCGTTAACAGTTGGAGGTGGTATTCGAGATTTTACTGATGCAAATGGCAGGTAAATATCTCATCTTTATTAGTGTTGGCTGTTTGTAACTTTTTGTCTTCCTCTAGTGTTGGTAGAAAAACTTGACAGTGAAAGTTTCACAAAGAAACTTTCCGGTGATAGGTTATATTTTTTATTGCATTGCTGACTAAGAAAGTGTTACCTAGGTATTACTCAAGTTTGGAAGTTGCTTCAGAGTATTTCCGATCTGGTGCAGACAAGGTTTCCATTGGAAGTGATGCAGTTTATGCTGCTGAAGAATACCTGAAGACCAAAGTAATATTTCTTATTCTCTTAATTTAATTTGTATAGTTTGGGAATTCATGTTGTTGAATATTGGCTTTTTTCTAAGGTAAAAACAGGGAAGAGCAGCCTGGAGCAGATCTCTAGAGTTTATGGGAATCAGGTGAGGCTCGTCATTGTCAGTAGATAATTTTTTGACTTCCATATGCCAATTGATAATCACAGGCATTTTCTTATTTTATACAACAAAAGTTTCGCTCTAATAATTTCTGCATTTTCTACCTTTTCAAAACATAGGCCGTGGTTGTAAGCATTGATCCTCGTAGGGTGTACGTGAAGGATCCTAGGGATGTTGAATTCAAGTCGGTGAGAGTTTCAAACCCAGGTAAACGGTTGTGATAGTCACGTGAACATTGCTTTTGACTTTTGAGACTTTGTTTGCTGAGCTCAAACTTTACTTGAAAATGGTTTTTGGAGCCAGGAATATTAACATGTTTCCCCTCAGGTTGTTCACTAATAAAATAAAACTAGAACCATTCATTATAAAAAGAAAAATGTAGAGTTCATACATAANNNCAGGTCCTAACGGTGAGGAATTTGCGTGGTACCAGTGCACAGTACGTTTTAGTTGCTCCCTTTGCTTCTACGAAAACACATTCCTCCAGTTTACCAAGTTAATTTGGAGAAATGAAATCTTACAGTTCCATTGATTTAACAAAACATACTATGATGAAGAATGCGAAAAACAGAACCGATGTTTTTATATTAGCAAATCTTGACCAGTTTATCACTAGGAATTGGATCTGAGAAGTGCACTTGTACCAATTAGTTGCTTTTGCCCTAAATGTGATGATGCAATATATTGTAGTAGCTCGTCTCTACTATCGGTATCAGTTGGCTTTTTGACTTTTATGTGAATGCTGCCAGCTGTTTGTGTTATCGACACTCAGCGGCCCCGTCCTCAGGATTTAATTTGATTCTTATCCTTTAGTGTTAGGTTAGTTTTACTGAGTAACATCAAGTTGGCTTTTTGGATGTGTGAAATTATTTAAGTAATTCTTGTGTAGGTGAATGGTGGGCGAGAAGGCCGACCGATTGGAGCATATGAGCTTGCTAAAGCTGTTGAAGAACTCGGGGCTGGTGAAATACTCCTAAATTGCATTGATTGTGATGGTATGGTTGATTCTCGTGCTTTTTCTAGCCGGTTTATTTTATAGAGGTGTACTTTGGATTTATTGCTTTGTCTTCATTCTCTTTTACTGTTACTTTAGGATGTGTTTGGCATCTACATATTCCATTTTCTTTTTCAAGAGACAGAGAGAACCCAAGATTGTTGGAAATTCTCCATAAAATCTTCTCTTTCCCTGATAATATTTGAAAACATTGTAATAATTGCACTCCAAATGCATATACCCAAACAAACAAACATAGATTCTCATGTGCCCAAATGACAAGTTAAAATTGAATTTCTACCCTTTGTTCTTATGGAAACTTTTCCCATTCCTCTCTAATTGCAAGGTCAGTAACAACCCAAAATTTCTTCTTTTCCACTTTCTTGGTTTCCTTTCACTTTCTCTCTTTTATACTGCTTAATCATTATTTGGAATGAAGGGACGGATACATTGTGGTTTTTGTTAAATTTATGATTAGTATTTATACAAAAAGGTCATAATGCCTCTGATTGTTAACCATGGTATTGATACGGTACCTTGCCAGGTCAGGGGAAAGGATTTGATATAGATCTAGTAAAGTTGATATCAGATGCAGTGAGCATTCCTGTGATAGCAAGTAGTGGTGCTGGATCTGTTGAACATTTTTCTGAAGTTTTCTCTAAAACAGATGCATCTGCAGCCCTTGCTGCCGGTATTTTCCATCGAAAAGAGGTACAGTTTGAGAAAAGCTAACCAGCGAATTATAATGCATTGTGACCCTGTAATGCCAGATTATTTATAAAATAACCATTATAAATTATTAACTTGGTTGGTATACTTAATTATGATTGAACAATTCACACTGAGAAGGGAGTTGATCATAAAATAAATTATTTTGATGAGAATTTAACTGAAGAAAAGTTTCAAAGATACATTCACGACGTAATGACCCTAGTTGCCACTTTTAATAAATGAATGGGGACATTACATTATTCTCATTTCTGGCTTTTTACTGATTGGTTGTTGTCTATGTCGTCATTTCATGTATCGCAGGTGCCCGTCCAGTCTGTGAAAGAGCACCTACTAAAAGAAGGCATAGAAGTTAGGATGTGATTGGTGTAGCTTTGTTTTTTTGCAGATGCACTTAAGGTACTAATTCATATTTTGCATGCTACACATTTTTGTTGATTTATTCCAGTCTAGTATTTTGTCTAATTATCCGACTAAAAAATTTCACCTGGTCATATTTGATTGTTGCATTTGCTCAATAATAACTAATGGGAACTTTTTTTTTTTCCTCGGAAACAGTTGAGTGGGTGATTTCTGAAGCCGATTGATTGAATGGTATGTGGGAAACAGATGGTAGAGATGCCATGTCCTCCTATTTCTTAGACCAAATCAAATTCTTTTGATCCTTAAAAAGGATTGTGACTAGGATGGGCAGTGTGGTACAAAATACTTCATTGCAAACTAACCGAGCTCTATATGGAATATCATGGATCTGTGCATGTAGCTTCTCGTTTTCTATATGGAAGATATAAATATTTACAGGAAAAAACAACTTGGAATAAATTGGTGGTTGTTTTTATAGGGAGTAATAGCAATATCTGAACAATTGAGGTTGTTTTTGCTGAAATATTATTTGTGAGTCATTCCACATTGATTTGATAGGATAAATAAACTTAATTTATAAGCATAATGGGTTACTCCTCCCGTCACCAACTGGTTTTTTTAAGAATGGAGCCCTACTTAGGAGGATCTAAGCTCACCATCTAAGGGAGATTTATATATTTATTAATAAAAAAATAATAAGTGGACAAAAAACAAAAAAAAAAGGGGAGAGTGGACCAACATAGAAAGCACGTATTTCGTAAATACGTTTTTTACATTTTTTTTACAAAGGAACCCGTATTCACGGAATACGTTTTACAAAAAGAAAAATTCAAAAACCGTATTCAAGGAATACGGCCTTTCTATTCTTTTCCACTCCCTTTTTTCTTTTTCTTTTTATGTCCACAACTTTTCTTCTTTTTTTTTTCCGTAAAAGAATCCACCATCTAATGATGCGCTTCACTGTGTGGGACCGCACCTCTGATTCTCTGATTATCTAAAATTTGATAGTTTTGCTGTTCAATTTGAACCATTCAATACACACAAGATCGTGAAGATATAAAGATTTACAGGACAAAACAACTTGGAAAAAAATGCTGCTTGTGTTTATAGGGGGTGATTGCAATATCTGAAACAATTGCTGAAGCTGTATGTGTTGTGTTTACTTTATTATTTTTCTTTATAGGCTTTAAACTTAGGAGCAAATTATTGGAGACAAANACCACAACACAGCCAAATTTGTCACATGCACGAACCCAACACAACAAATGATCATTCCCAAATTCCCTAAGGAGATCCTGATCCAAAACCGGCACCGTCACCCGAACCACCCGCGCCCCTTCCGAAACCCAAATCCCCACCAACGGAACCTCCGACCCCACCACCGAACCTCCCTCCTATGCCGAGCCCACGCCCGATGCCGACCCCTATGCTGCCGCCAAAGCCGCCGCCACCTCCTACATCCACACCTGCACCGAGGCCGCCACCTGGCTGCCCAAAGGCATGAACAATGCAAAGAAACAGGACAAAAACCACTAGTGTAGTAGATATCTTCATTCTTATATATCTTACTGTTGGGTATGATCTTACTGTAGGGTGAGTGGTTTATATATATATATGAGGGGATTTTGCATTATATGTTTTTCATTAACTTTCTGAATCATATCAGTCAACATTGTTATCTGGGTTTCGGGTCATTAGTAAATGCATTAATGATTCTGATGACTTCTGAGTCCTTGCATATTCTTGGAAAATGGCGATCTGTAAAACATGTTTGACTAAATTAATACTGATTTCATGAGAGATGGATACACTAAAACTGTGTGCTATTTCTTGGATTTTATGAATTAATTCACCTGATCGGAGTCGGTTCGAATTCTGCCTATGCATGCAAAGATGCAATTAATTTGTTTCAGAGACTTTCAGTCAACTATAATAATATGTAATGCGTAAAAATTTAGTAAAGAAACTGTCATGCATCATATACATTATTTTCTCAGAGCAACTTTATTCCAGTCAAAACCTCATTTTTATTCCTACACAGGAGCGTAGCCAGAAATTTTTTTACCCAGGACTACCGAGTCGTCCTTTCACATAGTTCGATTCCCCTTGTAAAAGTTCGAGAGCTTGATTTGCTTGTATATTTAAACGAGTCAAACTCGAACAACTAATCGAGATTGTCTATCAAACAAGTCTAGTCGAGCGTGTTCGCGAATAATTTGGTTAGAGTTTTAGATTTTGGTCTAGGTTTTAAGGTTTATTGAATGACTTGAAATGAGTTTATATAAGTCAAACCAAAGCTCAATTTTTTTTGTTATTAAATGAACTAAGCCACGACAACTCATGTATTAAATGAGCATAAGTTCGAACTTAAATTACTCGATTCGAAAAATCTAGCTAGACACATTTATAAAGAAGTCAATGTATGAAAATAATTATTACATTTAATAAAATTACATGAATCAGACAGTACGTGATATTAAAAATTGAATGTTGCATTTATAAAATAAAAATTATTATACTTTCTAACTAGTCGTGTTTTATATGGAGATGACCTCCTTTAACAACTTGTGAATTTTTAATTACTCTCTTTTTTTTTACCGGAACGATAGAGATTTTATTAAGTCCACAAATGTGCAAACAGAAGATTTTTTTATTTAATTAAAAAAAAAATAAGTGGACAAAAAAAAGGGGTGTCGACAAAAAAAACGTATTTAAGGAATACGGTTTCCGTAAAAAAAATTAATTAACGTAATTAACTTAATTAAAATATAGGAAAACGTATTTCGGTATTACGTTTTAAAGTAAAAAAAAAAACGTATTATTCAAATACGTTTTATAATTAAAATTAATTTTACGTTTAAGTTTTAATGATAAAACGTATTCCTGGAATCCGTTTTATAAATAAAATTAATTTTTACAATTCTTAAAAATAAATTTTTGTTAGAAAATAATATTTCAAAATATAAAATATATTTTGAAAATACGTTTTTACCCTAATTTTGCCCCAAATTGATTTTGCCCTAATTTTAGCCCCAAATTGATTTTGCCTTAATTTTGCACAGTAAAACGTATTCTTGAAATACGTTTTCTGTTAAAAAAAAATAAAAACGTATTTTCATAATGTGTTTTACTATGCAGAAATAGTACCTATACACAAAAGTTAAAAAAACACACATGTTAATCGAGATCGATTCCACAACCAAATATTAATTCCACAAGCTCATAGCAAAAATCCAAAAGAAAAACCTATTAGAGATCATTTCACAACCAAATATACCTGTTCACAATCAAATATATCTGTTCGACCAACTAATATCAACATATTCGTCCAATAATAATCCAACATACACTATAAACAAACAAATGAAACACAATAATTTGTTGAACAAACAGTATATACAAAACGAAATTGGATTATGGACATGTGCTTTATTTGTGCATGTACTGTTACCAGAAACATCTTAGTTTGCTCGGATTTAGTTTGTTTCTATCTTTTAGTTCTGTCATTATCAGAAATTATGATTTTAATTACTGTTTTGGAGCCAATGGTAAATTTTGTGATACTTGAGTATTATCTGCACCTGCATTGATAATAGTTGTGAGCTAATTACAAAATTGATGGATGATTATTCACTTTCTGGTTGAAATATTTCTGAAATTTGATTGCATTGTCTTTGGCATGGATAAAGGCAGCCAATCCTAAGAAATGCGAAGTAATATTAGCTTTAGGAGATTGTTTATAATTAAGTTTAATCTTTTCCCTGTTAAAATCTAGAAAATATGGACATCCTTGATGTCTTACTGACCCAAGTATGAGATCGTGATGCAACACAGGGAGAAGGGATAAAGAAAAAGAAAAGAGTTGTACTTTTTCCGGCTAATTAGATTTAAGAAGATTTATCTCATTGTTATTTGTAACTTAGCTATGGTGAGTGATCTTAGAATCCTGAAGAAGGGTAAGGACCTTGTCCTCTTCTGGAAGCCACGGCAAGTTCACAATTTCCAATTCCCCGAAAAAAGATTTGATACAGTGTTTCGAAAATAAATATACAACAATTTAGATATTTTTAATTGTATGACATTTTGTACTTTTAATATTTTAAATAAACGTGTTTTATGTTCTTTACCAAGTTAATTTATGCAACGTACGTAAATTTTATTAAACGTTAATTCATATCTTTAGTTATAAATATTATTTTATATTATTTCCAAAATTATAAATATTATTTTATAGTAGAAAAATTTGTAAAAATATAGAAATTTATATTATTTATTGTTATATCAGAGACTATATGTATTATCACTCAATAATCCACATGTAGTTAAAATGCAACTTTTGCGTATCCAACTCTATGTATTATCACTCAACACTAATCCACATGTAGTTAAAATACAACTTTTGTGTATCTAAAGTTAATAATAACATTGAATATCCAACTATTAAAGTGAAAAGAATGGAATCATACAATCATTAGTCATTCCTATATAACCATAAATATCTTAAGAAAATCTATAATATTTTCATCCCCTACTAGCATGTGAATATCCATATCCATTTCTGATATATATCCATATCCATTCCTATATCAGAAGCCATAAATATCTTAAGAAAATCCATAATATTTTTATCTCCTACTAATACATAACCCGTGCGATGCACGGGATGTAAAATTTGGAAGAATAATATAACCTCACGTGCATTAGGATCGAAATTGAAATCATTAAAATACATAGGAACATTGTTGAATCATAAAAAGTTCGGTAACAATCATACATTCGGTAACAATCATATATTATTAAAAACCCCCTTGTACACAACATTATGAGTTTGATTATTTGGTAACTCCTCATTATCATAAACTAATATTTTCAAAAGAGACAATTCCTAAAAATCAAACTAATATTTTTGGTGAACAAACTAATATTTTAGGATTTGTAGGATTCGTCTCTTTTTGGTGAACAAACTAATATTTTAGGATTGGGTATATGAACAAGGTTACCTGTTTTTGGTGTTCTTTTCATACATTTTCATTCATTTTCATTCAAACAATCCGATGACTTGTATGATGAAATCCGAATCTAAAGCCGAAATATTTGAAAAAAGAGTTTTTAAAAATTAAAAAGTCAAGGCAATCAATTCAGATTAATTAAAGGTCAAAGAATATCCGCTCCTTGAAATAAAGACGTGTGCTATCATTAATCAAATATCCGGTTATTGATATAGAGTGGTTACCAAAAAATAGAACGTGATAAGGACGTTTCATGGAAATATCAATGGGATAAGGTCATAACAGATCGCTATACATTTTAACGATAAAAGCTCAGATGGAATGATTTATGATAATTATGTCGTAATTAATTAATTAATTAGATGTGTGAAAAGGACATAATTAATGAGAAGTGTGAAAATGACATAATTAATGAGAAGTGTGAAAAGGACAAAAACTTACCGGTTTTGGAAAATATTTAATGCAAATCCGACATTGACCATAATTTGACATACTATTTTGAAAAAATGTTAATTCTTATTATATAAGTATAGATTAGCATGTGAATATCCAAATATTAAAGTGAAAAGAATGGATTGTCAGAAACCATAAATATATTAAGAAAATCCATAATTTTTTAATAATATTCAGAAACCATAAATATATATCTTCTAATATTCAGTGCATCCAACTCCTTCTACAATCAATTTACTTACACCATTCAAGACTAAACTCAATATTACACAGTAACTAACAAAACAAAAATATCTCCCTTACTAAAATCAACATTACACTATCTCCGAACAGTAACTAACAAAACAAAAATAAAGATAGAAAGCTCCATAGCTTGATAGCGTCAAAATTAAAACCGGCATTTCAACAAAGCCACCATTACTCACCGCATTCAAACCTAAAACGTTAAGTTTAACACCAAAAAAAACTCTGCCTAACTGCACGAACCGGAGGAACCAAAATGGTATCGGATTCGGAGCTGATCGAGCGGCTGCGAGAGTTCCTGAGCGCGTCGGACCTCAACACGACAACGACGGCGATCGTGCGCCGGCGGCTCGAGGAGGATTTCGGTCCAATATAGTCCTATTATTCAAACGGATCCAATTGCAAATATATCTTGATCCGACTGATATAGGGGTTGGAAGAATAATATAACCTCACGTGCATTAGGATCGAAATTAAAATCATTAAAATACATAGGAACATTGTTTAATCATAAAAAGTTCGGTAACAAGCATATATTATTAAAAATCTCCTTGGACACAACATTATGAATTTGATTATTTAGTAACTCCTCATTATCACAAACTAATATTTTCAAAAGAGACAAATCCTAAAAATCAAACTAATATTTTTGGTGAACAAACTAATATTTTAGGATTGGTGAACAAACTAATATTTTAGGATTTCTAGGATTTGTCTCTTTTTGGTGAACAAACTAATATTTTAGGATTGGTTATATGAATAAGGCTACCTGTATTGCTCAATTAGGAAACCGCAGAAAGTAAAAAAGTAAATGGTCATATTTAGAATGTAATCATCCCAGTACGAAAGCATACTAATTATATAAAACATCATGTTCGGTTCGATTTGATTCGTTTACAGCACTAGCCTTAGCCAATCGTTGAGATATCATGAGGGGTTCGTTTACCGACTCAAGTTTTGATCCTTACGTCAAGCTGCATCCTCTTGAAATGATCACGTCGCTCGACCGCCTTCAAAATCGATTCTATCGCCGCCAATGTTTCAGGATCATTCCAGAATGCATCGTCTAGTAACTGATAGGTAGCACCATTTGCATTGTCCGTATCCATATCACTCGTGGGGACGGTATGATTATGTTGACCTAGATCGTGACGGTCAGAATTTTCTTTAGGAACTCCGGAATACACACCTAACAGCTTTTGAGCCGCGCCTCATCGATAGCAACGTATACCAAGTTCTATACATTGTCGTCGCTATCATCCCTTTCTGGTCCCGTTTTCTTCAGGTAAAAAACTAAACATGAATTTTTGTACAGTTTTTGACCGATTTTTTTTCTCCATGCAGGCTATGTTTTGTAAAACTAGCTGATAAGCTAGCTTGGTTCATCCACATTCTCTTCTACACTCTAGCTAACCAATGAAAAAAAAAAGAGAGAAATATTCTTACCAATTATAAGCAATCTAATTATTTAATTAATTTAGTTCTTCTTTTTATTTTTTTAGTATTTGATAAGTATATAATATTATAGTTAGACTATATTGTGCATTGGAGAGAATATTTTAGTTTCATAGTTGTAGACTTAACATTTTTCATACATGATTCACAATCCATTTAATGGTTTTCTTTGTTATTGGATTAGGTAGATCAAAATTGTGGTTCACATTCCCTAGGGTTTTCACATTTCATCACATGTGCTTTTGCATTGTCATGCAGCTGACTTTTCCACGTCAGATTTCTTCCTGTGGTTATGTGACTTGCTTTCTCATCTTCATCAATGATGACATGGCATAAGTGAGACACTCTTCTAATAGTCCATTCGTACATGTGTCATTATTGATTTACACACACTTATTTAGGTGTGTATGTGTGAAAATCAATGGTAAAGGGAAAGTGAGAGAGAGATGGTGGTGAGCACTGCTCTTGAGCTGGGCCTGAGGCATCTTTTACATTTTATATTTTTCTGTTTTGTTTCTTTTAGTTGGTGTGGTTGATTAACTTAAATCGCAATGTTGCATTAAATAATTAAGAAATGTTTGTAGAAATTTGACAGAAAAATGGAGTTGTAAGGTTCGGGCACCTTTGGTGATTGCTGCTTTCAGCTATATCCATTTCCTTCCATTTGGAGGTGAGCAAAGAATGATAAGTGGAGGATACTGTGAATTTGCCCTTAGTACCATGTTTCCATTTCAGCCTGTCAGATTTTGTGGGGTCTAAGTCTTTGATTTTGAGGATAGCTGTTGCATCATTTTCAGTGAATAACTGGTGGACAAGTTCTTTTCCCTGTTCAACTGGAACTCCTTTAAGCAGTAGAATCTTGGTTGATCTTGTACTGCTTGGACAAGAAGGCAAAACCTCTCCACCTCCTGCAGTCAACCGCCGACTGCCGCCTGGTTGCCACCCGGCCGCCGGCCGCCGCCGCCAGTGGTCGGAAAAACGCGTCGTTTCCTTTTTTTTTTTAATACTTCGAGGCTCGTTGATCACAGGGTTATGAAAATCCACGAGAAGCGACTGGACGTATTGTATGTGCCAATTGCCATTTAGCGAGTAAGCCCGTAGATATTGAGGTTCCGCAAGCAGTACGGTGTGCACCGATCGTCTCGTCCCTTCTGCCGGTGATACGTTCCTGGTCTTAACTGGCCGGGTCGTGCCTCCGGCGCTGTTACTTTGAAGAAATTAGAGTGCTCAAAGCGCATCACGCGGGCTGGGCGCGAGGGCGCGGGCTGGGCTGCGCGGGGAGATGGGCTGCGCGTGGGAAATGACCTTGGGCTAAGTTCATTACTTGTTGAGCCTTCCTTGCTGATTTCCATACTTAGAAAAATATTAGGACCAATGTGCTATGGCTAGGACAAGCCTTGGGCTCAGTAGGGTGCAGTGAGAGGCAACACTGTGGTGCTGAATAAGTCGTGCTGCCCACCTTGTGGACCAGAGCTCAAATGAACGACAACCACATTAAATAGGGTCGCAACGGCATAGAGGTCCTGCGGAACTTCGAACCAGTGAGTCGGTCCACAAGAGCCTCTGGCCCACCTTATGCGACGGAGTCCGGCCTCGATATCTCTAAAATAGATGTACTCGTGCAATTCAGGGTGGCTGTCGATCTCCTTCGCAATGTTTGCTCGAAAAATCGTCTTAATATTATAATAATATTCGGGGCGTTACACTATGCTACATCATCTAGCCCCCCCCATTTCCGGACGAGCATTACAAACTTGTCCGAGAAATAAAGAAATTGGAGCATCGCAAATGAGCCTCTCCGCATATAATGGATGCGTTCGGCGTAGTTTTCCAACGAGCTATAACCACCACCTAATGAAGAAGATTTCACGCTCTTGTTGTGACGTCGATCTGACAAGTCCTGCGTATATCTTATTTGGCTCATAACCACTGGCTCAAAAATCACTATCTAAGTTTATGAATGTAACGTCAGGTCTTTCAGATAAATCCTACGTATATCTTATTTGCTCATAATCACTAGCTCAAAATCACTATCTAATTTCCAATTCTTTTTTCTCCAGTCTATGAGAAGCACACTTTTTGTAGGGTATTAATTTTCTGGTTGGGAATAATTAATGCAGTTTTGGCCTAAAATTAATGGCATATAGTGCCAATAATAATTTACGAGCATGTACGAGTTTAAGCTTAATTATCTTAGGACAACTATCTTGGAGAAAAAATTTCTCAAACCAGTGCCTATTAATTAAGACAAAAAGTTCAATAGAATAAATTTCTCTGTAGGCCTTGCATTTTTTTTTTTTCCCCTTCTTCTTCTTGTTTTTTTTCTTCATTCATGTAACTCTCTCATGTTGATGAATTTCTATGAGAGATGAGTTAGTTCATGGAAATAAATTCATCAAAATCTATATTTTCAGCTCATTTTGTGTTTATGTTTGTATTTTGCCTTGGCTTTGCACTTCGGGGTTGACCCGGAGGCGTCTGGCAGCCTTCCTTCGAGTATGCGTTTCATTGACTATTACGAGCTCAGTCATGCGGGCCTCCTCCTTAACCGCCGCGCCTTTGAGATCTATGAGAAGCGGCCGGCCTACCTCACTTATATGAAGAAGGTGGCCGCGGCCGCCTCCGCGGCTGAAGCAGGCTCGTCTCGTCCTCGTCAGGCGTTGATATAACATAATATGTAAAATTACATGAAACAAATAATATGACTGTGTCCCGACTCCTGGGGGGATGGGGGGGCGGGGGGGAATGACAGAGGGTCGGGCCAAAAGGGCCTCAACTGTGGGTGGAGTGGAGGGTCTGGTTGTGAGCACCACCAAATGCTCACTCGCAAGAGAGGGTGTAGGGGCCGATCCAGCTAAGGGAGTGAAGGTAGGAGGAGACCTTAGCTCATGAGGTTCATCCATAGAGATAAAGGGATACTTGAATTTATATACACTCGGTAATGAAGGAATGCCGATTTTGGCTCTCGGATCCCACACCATCATTGGAACCCGAGCAACATAAATGACGTGGCCCGGTAGCTCGACTTTGCTCTGGATGTCGGGAATCTCCACCGACTCGAAAGTCGAGAACCACTTCTCAATATTTTCAACATTTTCTTTAATTGCAGTTCTAAAAATGGTTTGCCATCTTTGATGTGCCGGTATTAACGTGGCATAAAACTGAGTTTAGGTCCTCAATTGGATGGGGATTCCTCATTTTAATGTTGGTGAATGGACTTCATTTTAATGTTGGCCCATGTTTGATAAATGGGATGGGATTGGACAAAAATAATACTATATTGTGGGATTGTACTGTTTGAATTATTTTTATGTTGTGTTTGTTATGTTGGATAGGTGTAGGACACCACGGGACGTGCGGTGCTCTTCCAGCCGCTGGACCCTACCTCCGGCTGAGCCGTTTCCAGGGTGGGCAGGCTGTTAAACAGAAAAGATAACTCTTCCCGAGGCCCCCGCCGACGTCTCCGGACTCCCTAACGTTGCCGCCAGCCGCCGCGTCCCGGTTCAGGAACTTTAACCCGATTTCCTTTCGGTGCACGCACGGAACGCGCTGTCTGTCGGGCTTCCCCGGTCGATTCGCCTCCCCCTGCTGCTGAGTCATCACAAGATTCCTTCTTATCCTTTGGAGTATATTGAGCTTTGAGAATATCGTAAGTGTGATGAGTCGTCATCATATCTTTGGCCTTCGAGGTATACAGAGTCGACCTCGAGAGCTAGGAGGTCGACTTATGATCATATGAGGATTCAGAGGCTACGCTTGGTTGGTTCTTTTGAGTGAATCCGTTATTCTAAAAGACCTATGTCGATCCTATTGCCATGCTCATGACTCCCATTCCTTCCACGTGTTTGACGAAGACCTTCCCTGGCAAACTCTTCGTGAAAGGATCAGCTAGGTTGTCCTCTGACGCAATCTTGGCAATATCAACATCTCCTCTACCAACGATATCCCGAATCAATCTTCTCTCAAATTCTCAATCTCAAATATTTTTCAACTCACTCTTGGTCTCAGACTCTCAGTCGCATCCCGCCCTAAAATTTTGGGATTTTTATTTTCCGTTTCTCCGTATCTCGGGTCGAAGTTTTTTTTTTAGATTTAAGCCTAAATCAATTGATTTTTATTTTTATTTTTTTGTGAAAAGGTTAGTTGTCTGTAGTTGCAAGGTTAGTTGTCTTTGGTTGCAAGGTTAGTTGTTTGTAGTTGCAAAGTTAGTTCTATCTTGTTGCAGAGTTAGTTGTTTTTATTTGCAATATTTAGTTGTACTCAATTTGCAAGGTTAGTTGAATGTAGTTGCAAGATTAGTTGTCTATAGTTGCAAGGTTAGTTGTATTTAATTATTCTTTCAAGCCATGGGAGTGTAAATGGGCTGTTTTGCCTTTGTTTCAGGTTCTGGCTTTAGGGCCCATCTAAATTGGAAAGCCACTAGCATTTATTTGGATCAGAATGTAGACTTTCAAATTTTTAAATTGGTTTGTATTGGAGTGGAACAATTGGTCCAATCGGTATGGATCAAGCTAGATTTAACCCTATTACATTTAAGTTTTTCATTGTTGGATTGTAAATCATCCATGTGTGGGTATGTGTGTGCTTGTTGATCAAATGGTGAAAAATCTAGTGATGATGCCTTCAACACATTCTTCAGCGAGACTGGTGCAGGCAAACACGTCCCTCGTGCAGTGTTTGTTGACCTGGAGCCAACTGTAATCGATGAGGTCCGCACGCCGCCGGCGGCCGGGCGGCAGTCGGCGGTTGGCTGCAGGAGGTGGAGAGGTTTTGCCTTCTTGTCCAAGCAGTACAAGATCAACCAGGATTCTACTGCTTAAATGAGTTCCAGTTGAGCAGGGAAAAGAACTGTCACAGTTTCCTTGTTTAAGGAGACTCAATATTTAATGGTCATAATAGTGAATTTATTTATTTATTTAATTAAATTTATTATGCCATTAAATTATTATTTATGCATGTTAAAACAATATACATATGTCACAAACAATACACATATGAAAAGTAATGCCTCACATTTCTTTCTCCAGTTTCGATTTCAGCGCATCAAACCGTTCTTTCATTTCTGAGGTCAGACTGTTAACAAATGAATAAAATGAATCAGATCCATAAACCGTTCTTTCATTTCTGAGGTCAGACTGTTAACAAATGAATAAAATGAATCAGATCCATAAACGCATATGAATGAATCTTCCTAGCCTTTTGAGGAATATGAAGATAAAAACACCTAAATTTTTTTATTATGATACTCACACTAGGATACTAGATGGTAAATGATACTTTATTTATCAAAATTAATACACCTAATTATTTTATTATGACAATCCATTACTCTTTCACTAAGGTTGTTTGTAAATGAGAGTTTTTGTTTATTTATAGCCTCTCTCCCTCGAATGAACTCTCTTCCGTTCCTCTTTCTAAACTATTATATAACGATTCTTCATATTATGTACGACGTTCTAGATTCATTACTTGTGTCCCTATTACAATATTATTCTACAATTTAATGTAGAAAGTGTTGTTATTTTAATACTTTGCAGAAGGCACTACAATATAAATGGCATTACGTAACATATTTATTCCGTGAGAGATATTTTAATGCTTTGGAGAGATGTTGATATTTTTTGTACGAGCTTCCACATTTTTTCATGCTTTTATGAAAATGGATGTTTTCCTATATTTTAATATTTTGCAGAAAATTCGAGAACTCAATACTCTTATGTATTTTCATATGATAAAAAACATTATATAAATATTATTTTAAATTTTTTATTAGTTATCAAGTTCATCAATTCACTCGATAACCGACTATTGAATCGGTGACACTGGTCAATTCTCGAGCCGAGTTTAAAAACTATGGTTAATACACCATTCTAAAGATTGGACCGTAATATTATGCATAGGTAGCAGCTAGGCTCGGTATTACAAATATAAATATATAATTTTAAATTATATTATGAATATTACTGAACAGCTGGTTTGATTAACAAATAAATCTATTTTTTTTTTTTTGTTTGAACACGAGAAAGAGTTTTTGTAGAACAAGAACGAGCTGTTCATTTACAACTCTTCAGCATAGTTTATAAAACAACCAGGAACCTCTATGAAGTTTCGCCGATTTAAGAAGTTTTCGCTGCTTAAGATTCATGGAAGTAATCGTTGAAACTAGCGCCGAGTCTCAGGTTTACTTATAATCAGCATTTCTTCTGTCTATTTCTCGCAATGAAACGAAATTGGATTATGGACATGTGCTTTATTTGTGCATATACTGTTACCAGAAACATCTTAGTTTGCTCGGATTTAGTTTGTTTTTATCTTTTAGTTCTGTCATTGGCCGGGCAAGAGCAGTAGAGCGTCAGCAGAAATAATATATTAATTACTGTTTTGGAGCCAATAGAAAATTTAGTAATACTCGAGCATTATCTGCATCTGCGTTGATAATAGTTGTGAGCTAATTACAAAATTGATTGATGATTATTCTCTTTCTGGTTGAAATATTTCTGAAATTTCATTACATTGTCTTTGACATGGATAAAGGCAGCTAATCCTAAGAAATGAGAAGTAATATTAAGTTTTGATAAGATATGACAGATTGTGTCAGTAGTGTTTAATTTAGGTTTCTTTCAATTAAGTTTTCTGATGTTAAATTGTGTAGGAGTTGCTGATGAAGCTATTAGGCTTGACAATGGAGATAACAAGTATGTTGAGAGACTTTTTCATGTGAATATATCCTCACAGGATCGGCAGCATAAGGTGCAAATCGCAACATTTTATAGTTCAGCTCATTTATTTCTTTGAACCATCATTGGAGTGAAAGTAAATCTGCAATACTTCAATGTAGTAGCCAGCCGCTATAAGTTTCTTCTGTTCTACAGTTGGATCAGTTATCAAATGGGAACTCACACTAAAAAAATTGTGAACCTTATTGCATGCTAGTATTATACAGCAATTAGCTGTGTGATGTTCATGGGGAATACATGATCTTTGGAACCACCGAAAAGCTTTTCAATGAATATGAGAGCGGCTGCCTCTGTAGGATGGTACACATCCCAAAAAAGGTAGCATTTCTGTTCGAACAAACCAAAGCAAGTGGTGTGCAAGGTAACTTGGCCCGCAATCGGCCCAGCCCGCAGCAAGCAGCTTTTGTCTCAATGAATCCTATATAATCCGGGTAATTAATATTTACAACCCTATAGACAATGTGTGATGTGATGTATGAAAATGAAAATTTAAATTTGAATTTGATTTTCTACCGTAGGACTCTGGTCTCTGAATGAAGTCGAGGAAAATGCCGTACGCGTCAAAGTATAAATAGCAAAATTCATTGACCTCCAAGTGCAGTAGGGCCAGCATTTGTGTGAGTTTCTCATTGTACTTCTTTGCCCAGTAATTTACTTGTTCATTGCATTCGTTGCTTACATCCTCAAATCTAAACCTTGGTGCGCATCCTATTGGGGCTATACCGAAAACTAAAAATTTGCGCCCTCCAATATCATATATACCCTGAATTTGGAGCATGTTTTAGAGCCATAAATAATCATAAAATTTGCAAACAAAAATAAATAGTTGCTTTCAAAAGTATAGTTTCGACTTAAAAAGCTGTACGATTTGTGTTAAAAGTATGACTGTCGAATGTGAAATTCATCTGACATCTCATACACACTAGAGTTACTAATAGATAATGATTTATGGAAATTGAGGATTGAAAAATGAATGTGAAATAATTGGAAATTATCTAACTAAGACACTCTTTTTTTTGTTTTTTTGCTTTATTCACCTTGAGTTGTTGTTTGAGGGTGGAAACCATTAGAGTCACATATTGCTGGGGAGTGTAATCCTCCGATGAAGCATACAATCCCAATTTGAAATGGTTAATTATGTCATTGCTGCCGATTACAAGGAGAAAGAGTGGTTTGGCCAAGTGCTTCTGCACTGCAGCACGCGACCGCAATTCATTCTCTAGCCTTTGGCACACGGTAGAGAAATGTTCCACTTGATGAGCCATTGGGATTGTATGCTTCTACAGTAGTATACACCATACTTAATATTAGCTATGATATATTTAGTAACGGTAACTCAGCCAAAACCAATGTTCTACAATCTAAGTCATAACTTATTTAGTAATTATCATGTTTGTTTGGGTTGGACTAAGCTATAAAGCCCATAGGGCATAGGCAGCAGGTTTTCTTTTGAGATTCAACCCTAGTCGTACCCTATTTAATTATTAATTTGTTTTGTTGGCTTGGGCTCAGCTGTAAAGTCATTTTTTTTTTTTTAAATGAATAGTCATCCTTATAAGAACCATATATGTTATATGGTTCTTCCCAAAGTATATAACTTAAAAAATTCAATGAGTAATTAGAACCATATATGTTTGCTATCCTGTGAGGAAAATAAAATATGAATTTTGCTCGTTTGTATGTTGACTTACAATGAGGCCTTCGTCCGTGGTGTTGAACACTCCAGCTCCCCCTGAAGCAAAGCTTGCACCTTTGAGAAACACATTGTCTGTCTGGGAAAGGTATGGAAGGGGTGTTGGTAATCCCAATTTTCCGGCTGTAAATCATACCATGCATATTAAAGAAAGATAATTAATATAAATGCAAATAGTAATGCACGAGTTAGTAGTAGGACTAGAAAAAAAATAAAAAAAAAAAAATATAATGGAAATTATGATTTCAGAATGTGATTTTTAAATGAAGTTGGATTTTTTATTTTTGATGTGGCATATTGAGTTTCACTACAAGGTTAGATATGTGGGTTTATGAATACAATTTAATATGTATGGAAAAAGATAAATGTTACCTATGATATCTGCTGCATTTTTGCCGTTGGAAAATCTCTCGGTTGCCTCCTCACTTGGAAAGTCAATCCCATTGTGTGGAAAATTGGCTTTAACAATAGTTAGTGGCAAGTAATTATTGTTCTCAACATCTACAAGCGAGTCCCCAAACACGTACAAAGCTGGGACCGTTTGGGCCCTGGAAATATTTGCGCAAAGTCGCATAGCGAAAATGAATAAAGAGCAAGAATAATCTAAACTAGCAATGTATAATCTCCCCTCTGGCCTTTGTGGCTTTAACTTATGATCTATTTTGCGAGATGAATGGTTAAAACTGATTAAAAAAATAGCAGTTTGGATCTTTTTAGTGATTGTGCGGGAGAGAAGAAAACTTGGACCCTATAGAGTGCAATTCAAATGTGAACTCTGAACTGTCCCAATTTGAAAGTGTTCCAGTGAAGCAACTCTTTTCCAGGTTTGCCCTTTTATGTGTGTGGTATATGGCTTTTTGCATGAAAGATAGTTTAGAGCCTTTATCTGTCTTTGGTAAATGGAAAACTATCATAATCACATTGGTATGCTACTACGCTGTTGTAATTTTTTCTTTCTCATTTAATTTTGCAGCAAATGCTGTCATGTATTAGTGATTAATATGTGTATAGGACCATATAATATAACAGGGCCTCATTTGCTTTTGGGATGGGATTGGATTAAAGTGGTGTGTAGTGGATGTATTTTAGGGATAGATTTGAACTTATACTTGTCATATATGATTGATGTTTCGGATAAAATTACATTAGAACTCATATTGATATCCTTAATGATAGAAATATGATTTAGACATTTTTACTCTCATATCCTATGGGCTAATTTTGATTGGCACCTCATTCTTTAACTCATCAAATAAACCACATCTGACAAAGTTTTAGCAAAGATTTTATTATAATTTCAAATAATTTGATGTGCTTTGTATCGAGCTCAGATTCCAAGGGTGGTTGGGCGCCACTATTGGTTGTGCAGCAGCAGGTGACGTGGTCAGAGCCGGCCCAGGCCCAGGGCCCAAATGAAATGAGGGGCACCATAACAACACTATGTACAAATTTTGGGCCCAAATAATTGTAAATAAGAGGCCCAGTTTCTAAGTCCACTACTCCTAAGTGATGTAGATGGAAGCTAATGATGGGAAAAATTGTACAAAAGTTGTACAGAAAACACGAAGAACAGTTTCTTTTTTTCTTCAATCTGATATTAACTGCCATTACAACATCCTCCTACAGTTTGTTAATATTATCTCCTTTATTACATAAAACTTCCAAGCCCATAATAATAAAAGCCCAACCTATAACATAAATAAATACAAACAAGCCCACACACAATATAAATACACACATAAATACTAATAATAAATATAATAATTATCACTAAAGATCGGAGCCGATCATGCTTATCGAGATATGCTAATGCAATCTCGTCGGCATCAATCGTCGACCATCTTGTTGCCATTCGCGAAAATCATCTCCGCCGGCAGCCCCTCGTCGGAACTCGCGGTCGGCAAATCGAGGAAACTCGTACCTGTCACGTCCGTCGGCGAAACCTGCATCCCCTCGCCGGCTGTCGCGTTCGTCAGCCGCCGCAAAGGCCATGCCTGGACGCCTCTGTTCACGAAATCGGGCGGGTCCTAGGGTTTCGTCACCACCTGGACGTCGCTGATCGTGAACTCGGGGAAGACCGAGTCCTTCATCGCCACGTCGGGGTTCTGGTTCGGCGAAGAGGTTCTCCGACCAGGTGGACTCACTATCGTCACTGCCGTTCAGAGACGGAGGGGACTGATGCCGAGGCGCCCCAGCACGGCCACCTCTACCTCCTCCGCGAAAGCCACGGCCACCACCACGGTTAGTTTCCCATTCCTCAATCATGGTATGTAGTGAACGACGAATTTCGTCGATCCCCGTCGAGAGATCGTCGAACCGATTATCCACCAATTGAAATCGATTTTCCACTTGTTGAAATCGATCGTTGATGTCGGCATCACGCCGTTCGGTTGCAGCATCTCTTTGTCGCGGCATCGAGGATCGTTCCGACCACTGATACCAAATGATGTAGATGAAAGCTAATGATGGGAGAATTGTACAAAAGTTGTACAGAAAACACGAAGAACAATTTCTTTTTTTCTTCAATCTGATATTAACTGCCATTACAACATCTCCTACGATTTATTAATATTATCCCCTTAATCACATAAAACTTTCAAGCCCATAATAATAAAAGCCCAACCTATAACATAAATAAATACAAACAAGCCCACACACAATATAAATACAGACATAAATATTAATAATAAATATAATAATCATCACACTAAAGATCGGAGCCAATTATATTTATCGAGAGATATGCTAATGCAATCTCGCCAGCATCACTAAGTCTCTACACTATACTCGTGACTCCCGTCTTCTTTTCCAAAATTCAAAAGCCAAATTTCAATCATCTCACTTCTCAATCCTCGGGATGGATTAAAAAAAAATGTAAATAAAAACCCTAAATTAATGAAGGCTCAGCAAACAAGAAGGCTTATCTTTCTTCTTTAAATCTTGATCGTGCTCTTCGACTTATCATCTTCCCCAATCCATATAAGCATATCTCTCTCGTTCCAAAAGGTAATATTAATTAATTTTATAGATTATAAATGGCATTTTCAATCTTTGTTTTTCATATGCAACTTTAATCCCTCTTTTTTTCTCTATTTCATCTGCTTCAAATCATTCATCACTCATCAGCGAAATTGTTACTTCCAACAATTTTAGAGATCCAGATATTTTGAAGGAAAATTGATCAATTAAATCCCTTGAGCTAAACTATAGCATAATTTTGGCCCTATGCGGCTGTGCCTGTCGATTTCTAGGAGTGACAGTACTTGTTTGTTAAGTTGCTTCCATTGTTATTGACTTAGTGTTATTCTTGTAAAATGGTACGGACTACTGAGATGTGTTTGGAATTTGGATTTGTGCTTTCATGTTGATGAATTTTTCAATTTAATTTTTTTTTGGGAACTTTATTATGAGTATTGTGTTTCGAGTTTTTTATCCTTGGTTGTCTGGAGATTGGTTTGTTATACAACATTGTAAAGTATTAAAATAAATGCTCATATCAATTCGGTACAGACTATCTACATTACTGCTTCTTGAAAGAAGTACATTATCGTAAAATGAATGTATTGACATACAAATAGGGTAGTACCCCATATATTGTTTTTGGCTTTTTGCTATAATTTAAGTTTGTCATTTGCTGAAATTTGGATTTGTCATTTGTGTTTAGTACTTAATCCATTGTTTTTCACCATAGGTTTTGGAGTTACATCATATATTGAATTACTGTCAATTTTGGAAACAATTTTGGAAAGTGGGCTATGGTTCTTACTGAGTGATGGGTAGTGTTATGTAATATTTTTTTAGGTATATTTGTCTGTTTCCAGCAAAATCCAATCTAGATTTTCCAGAATATTGAGGTACTTGATCAGGAATCATAGTGCCTGTATTTCTTTTTCTTGGGTGTACCTACTTGGCATGCAACCGATTTAATTTTTGAGTGTTTTTGGGGAAAAAAGAAATAAAAAAAATCAAACTTCATGTCTAGATAAACAGCCCAGTTGGCACAGTCAGTCTGGCGATGGCTTCTAATTGAGACTGATTTTCTTCTT
>BKCP01004650.1:334966-375407 GCA_008636005.1 Striga asiatica | reverse complement strand
AATAATTCTCAGAGGAGTTGCCATTGAATTTTGTTGGAAATAATGACCTTTTTTTTTAAAAAAAACAAACAGCAGCAGATTAAACAAACTCAAAGGCAATGAGTACACGAGACATCACGGATGCCACAAAGCTACTAGGATCAACACTCGATCCAAGTAGGAACCAAAGCAAGCCAAAACATGGAAGCTTTTCCTTGCAAAGCAAAAAAAAGCTAACCTAGAATTGCTATCTACACTAACACTAGACTTGCCCACAAAATAACAAACATCAAAAAGATTACACAACATATAGATATCTTCGGCTATTACATGATAAGAAAAGTTGACAGCACAAATATCTGAATCAACTTTGTCATCAAAGTGACGCATAAAAACAAATCACTTTGTCATCAAATTATCACACTATAAGAGAGACAAAATCCCTGAAATCTATTTTGAAAGAGCAAAATGTAGATCCATGTGCAATCAGCTCATCTAATCTTCTCTCGTTATGGGGGTCATGAAGACAAAGTCACTATATTCCCAGTATGGGATTATATTTTAGCTATAAAGGAATCAATAAACACAATGAAAAATTAGCGTAATATTGACTATATAGAGTATATTAAGGAAGCACGACCTGGGGAACTTTAGGTACAGTACATATCATAAACTAAAGCAGATATCACCTTTCAAATACCATGCTTCCAACTTCAGCCCCATATCAGCACATCATAGGACATTCCTTTCTAGTGCATTAGCAAGAGCACTCAACTCAAATTGTTCCATTAAATTGTGAAATGTTTATGCCGGTGAATGTTCTAATTGGACCTGACAGGCATCACACGAAATTCAGTTCTTAAGCATCTTTCAGTTGATTCTATGAAGAGTCTATCTGTTACTGTAGAACTTATAGCATAAACCACTTGAGCTGAAGCAGAGAACGTGAATTGATAATGAGTTGTTGACTTGTTGCTAACTATGGGGTCATTCCTGCAAACATCAGTAAACAATGCATACCAAGGTACTCTTATAAAAAATTCCTCATCACTTGGGCATGATAAAGATATTTGCAATGAGAAGTTATTATCATTTACGACCAAACAGTGAATCCCTTACCCTGAATTCGGGATTTGCTGATGATCCCTTTGGATAAGATATCTTTCCTTGCTCAAGTCAATACACAGAGTCACAGGCAACTTGCAATCAGAGTCGTTACCATCAAACACAAGGTCAATTAAGTTGCCAATGACAGTTGAGAATCATAAACCATCAAGACATATTAGGTTTCTACCACTTTAAGGGCCTCCACCAAGATTGACAAATGACAAGCAATATGTAAACAAACTGCATAAGGGCCACAACTGTATCGAGAAACCTATTTATCCTTTAACAAAACAGGAAAAAAAAACTATTATCTTTAGCAACCGCTAAGAATATTGCAAACGACTATTAGCCGCTATATTATCATGCCAACAAGCACAAACAGGTAGGGATTCCTCAAAAAGGCCAAAAGAAATCATTGCACATTAACAAACTACAACAAAACACAGCTTGGCACTAACTCTCCAAACAAATTACAAACTAAAAACTAAAGAGTCAGAGAGAATGAGAGATTACATTATCATCATCATCATCATCATCATATGGGAACACTGCTGACTAGCCTAGCTCCAACTCTATCAAGTTGTTTGATCATGGCCATGGCCTTCAAGTTCCCTTCCTTAAAAAAGGCCTCCACCATTCTCTCCCCAATCTCCAAGCCTCTCTCCTCATCGTCTATCACTGCCACTGCAGTGGGGCCAGCCCCACTTATCGTGCATCCAAAAGCCCCAGCCTCAATGGCCGCTCTTTTCACTGCCTCCATGCCCGGAATCAGTGGAGCTCGACTAGGCTCGACTATCTTGTCAGACGAAAGGGCTTTCCCCAAGCTGCAGAGGTCTCCCTGCAAAACAGAGGCAACCAAAGCCCCTGCCTGGCTGCAGTTCCATATGTGGTCGGACATGGTGATCTCCTGCGGCAGTGCAGCCCTCATTTTCTTGGTGGGAGCCTCGAATTCTGGATTAACCAGCACAAAATGGAGGGGCCTGTCATCAGGGAACCTGAGCTGGACCAATTCCAGGGGATCGTAGCTCCGGATCAGGACGAAGCCTCCGAGAAGGGAAGGGGCCACGTTGTCCGCGTGGTAGCCGGAGACCTTGGACTCCGACTCCAGACCGGCCAGCACGAGCTCCGACGGAGACAGGCGGCCCCCAAACAGCTCGTTGACGGCGACGGCGGCCGCTGCGGCGCTGGCGGCGCTGGAGCCGAGGCCGCTGCCGAGCGGGAGGCCCTTCTCGAGCGAGAGCGAGAGGCCCACGGATCTGACGCCGAGCATCTTCATGACCGCGATGGCGGCGATGCCGGCGCAGTTCCAAAGGGGGTTATTGCTGAGCCTCGAACCGGCGCCGGATATGTGGGAGATGGAGATCTCGCCGGGGCGGACATCGGGGTCGACACGAACGCTGACGTGATCGCCGATTCCGTCGACGGCGCAGCCGAGGAAGTCGAATCCCGGACCCAGGTTGGCAACGGTGGCGGGAGCGAAGGATCGGACGGAGGAGAAGAGGGGTTGGAGCTCAGCGGAGGATTTAATGGAGGACGATGGTAGGGCAAGGGTGGACGGGTTGAATCTCAGCCGGGTTTGTTGGGGTTTCGACGGTGATGCGGCGAAGGAGATCGAGTTGAGCTTCAGCTGAGAACAGCATACGGCGGCGGCCATTGGAGGATGGGTGCTTCAGGTGTCGGGGAGTGTGGAGACCGGCGCCCACAAGATTTGTTGTTGGGTTATGTATTATACCATAATTAGGAAGGCCCATACAAGATTTGTTGTTGGGTTATGAATTAGATCATTAATTAGGAAGGCCCATATAATTCTTGAATTTTACTAGTAAAGACGAAATAATGAGGTTTTATTTTATTTTATTTTATTTTTTAAAAAAAAAAACAATGTTCGGCCACTTACTGAAAAACAAGTTGCAAAAAATAGATTACGGTTTGAAGCTTCAATTGTTTATGTTCGATATCTTGCAAGTCAGGATTTGGCTTTTATAGGTCAAGATGAAAGTAAATAGTTTCTTAACCGTGAAAATTTTCTTCAATATTTGAGTGCAAAGTCTAAGATTAATGAAAATATTGCAAAGTTTTACACAAAGCACCTTAAAATGCCTCTTATACATCCCCGTATGTCCAGAAGGATATTTTACTTGTTATCTCGATGAGGATCAAGAAAGTGATTCGTGAAGACATTGGGGACGCAAAGTTTTGCATTATTGTTGATGAGGCAAGAAATCAATCTAAAAAGGAGCGAATGGGTATCGTCTTGAGGTTTGTTGATATTTGTGGTTTTGTTAGGGACAGCTTCTTTGATCTTGTACATGCGTCTGATACGAAGGCGATAACTCTTAAAGATGCAATATTTCTACCCTTTCTCGTCACAATCTTGACATGCAAAATATCTGGAGTCAGGGTCTAAATATGATGGGGGTGAGCAATATGCGTGGTGAATTTAACGGGTTACAAGCTCAATTGCTAAAGAATGCCCGTATGCATATTATGTACATTGTTTAGTTCATCGGTTGCAATTGGCTTTGGTTGGAATATCCATAGAAGTTACCCCGTCCACCATTTTTTACAAAGTTAAATTTCAAAAAAATGTGGTGGGTTCTTCTTGTTAATGTGTCGATGAATTAAAAGTGGCCGAAGCTTCTGATATTGCTTACTTGATTTCTGTTAATGAGCTTGAAAAAAGGTCTGGACAATATCAAATTGGCAGTTTACAATGCGCAGGTGATACGTGGTGGGGTTCGTACTTCAGGTTGATTTCTAGCTTGTTGAAGATGTTTAGTACAGCTTGCTCACTTTTGTTAAGCATAATTGATGAGGGAAATTGTGATCAACTAGCCGATGCAGATTCGACTTACATTTCTTTGACCTCTTTCGAGTTCATTTTCATCTTGCATTTTATGAAAGAAATAATGAAAATAACTGATACACTTTGTCAAGCTCTCCAACAAAAATCTCAAGACATTCTGAATGTTATGCATCTTGTTGGAACTACAAAGAGTCTAATCCCAAAAATTGAAAGATGATGGATACACCAGTCTCTTTGACAAAGGTAAAGTCTTTTTGTGAAAGTCGTGCGATAGATATTCATGATGCTAATGATTTAAATATTGAAAAAGGAGGACGATCTCGGAACAAGCAAAATCTATTTACAGTCGGTGATCATTACCATATTAATATATTTACGGTTACGATAAGTTGTCAACTGTAAGAGCTAAGCAACATATTTAGTGAGCATGTCGTGAAGCTACTTGTTTTTAGCTCTATGTTTGATCCTCGCAATTCTTCATTGTCTTTTAATATAGATGACGCTTGTTTTCTTGTCAATGGTTTTTATCCTAGAGACTTCACGGATTATGAAAAAGACTTACTGCATGTTCAATTGTGACATTATGAGATTGATGTTCTCAAGCATTCAGAATTTCAAAATTTGTGTACTATCTCTGATTTGTGCTAATGGATGGCAGAAGTATAAAGTCCTTGTTTATCTGTTGATTGATAGGTTAATAATGTTGATTCTTACTCTTCCTGAGTCTACTGCGACCGCAGAGCTTGTATTTTCGGCTATGACTATCGTGAAATCTAAACTTCGAAGTAAAATGGAAGATGACTTTCTTGTAAATTCTTTGACTATCTTCGTTGAAAGGAAAATTGCAAGATATGTTACTACGGAGTCAATCATCGATGAGTTTCGTGACTTGAGAGAACGTCGAGCACAAATCCAATAGTCACAAAGTTTGAAAGGTATGTATTTCATTAAACTACTTTTTTTTTTCTATTCTAAAAATGCAACTTTGTCTTTTTAATGAAGTATGTCATTATTGAAAATTATTTAGTCCCCGTGGATCCGCCCCTGACTATTATATGATACAACAAAAAATATAATTATTACTCAATTAATATAAAATATAACAGCTTTTGTCTTAATTAACCTAAAAAAAACTGCAAGGAAATATTTTATCATTAATGGGGTAGAGTGGATTAGAGTAATAATAATAATATTAATAATAATAATAATAATAATAATAATAATAATAATAATAATAATAATAATAAAGAATTGTAACGTTTTTTGTGTTAGAAAAGTTGACACGTAGGTAAAATTTAATGTTTTACTAATAATTATATATATATATATATATATATCTATAATAATAATAATAATAAAGAATTGTAACGGTTTTTGTGTTAGGAAAGTTGACACGTAGGTAAAATTTAATGTTTTACTAATAATTATATATATATATATATATATACACTAGTATTCAATATTGTGCACATGCAGATATATAAATAAAGTTTTATATGGTATATGTGTGTGTATGTCAGATTTATAATCATAAGTTAGATAATGAACATATCACATTTTATAACTTTAATCATTAGTAAAAATGCATGATATAAATCTAAACTATTAACTTACATATTAATCATTATATCGATTGCAATAATATAAATTTTGCAATCTTGCTTGATTAAAACTAATTGATTAGATAAAACAATATTAAAATTATTATTATAGCAATTATGTATGAAATTTTAAAAAGTTTTGTTGTATCACAAAAAAAAATTAAATAGTTTTAATAATAAAAATTTGCTTGATGAGTTAAAAAATAAAAATTTTAAATAAATAGTTTGAAAAATAAGTTTTAGATTAGAATTTCATTTAATGTGATTTAATGATTTGTTAGTAGTAAATATTATATAATAAAATAACTCAAAAATATAAATACTTAATTAATGTAAAAGTAACGAAAAATGAAGGGAAAACATAGAGAGTTTATTAAATTTGTTGCTAGCGATTATATATATATATATACATATCCATTTATACTTTTAAATTTATCTATTTTTTTCTAAAATATTTTTTTCAATTTTTTATCTCAGGGACAAACTTAAAAAAAAACTATCTTATATACAGGACGCTGTCGTTTCGTTGCGTTTTACTCCTAAAATCTTGAATTTCAAATTGAAAGGGATAAAATGGTGGCTATTGGGCAAGAATTTTGAACTTACTGGAAGAAAAAAAGAAACAGAATCAAATGGCGAAAATGTTCGCCGCGCAAAATCTTCCGGCCGACGTCAATCAAGTGGTGGATCAGCTGGAGCGCCACTGTTTGGCCCCCGATGGATCTCTCATTTCCAAATCCACCTACTACGATCTTCAACTCGTACTATCCATTCATCCAACCCATCCAATTTATGTTCTTTCTAGTCTACAATGGCGTAATTACTGTAGATTTTTTCTTGATTGACTTACTATGCAGGCCAGAGAAGAAATGTGCAAAGAGAGGCAGCGTTACCTGGAAACCCTGGTACGTTTACTGACTTGATTCGCTTCTGGGTACCAATGTGTAATGTGTTGGTTTAATTTGGGTAGGTTGAGATTAATGTCGGAATACATTTATAGGCAGTGTACATTGAGATGGTGGCGATGGTGGAGGAGTATCAACAGGCCATTTCCATGGCTAATATGGGCGGCATCCCTGATGTTCAGGGTCTTTATCCGAAGCTCGGCTTGAAAAACCCACCACAGGTCCTGAATTTATGTTAAATTTCCCTCTAATTCATGACTTAGGTTTTTTTTTTTTCCTTGAAAAGTTCAGATGATGTTACAAAGTTGTTGTACTTGTATACCCTCTGCTTATATCTATTTGGTTGTCATTTGAGTCCCATAGAATGAAAATTGGATGCTTTATCAGGAAATGAACAACTTTGGATATCACTGTTGGTTTTGTAGTTGAAAATAAAACGATTGAAAAGAAAATGGGTTTCCTTTTTCAGGTTTATGAGGCTCTTGAGCATAGAATGATGGTAGCAGAAGCTGCTCAAAGATTGAGGCTTCCAATGATTTCCAAAGACGGTGAGATTCATGAGGAAGAAATTGAAAAATTGAGTATTGTGTCAAGGAGCTCACTTGATAGCACAAGTAGTGTCACAATGAGCTCGAGCACATATTCTACTAATTATACAAATTTATCTGGGCCGGGAGCTGGATTCTCTTCTGGGGGAATGGATGCATCTGAACCTGAAGTTGGTGGTGTCCCAAATAGGTTTCTTGGGATAACACCAACCTATTTATGGCAAACACAGCTTCAGCGAACACCTCTATCCATGGTATAGAACGATTCATGTTTGCGATCAAATGTGTGCATGCAGTTTCATATGAAAATTAAGAAGTTGGCAAGTATACAAGTTCTGAAATTTTATCATTTTTGCTGGACAGAACCTAATATTAAACTTTCTGACAATGTAGGACATGACTGAATATCAGGTGGCTCTTGCCCGTGAGATTGCAGGTCGGTTGGACGCTAAATGTGAAAAGTTAGGAGATGCGGTTATCATAGATGACTATGGTCAGTTCTAATTTTTCATTTTTCAACCCTATTCATTATCTTGCCATATTAAAATGGTGTTGCTTGCTTTCGCCTGCTTCATACGTGCATAGTTATGCATATTCAAACTGATTTTTGGTGCTTTCAGTTACACACCATCATTTTGTAGTCTGTAACCCTTGAACTCTAGGAGCATTTACACTAGCTCCTTAGATGTTGATTTTTTACAAGCAGATTCAATTTTACATTATTGATTGATGTAATTAGTTGATTTTCTGCCTTTTTTTTTTCCTTTTCAGAATCATCAACTGGTCACCAGACTCTGACTTCCCGACTTCCAGAGAGGTATCTCTTACCCACCCTTGAAACTCTACACTATTATGTATTTTAGGATTTGGATGACCAAGGATTTGAACTTACTCTTCTAAATTTGGTTTAAGTTTTAACTTTGAACTCTCTGGAGTGATGCTATGCCAATGTTGTCGTTTATTTTTGTAAATGCTGATTCTATACTTTCCATTATTTCTCTCTTATGCTTTTTGTTGTCAATTGTGAGGATTTATGACTTGAACATAGAGAATGTTTTCTTTATTTTTTCTTTTTTAAATATTTGAATTACTTTAAATTTTCTTTCGACAGGGAGCTGCTTGTAGCTAATAGGTTATAAAAACTGTTCTTGTCATTCTATTGACATTGAAGTTTAAACATGTATATGGTGGTTATGGAAATATTTCAAACTTTCCCAGTAGAATTCGGTTACCATAGTTCTAACAGTTTGTCTCAGTTCAACAACTTTGTAAGATTTTGGTACACTGGGACCTATTTCTACTTGGGAAATTGTAATCTGGCTGGAGATTGTTGGGTCCAACTGAAACTTCACTGAGATGCGTAAAGATTTGAGGAAATGGATCACCTACATGAGTGATATGTTATAATATTTCTTCTAAAAAAGAAAGAGAAAAAATACTAAAGAGAAAACATTTGCAACCAAAGATATATTTCTGGATCTAGCAGAGGGTTCCGATAGTTGGATGGTTCCAACATCTGAATTCACAGGAATGAGTGTTTACTTCTTAAATGTGATGTTAGTATATGGCAATTCATTTTAATGGTTAACTGTTCTTACAGTTTTGTGTTCATATACAACAGGGTGAAATTGATAATTGAGGAGATTGAAAGAGAAGAATTGGCATGGAGGGAGGATCTGTATTCTTCTGATAGAAAATTTGCTGAGTACTATAATGTAAGTAAGATTCTGTGTGCTCTTCTGATGATGTCTTATTAATAAGTGACTTTTTATCTGGTCAAGTATTCAGTTGACTTGTTGGGTTGTGATGTTTATGTTTGGATTTTTATGATTAAAATTCCTTTTGTCCATCCAAGGTTTTGGAGCAGATTCTTGCGGTGCTCATAAAGCTTGTCAAAGATGTTAAACTCCGTCATCAACATAAATATGTAAGCCTTTTAATGTCAGTCGAAATAAACTGGGCTTGACTCATCATAATTGGTATTAATAGTTAGTTCCTAACAAAGACCATGCTTTTTATAGGATGAACTACAGAAGACTTGGCTATGCAAAAGATGTGAGACCATGAGTGCCAAATTAAGGTTTGTATTTTCCTGCTGCTGACCTTGTTCATTGTGTTGAACATGAATTGGGAAGCCGTTTTCTGAATATGACGTGGCTAACAATATTAATTGATTTACATTGGTTTTGAAGAGTTCTAGAACATATTCTACTCCTTGAAACCTACACCAGGGAAACTATTCCAGCACTCCACAGAATTAGGTAAATAAGCATACAGTACCTTCTGATATTCAGTTTACTTTCCAAGATATAATACTGCCTGACTTTTTTTTCCATAGGAAATATCTGGTTGAGTCAACAGAAGAAGCTTCTCTTGCATATAATAAAGCGGTAAAACTTTTTTGCTCTTGTTTTGTCTGTTTCCTCACATCTTATGCTCTTACATTAATTGCTTGTAGTGTTAATTTCATCTTAATTGACAATTTCAAGCTGTCACCATGTGGGCAAGGATCTTGTGCGTTTATTTATCATGATACTCACCTTTCGTTTTTGTTGAGAGAGGAAAATTGTACTTCAAACAATCCAAAGTCTCATTATACTGTGGGACTGTGTAATTATCTAGAATCAAGTCTAATGTTGAGTTTATTTATTGATCAGGTTACACGACTTCGTGAGTATCAAGGTGTTGATCCCCACTTTGATAACATTGCCAGGCAATACCATGAGATAGTTAAGGTAAAAAAACTCATGGGATTGATAAATTTTAATTAGAAACTGTTTGCTTGGCCTGGCTCTTAACCCAGATTTTTGGTGCAGAAATTGGAAAATATGCAGTGGACCATTCACCAAGTGGAAATGGACCTCAAGAAGATGCCTGATCATTCTACCACATAAACCATCTGCACAATGACTTGACACTTTCTGCTTTGATGGCCTTAAGACAAGTAACATCTGTGTAAATAACTGCATGACATTGGTCAAATTTGACCACCATTGACTGGTGATTCATTTCATTGTGTTCCTATTCTGTTATTTCATGGATAATTGCCAATTTCCTCCAATGATATTAACTTCAAAATTCAATGTAAGGTTCTCTCTCTCTCTCTCTCTAATAAATGAAGTCGATGCTCTTTAACAAAGCCAGTATTGCAAAAAGAATGCAGCCTTGTTCGTATAATGTGANCACAGATATTGTGTGAGAGAAGTAAAAATAAATGAATCACAGCTATTGTGTGAGAAATGTAAAGGAAAAGGTTGTCCGTGGCCTATAAAAGCTTTCCTTGCTGTTGGGTTCCAGTTCTCATCATGGTACAGAACTCTTCATAATTAATTCTTCCATCCTGGAAAAAAACAACAAATTCTTTAGAGAAACTAACGAAGAAAAAATAACTAATGTAAAGATATATATATATATATATATCTATGGCGAACCGACTCACGTGATCGGTGTCAACTTCAGATATTATTTCTCTTATGGTTGATGGGTCACCCATTCCGTGTTCTTGCATTGCCGTCTCAAGCTCATCTCTTGTTATGAACCTGCACAAGTGATTATCAATTATAATTTAACAATGACAAACACTCCTGACATGTTCAAAACCAAGTTCTAAAATTAAAAATAATTTTAAAAAATAATAAATGTACTAGAAATAAGGCTAAAATAATTATAAAGGTACAAAACCAAGTTCTGGCTAACGGTTTGACTCAAGTTTTGACTTTATCAGTACTACTCATTGTCATCTAAATGAGGCACTTCGAATTTCTGAAGGTTTGTTCAGTACTTACCCACTGCTATCCTTATCAAAGTAATGGAATGCTTTGTAAAGGTTTTCCTCCCTTTCTAATCTGTGTCTGTGCATTGTAGCCGTGATGAACTCAATGTAATCTATTGTCCCATTCCCGTCAACGTCAGCCTGTAAACGACATAATGGCTATAGTTACAACTATACCTTTAGCCTTTTGAAAGCATAAGAAAATTATAAGAGAATAAAAGTGTTTTTGAGCAGAAGTATATCATACAGCATCCATTAGCTGCCTAACTTCAGCTTCAGTAAGCTTCGATCCAAGATTAGCCAAACCAGCTTTAAGTTCTTCGTAAGTAATGGTTCCATTTTTGTCCGTGTCCATATTTGTGAACATTGCTTTTAGCCCTTGAATTTCTTCAGCAGAAAGATTTTCTGCAATTACCTAGATTTGATAGCAGAAAAACCACTACAGTCAAGATAAGGGATTCCAATGAACATCCAATGTAGAAGGTTGCAATTTTTTTTTTTTTACTTCTCACAACAGATAATAACGCCAGAATTAATTAGAAAAATAAATCAGAATTACTCTATGTGCACAAATAATTGTTGCACTCACCACATAAATTCTATTAACTGAATATATACATGAAGACCTACAAATCTAGGGGGATACCTTAAGTGCAAGTTTTTTGAGCTTGTTCATAGCTCTGAACTGCTTCATCCTAGAAAGAACTGCACCGTCGAGTGGCTTATCAGATGCTTCCTCACCTTTAATCCAAGGATGCTCTGTGGAAGCAAAAAATCAGAAAGTTTGAGTATTTTGACTCAGGCGAATCTGTGTTGTTCATTTGTTCAAATACGAAAATAAGTATATCAACCGAAAGAACATAAAAGATCATCAGCAATAATATCTACTCACATACAACACTTATGCAGAAATTGTCCTCTTTACAAGAAGAAAAGTGTGATACAATAGATAACAAGGTTCCATAGTTCTGTGAACAAAAAGTTACAAGCACATTGAAAAGTTGTTTAAAACTTTGAAAGCCTTCTCTCCATTTTTTTTTTCAGAAATTAAGTAATGAATGAGTTTTCAAAACAAAGGTACAGTACGCATGAATTATTGTATGTGATGATAATTCCCACAAACTGCATACCAAGAACAGCTGCAGCTGTAATTCGTTTCTTTGGGTCCTGAGTAAGCATTTTAGCAACAAGGTCCTTGGCACTCTGTGATATTGATGGCCAAGGCTCACTTGAAAAATCCACATCTCCTTTTAGAATGGCGTCAAATATTCCCCGCTCAGTTTCTACAATATCAGTTATAATCTTGAGCAGTTAAAATGTGAAACGTCAAGGCGAAAACCAATATTTACATAAGGATATTTTTACTTACCCCCCCAAAAAGGAGGTACACCACTAAGTAATATGTATAGCATGACTCCAGCACTCCAAACATCAGCTTCTTTCCCATATGCACGTTGTAAAACTTCGGGAGCAACATAATATGCACTGCCAACTAAGTCCTTGTATACCTTCCCTGCAGAGGTTGGGCTTTGTTAATTAATTCATAATAGTCGAAACTACAGGAGGTCAAGAAGATTAACACTGAGTGATGGTGCTAGGATGAAAAGTTATGAGCATACAAATGAGAAAGTTGATAATATCATGTTTGTGGGTAACCAACTACTCAGTTTAGATATTCAAGCTAGCGGAGGAATCAAGGATACAAGAACTAAGGTCTTCACATACAACATTTTGTATACTAAAGCTTTGGATACTACTAGTACATGGAAACTCACACACACACACTGAGAAATTCAACAGCAGGTTGAAAGAGTCAATAATGCACATTTTCCCATTTAAACAAATAGACAGATAGTACAGACCACCACTGATCATCAGGTAATCTACCAAAAGTGACAGGATTTGCCGAATTGTTACGATGGCTATTAGAAAGAACGAGGACCATATATGGTGCATTACGCGAAGAGATGAGTACAAAAGCTAATCAAGAAACCACTTCAGAAGATTGTTTAAAACCTTTCTTTCAAAAAAAGAAAAAAAAAAAGAAAGAGAGAAAGAAAGGACTTACCTTCCTCGATAAATACCGACAACCCAAAATCCGTGGCCTTGAGCAGCGCACCCTCGCTCTTGTCTGACAGCAAGAAATTCTCAGGCTTGAGATCTCGGTGCATAACCCCCATAAAATGGCAAATCTGGATAACGCTCACAATAGACCCACAAATGGAGGCAGCCGCCTTCTCACTGTAATGCCCCTTGGCAATAATCCGATCAAAAAGCTCCCCTCCCGCACAGAGCTCCATGACGAGGTGGACCGATTGCCTGTCCTCGTACGCGCCCTTGAACTCCACGATGTTGGGCTGTCCGCTCAGGTGCTGCATGATCTGGATCTCCCTCCTCATGTCCTCCTTGTCGCCCTTGGTCACGAGCTTCCTCTTGGAGATGGATTTGCAGGCGTACTGCCGCCCGGTCACGATCTCAGTGCAGAGGTGCGTCACCCCGAACTGCCCCCGGCCAAGCTCCTTGCCCAGATTGTAGTGCGCCCGGACGTCCTCGTACGGCTTTCCGAGGATCGTGTGGACCGGCGCCCGGGCCGGAGGGGCCAATTGGCCGGCGGCGAAGCCGGGGGACATTGTGTACTGGATTGGGGTTTGGTGGTGGTGGTGGTGGGCCGCCCCATTTCCGTTGCCGGCGGCGTTTGATTTCGCGTGCTTCTGATTGCTCAAGCAGATTCCCATTTTTTTTTTATTTCTCGACAATCTACTCTGCAATCAACTCAGCCAAAAACGACGATGAATGATTCTGAACACTTACATATATACATATATATGTATACAGCCGAAAGGGAAGCTCGATTGATGGGTTTGAAGAGAAAATGTGAGGAGCTGAATTTATGGGGAAAGGAGGAATATTTGTCGTCCGAAATGCAGGATGAACTGGGACAGGGGATTTGATATTTTCTTTAGTTGATTGATTCTAAATAGGACTACCAAACAGCGGATAGTATTTGGAGGAGATGACGACGCTGCTAAACTCGTATAATTTTTATGTTTTTTCTTATTATAAGCGAATCGTGCACGCCAATATCTCAACCCAGGTTTATAGTTTATACGTCTCATAACGGCATTATGCGTGTTCTTTGTTGTATTAATAAAATAAATCACAACCCATGTGGGCAACATCTCTTTGCCAACTACGAAAATTCGTCTTAAAAAAGGCGACTGTTATAAATACTGGGAGAAAAAAAAAATAATAACTTTGTGAATAACGTTTAAAATAATAACTTTGTTAATAAATTTGACTTTTCAAGTAATTTGTGCTTGATTTGCCAAATTTTATATTAGACTGTTGCCAACATAATAAAAAAATGTGTAAAATATAAAAATTGTAGAAATAGAGACTTCAACACAATTTTTATTGATAATTTTGAAAGAATAGTTCACATAAATAGTGTTTTTTGCTCCGGTATGAATTTTTCGGAAGTGCTTCCTTTGTGATGGGTCAATTTGTCACGGACCCCGGGTTGAACCAATCAATCTTCGAACTTTCTCCAGCCTCGAGCTCTGGTGACCTGCAATGCACCAAGAGGGAGTCCCGACGTAGACACTCTGACGCTTAAGTCAAAACTCTCTCAAGAGAAACAAGTTGGAAAGTATATACGCAATATGTAAAAGTACGATGGTATTGATGATCTATTAACATGGAACCCGGTTATCCTTATATAGGGTGAGTGTCTTGATGCACAAAAGATTTCATGTTAGAAAATATATCCAACCAGATCTTCTTGCCTAACTTACCACGTCTTTATCCAAATAAGTTTCCTTAGTAAGTTATATTTTCATTCTCACTAGGATTCTTTCCCCCTTCACTGTACAACTCTTAGGTCCTCTGGTCATAACCACGCCCTTTTGACCTTCTTATTGTAACCTGGCTAAGGGCGACTCTCGATCTCTGGACTCACGACCTAGACACCTTGAGGTCACTCTCTGTAACTCGAGTTCATAGAGGTCGTAGCCTCTAAGAGTCGACAAGTACCTTGAGCTATGTTCGCGAGCTCCTGGAGGTCATAGCCTCTAGTGATCGACCAGTACCTTTAGCTATGTTGTGATCTCCTTGCGTGGGTTAGCTTATTCTTGGTGAGTTTAAGCTTGTCTGGCCAGCCTACCCCGAGCTAACCAGTTAGGTCGGCCGGCCCGCCGAGTTATTCTGGGTGCTACATCATCCAGCCCCCTATTTCAGAACGAGTTGTTAAGACTTGTTTTGAAATTTTACCTTGTCGTGTGTTCATGACTGATTTTACACCATATTTATGTAGTATCTAGAGCTTATTCATTGCATTATTGGTGTATAAATTGCATTATTGTGCTATAATTCTATATCTTGTGGAAAGGTATTACACGTGTTTGTTTTGTAGATATTTTCACATATTTGTTGAGCTTTTGGCTATTGGAGGCGCATGGTGAGTACCTAAAATCCCCGGGATGATGAAAGATTGATGCACGGATGAAAAAAATAGAAGAAACGAGTGAAACGAACAAAAATGAGCAAGCAGGTTTGTGACACGGGCAGTGACACGGGCAACATGCCCGTGTCAGAGGCCGTGTCACCTCAACAGAGAGAGTTCGAAGCCCAAGGACCTGACACGGGCAACGACACAGACGGTGACACGGGCAGAATGGCCGTGTCGCGCGCGCAGGCTGTTTTTTATATCTTACCTATTTTGAAAAGGTGAAGGGTTTTGGACATTATAAAAGGCATATTTACCCTATTTTAAGAAGAGGAACGTGAATACACAAGAGAGGAGCCCTAGAACACACAAGAGAAGCAATTGGGAAGCAAAAGAAGATCCAACTACGAAAGGATCAAGAAGATTGAAAGATCGACGAGATTCCTTGTTTTTATTTCTTCTTTCCTTTGAACTTTTATTGATCATGTCGATTTTTAATATGTCTATGTATTTGAATTCGAACATGAGTGACTAGTTTATTTGATTCTAGGACTTGGTAGTAGATTAATATGTTGGGATTTTTGATGAATTATTATAATTGATTGTTTTTCTTTTGAACTCTATTCAAATATTTTGTTCTTATTTCATGTTTAGCACTTGATCAATGCTTTTACATGTTTGACAATATTGTTCATAATTCGAGAGATGAGTTCAATATTAGGTTTTTAATATTTGACACATATTACTTGCTTGAATCGAGAGATTAGTAGGTCGTTGTGAGGATATTAGATCCTTTAATCTATTTGGAGTTGAATTGCATGTGTTGAGTGGAGACGCTAATATATGTGATTTAATCTACGGTTTTATCGATCTCGAGAGGGACGATAAGCTAAATTTGTGATCATCTTATAGGGTAGATAAAAGAACATTTAGTTGTGATACTTTTTAAGGAACCCAACTATTAATTGAAACCAAAGTCTTAGAATCTATCGTTCTCATACATCTTCTTACGTGTTTTTCTAGCTAGTTTCTTCTTGTTGCTTTATTTCTCTTTAATTATATTTTCTTAGTTTAGTTAATCCATCTCATATTTGGTCGTCTAAATAAAGTTGCCATTATCATAATCTGGTACTTGATATATTAATTATTTGGTCTCTTGGGATACGACCTTGCTTGCCACATACTACGAGCGAAGCCGTACACTTGCGGTCGAGCTTTAAAAATATAGGCGAACATCGTGCCTTTGAACTTGGCCTATTTCTGCATTGATTGTTGTGTCAGACAGCCTCAGAGAATGTGAGACACCAAAAACAACTCATCTTTTTAGATTGCGAGCCTTCCACACGTCCTATGTCCACGTGAGAATGTCTTATCGGATTCTTACCCACAAAATTGGGCCTTTTATTTACGTGTCTCCCAATGGTCGAATTCATCCAATTATTCCATCCCTTTTCGCACACCTCAGAGCTTCTGCGAAAAAATCCTTTCTCTGCAAGTTACCATTTGGCTTAAAAACTCTAGGACCTGCTCTCGATTCCTACAAATTCACCGCTTTACGCCATTCGCAAAGACCGATTCATGAGTATGTTCTAAACTCCTTCTTCTTCTTCTTCTTCTTCTTCTCTTTTTATCTCTCTTTTTTTGAATTTATTCGACTTTTTCCGGTGATCTCTTTGCCTAACTCCTTCGTCTTCTCTTATTCTTTTCTAAAAACACTTCTTGATATGTTGTCATCCTAGACAACTAGTTTCTCGACCTCCTCTTATAGAGACTAAAAGACATCTTCAGTTTTGCTATGGAGCCATTGGATGGCTCGACTTATGGAGCCATACATAGTTATTGATTAATGGTGTATTGACACGTGTCCCACAATAAATACACTTTGGACAGGTGTCAATATATTAAGTGATGGATGGCTCCATAAGAAAACCATCCGATGGCTCTATAGATTTTTTTAAGACACCTTATAGTCACCAAGGGTTGCGACCTTTCGGTGTCCGCAGCCAGTTGCGCGCCCGTGCGGCGCAGACTCGTACGAGCTCATACAGACTCGGATCGAGTTTCGTTTTTTCTTCCTCGTCCTCAACAGATCCTTCTAGGGTTATAGCATGCAAACTGCACGATCAGGTCTGGATTATCCTAACATTCGTCAAAGACATAATGTTTTACGAATTCAATAATTTGAGTTACTCATAACTCATTGCTTCAACCTTACATTTCCCACATATACAACTTAGAATTAATTTTTCATCCACCTTAAAATAGTTTTAAGACTTTTCTAAGTCTTCCTCTTACAAAAAATGAAACCGTAAAAATCAGTACAAAACCATTTTTTCTTACAACACCGACTCTTGAAGAAGACCAACAAAGAGAAAAAGGATCACCAAAAATCTAGGATCTGGGATCTCCAGACGGCCTACTGAAATCAGTGGAAAACAAGCCAGATCCACTCTTTAAACTCAGTGGCCAAAAAGCTAACAACGACTAGGCGAGAGGGCCTCCATCACTACCCCTCAACTTTGCACCCGACCTCCGACCACTGAAAACAAAAAGAGCTCAAGGTTTGTCTCATCTCCGCCGCCATTGGACCCAAAAGAGCAATCGACTTGTCACATGCATGAAATGGACGGCGATTCCAGCGCCTTCGCAGGCGACTCCCTAGCCAGAGTGGTAGATTGAGTTGATGACAATTCCATGAACTGATTGAGGAGCGGGAGACACATGTGAACTTTTTGTTTTTTTTTTTTTCTCAGTGAGAGGACTTTTTTAGGGAGAGAAGGGAACTTTGTGCATGGTAGAGCTACATTAGCCCTTGTAAATTTTAACTTTTAAGCTTTGAGTTTGCGTTCATTGCCAACTCGTGCTTCAGCCTTGAATGTGTGTATTTTTTTCATTTTAATTTTTATTTCTCTGATTTTTATCTTCTTCTTTTTCTGACAAAAATAAGTTTCACATGGGCGGGCTCCAGTAACTAAATCCAAACCGACAATACATAACTAATTTCTCTGCAACAAAATTATAGTATTCTCATAAAATTACCTACATGTAGAATTGTAACAGTATCTTCAATAGAACATTGTCCATTTTGTGTTGAATGACATGGAGAAAGGAAATAAAAAAATTATGTCTCCAATAGTTAGTGTAAATTATGGTGTCATTTGTGATATGTAAAAATTATAATTGGATGAATAAGAGAGAAAAAATGAATAAACAATATATAATAAATAATAGAAGTATTTTAGAATGACTTCTACATTTAGAAGACCTTCTAGATATTTTTTCATGTCATATAAGATATAAAATTATTTATGTCACGTGACAATAAAATAACACGATAGAATGACTATTGGAGATGGCTCTACCTTTAAGGGTTTAGAGTTTAGGATTTAGGGTTCACGTGTTCATTGAATCTTTGGAATATAAAATGTGAGAGTTAAAACTTTAGACAAGTGTTCATTGAATCTTTGGAATATAAAATGTGAGAGTTAAAACTTTAGACAAGTCAAATTTTCCCAACTGGAGAAACGAAAGATGAGCTTGGGAGCAGCAAAACGTGTGTGGCAGTGTTTTTAGTCCAAGTAGAGCCGTGAATCCCCCAACTAACTCAACGCTGCCATTATGACTCTCCCTCTACCTATTTCAACCACTGTTATTTTCAGATTTTTTAGTCTCTCTACATACACATTAATCCCCTCAAAAATACATGTTGATCTGTTGTGGTCAAGTAGTCAGGAGGTGGGTTTCCTCCTTTACCTCAGCTTTTCCTCAGTCCGGATTCCTCTTCAAGTTGCTTGCTAGATGCGTCGTAGCTTGTCTTACTTGTATTTTTGCTCTAGGTAAGTCGATTTTTAATTTTTTTTTCAAAAATCAAGGCTCAATTGCTTGATGCTTAGTGTGGGATTCATTTTTTTTTTTTTATTGTTCTTTTATAAGCATGAACGATCACACCTTTTTGATGAAATTCCCCTGTCGTGTGTGTGATCCATGAAAGAAAATGTAACCCAAGATAGCTAGCGTCTTTCTTTTGTGCTGATTTTGTTGATTTGGCTCCGTGCATCGTGATTTGTACTCGGTGGGATTTGGGCTATGTATCTATGCAGGTGGAGCTACCATAGGCGTAATTAGTGGAGCTCTGAAAGGGCAGACCACTGAGACGGGTCTTGTGCGTGGTGTTGGTGTGGGGGCAGTGGCAGGGGCTGTCACGGCCGTCCAGTTGATAGAGCTTATATTGGATGGAGAACCATTTTCCAAGGTCATTCATATATATACCACTCTTAAATATTTATTATACTCTGCAATATGAGTGAGAATGATAAATATTTTTCAGTCGGTGAGCATTTTGTTTTTGTGCATAATACAGCCTATGGAGGCACCAAAAGGAAAGTCATGTGCTTTACAACTACACGTTATGAAAAGGGTTAATTGCAAATAAAACACGATCTTTTTCGGATTGAAAAACAAACTTTTTAGAAAGTGTAGAAAAATACCTCACTTTGCCTCTCGGTAGCATCTCGAGCCCAAGATGCGTTTGCAGCAAAATTTTACCTGTGTCTGGTTAAATTAGGTGATGAGTCATTTTTTAAAAATTTACCATATGTTGGGATAAATCCTAGAAGTTTATCCCAAGGAATATGTGATAGGAGCGCTTGGAGGCTAGCAATCAACGTGCCAGAACCGTGACTTTTGCTCCTTTCTCTTTTGCTCCAATCTCTTCCTTTCGTTTTTGAGTCCTTTTTGTGTTTCTCTTACCATTGGTTCTCTTGGGTTTCATCTCTAGCCTACCCCAACTTGCTTGGGACTAAAAGGCTATGTTGTTGTTGTTGTTGTTGTTATAGAAGTTTATCCCAACCAATGGATTAGTGGACTGCATGGGTTAAGGATATTATTAGTATTTGTACCTCTTACAAACAGAAGTGTAACACTTTGATATTATCGAGTTTAACTAAGTGATTAGCCGTGTGGAAGCTTATATGTTGCTCCTAGTAGCAAAGGTTGGAAGGTGATTCATAAAAAGTTGGTTTTAACCAAACATTTTTGTTGCTTCTCCAGTTAGCATTGGTTTGCAGCCTGGTGAATGGAAAGATATTTATGGAATGGGTCAGTCCAGCTGTGTTAAAAGCATATCAGTGGCAGGTAATCAATCAATCAATTAAGTAAATCAGCTGATTAACTTTTCAAGTTGTAGGTAATGGATATTTGGATTAACATTGTTGGAACTAAATAATATATACTGTTTTTATGTCAGATTAACACTATGGAAACAGGTTTCAGGGAAATTTCGGACATATTTGAAGTGAATCCCATCAGAGGACTATCTCAAGATGCAATCCAGGAGCTGCCAAGTTTCAAGTTTAGTGCTGCAAAGGCTTTTGTACCATGTCAAGAAGCTAGTTGTTCCATTTGCTTACAGGTAGCTCTCTCTAGCAATTGGTTTGTTGCTTAGTGAATAATCAGGACAAGTTCGATAATGAAAATAAAGTTTATTGATGATAAAGGAAGTGATTAACATTTTAGACCAGCAATGAACTTGCCCATTAGCCTAAGCTGTCAATATATAATGGCCGATTTACCTGGCTCGTATAATTTAGTTATATAAATCCTTAATTGGTTCTAGACTCTGGGATCCCATATATCAAGTGGTCAATAATCTTGCTATCTTATAGTTATTCTTTCTAAAATTAAGCAGCCAGTACACTTAATTTATTTAATGTATTAGTAATTTCCTTCCCTTTTATGTCTATCGTTTGGCGTCTTTTAACCAAACGATAGAGAGTCTCTTCTCTTTATTTATAATGTTTATATTGAAATTCGTTATGTCGAGAGTTGTTTTTGAGGATCAAAGTCACTTACACATCAACAGGATGAATGTTGCAAATTGCAAATAGGGACTAAAACAAGCTCTGTGTTGTGGTTCTTTTGGTATTAAATTGATTGGGATATTGTGATTAGAGATGTTGTCTGAGCTTTGTATCCTTGCATGATTTTAAATGCTCTGGGTATTTAGTTGCTAATGTCTAATCAAATTTCATGTATTGTCAAAGGTCGATTTGAAAGTAAATATTCATGCTTTCCAACAATAATGTGTTCTCTAGGATTTGAAGCATAGAGAATATACAAGGCTGCTGCCAGCATGTCGGCATTTATTCCACCAGTACTGTATAGATGAATGGCTCGTCCGGCAGGGTACCTGTCCAATTTGCAGAAAGGATGTCTAGACTATATCAAAAGAGGAAACAAAATGAAAATATTATAAAAAATTGCGATTAAAATGGTTCAAGAATTTTATGTTCATGAATCAGACAGACCACTGAGACTTGAAGTATCCTAGTATTGTAAGCATATATAGTTGAAGTTGTAATCACTATAGAGACTTGAAGTATCCTAGTATTGTAAGCATATACAGTTGAAGTTGTAATCACTATAGCCACTTTTGTGTGGAAGCCAACAGTTATCTGTTAATACGAGTTTTCTTTTACTATTTATGTGCTAGAGACTAAAGTGTCGGCATTAACGGTTTCCTCGCCTGTGAAGCTTTTGGTACGAGTTTGATACGCAAATTGCCTCTGAACGGGTTAAAACACTAACACCAAGAACGGTCGACCCTTCGGCTTTAGCTCCGGTAACCAGCAAAACACAATGGGAGGGATACCGGCAGAAAAAACTTCTGACGCTCAAGCAGAATTTTGCTCACGAGTATATAGAAACTGTATGCAAAAGGCGTAATAATGCGTTATGTAAAAATAAAATCTGGTAATCCTATATATACTCGAGTTATCTTCTTGTCCAAGTAGTGTTCTTGCTAAGAAAGAGATCAAACCTTTTTTTGTAGCTTAGCACGTCTATGGAATCTTAGACTCCATAGCAAGATACACTTATCGTCGTCAACATGATTTTGTTCCTTGTAATGTACGGCTCTCAAGTCCTTAGATCGTTCTCATAACCTCATGACCTATCCGTTGTAGGTTTTTATCAAGTCGAAACCACTGTACGACCTCAAGGTCATACAGACCCCTCATCTATTCGAGCTTCAAGAGGAGCTCGCCCCCTTTAATCTTTTAGTCAGGTTGACTTGTACCATGAGATGTCTAAGCGAGCTCCATGACGAGGTCAAATAGTGATATCGAGTTGAAGCTCCTTCGAACTAGCCATACCCGAACTAGACTAGCCACTCAAGTCGGTGAATCGAACTATTCTGGGTGCTATATTAGAGTTGTTTGAATTTACATTTTGATTCAACATGTCAATTCTGACATTTTGATTCAACATGTCAATTCTGAGAAGGGTCGATACAAGAAATTTTTGGAAGATGGGTTTATAGTATTTTCAAGAAAGATAGCATTTTTTCTCCTGTATTACATAAGTTTGCACATTCAATATAAGTCATATTGAACATTAATTTGCTTACTTAAATTATCTACACGTAATTTATAGATCAATTATTACTAACATTTAGTTTTGAAAAAATAATTCAATATATTTTTAATTAGAGTGCAAAGAATTTAAGCTAATGATTATTTATACTTTCATATATGTTTATTTAATACAATCAACATATAAATCGATGATATTAATAAAAAAATACTCATTAGTAAATTGTACATTTATCCTCACTAGTTATTTTACTGATCATATAATTATTTCCTCCTTTTTTTTATTTTTTAATTTTATTTATGCAATCGTCAATCTTTCAGTCAACTGGACTACTTGCTGAGTCTATCATTTTATCCACTGTTAACCAATCACATTATCTCTTCGAATGATCGGGTTCATGACATTATAGTAAACTTTTATTTGTTGAATGCGTCTCCTGAATTCATCTAAGTGTAAATTCAGTTCAATGGATTTTATGTAGTGACGTAATATTCAATGGATTGAATAGAAGTCTTAACAAACAAGCCTTGGTCAAAATCTTTGGCTCTGATCACAAAATTAAGTAGCAAACAGAATACCTCACGATAAGTAATAATTGAATGCTATTGTTTATGAAAACAAAAGAACCACATTACTAAATGTAAGAAACAAAAGACAATTGGAATAACACACCAAATTCACAATGGAATCAGCCAATATTGTCTCTACTAGTACAACACCCGTGTATTACACCGGTGTTTGTTAAAAAATTATTTTTAAATTTTAAAATTAATGAGAAAATTTATTTTAAATTTTATTTCTTTTTTTACAAAAAATATATATTATTATATATTTTAAAATGACACTTGTTACTTGTGCAACTTACATTTGTTATATTATACCAGTAATTTTAAAACTTATATCATATAACTACTTGAAATATAAATATATTAATTTATAAATAATTTTATTTTTTCTAATAAATATTAAAAAACAATTTCATTATGTTATAAAGATATATAATTTTTTTATACATACAATATGAATGTTAAATCGAAGCTCATCAAGAGAGGATTAATTTGATATATTATATATGTAAAACTGATAAAAAATATAAAAGTTATTAACTTTTAAATATATTTATAATTTATTATAATAAGAAATGATATTAAAATGCAATTAATACATGTAACATGACCATAAATAATCAATATATTTATGGATAATCTTAACCTAATTATTTTTAATTTGGAAGTAAATTAAAATTTATCAAAGCCTAATAACGAAGCATGTAATTTTGCTACATACGATCCCGAAGCATGCAGAGTCTGCCACTTAGGTTCAGCACGTTCTGGATGAATATGTAATTTTGCCACATATGATCCCGAAACATGCGAGCCTACCACTTAAGCTCAGCACGTTCTGAATTAATATATAGGGAGGATTCCGACGCATTACCAATAACCACCACCTCACTAATTCCTGATAAATTACAACTAGGATAAAATAATACACAAATTACTAGTTTCTAAGCTAAGATTTCTTTTTTTATATAAGATTAGAAAGTATAATAAAGTACATTCAAAATACAAAGATAACGAACCTATTTATATTACTTCTCCTCGCCATGCCCATTGCAATTTCTAAATTGACACTCCAAAAATTATGGCCGACCCAAATTGGCCCACGCCACGCCCAATATCCACCACATTTTACTTATAGATCAAACAATAGAATAGAAGCATTGCATTCGAGCCACACAAACAAACTTTTCATTTTCCACACAACACCCACTTCCCCTATTCACATTCAACCAACAATCACAAAAACAATTTAATTAGAGAGTAGGCACTTTTTCTCTTTACACTTCCCAATGGCCATTTCGCCTCAACGCCCACCAATTGGTCCAATCCTAAGGCCACATTTCCCTCGAATCTCTCATCTAATTCCCCTTCCAACACGTGTCCGCTGCTCGGCAACCGCGCCCGCCAAGCGCAGCCTGAAGATCGGCCCTCGGCCGCCACTCCCCAACGGCAACGACCAGTCGTCCCTGAAGTCGACGTGGTCCCACTGGGCGTGGGTCGCCGGGGGCTGCACCACCGTCCTCGTATCTCTAGCAAAGTCCTTCTCGGGTGCCGCCAGCTCACACGTCTGGCTCGAGCCAATCCTGGCCGGCCTTCTCGGGTACGTGCTGGCCGATCTCGGCTCAGGAATCTACCATTGGGGCATTGACAACTACGGTGGCCCAAACACACGTGTTTTTGGATCTCAAATCGAAGCTTTCCAGGTATTGGCAAAATTCTATGGTAATTCTTCCGAGATTGGGTTATTATACAATTAGTAAAACTTGCGTTACCGGAAATATCCAGGGACACCACAAATGGCCGTGGACGATAACGCGCCGCCAGTTCGCCAACAACCTGCACGCGCTGGCCCGTGCCGTCTTTTTCGTCGTCCTCCCCATAGATCTGGCGTGCGAGGACCCGGTCCTGCTGGGGTTCGTCGGCGCGTGCTCCGGGTGCATCATGTTCAGCCAGCAGTTCCACGCGTGGGCCCACACGACCAAGAGCAGGCTGCCGCCGGTGGTGGCGGCGCTGCAGGACGGAGGGGTGCTGGTGTCGCGGTCGCAGCACGCGGCCCACCACCGGCCGCCGTACAGCAGCAACTACTGCATCGTGAGTGGGGTTTGGAACGAGGTTCTGGACGGTTCGAGGTTCTTCGAGGCTTTGGAAATGGCTGTCTATTTCAGGTTTGGTGTGAGGCCGAGGTCTTGGGATGATCCCACCTCCGATTGGACCGAAGATGGACGAATCACGTCTTTGGAATCACCATAAAAACATTGGAAACAATTTTTTAGGTTAAAAGATAGATTAATATTTATTTGGTAATTTTTATTAATTTAATTTAATTTGCTTAATTGTAATTAAAAACACAGCACTTTCACTTTTTCAAACATAATCAATAATCATTTTTTTCTATAGAAAAGTTGCACTAATATTTGCAACCTTGTCATTTCGTTGCAATACGAATCACCCGTCTACAAAATTTGACTACAATGTTAGGGCCTCTCCCATGTACAGTTGCCTTTCGAATTAGTATGCTTTTATAAGAAAGTGTACGAATAAATACCAAAACATTTCTATAGTTAGTTTAATTAAGAGTGGTATTAATTTTAGATGAATATCTTTAATTAAAGTATTTTAGAGACAACTTTTTTTTGTCTTATGATATTTCAAACTTGTCAAAATTATCAATAATGTCTAATTAAATTATATTTGACATTAAAAATAATTAAAATAATGACATTAAAAATAAAATATTACATGTCGAGTAAAATATAGAGCGGATGGTTGATGTAAGAGTAAACTCTACAATAAGAGATGATTGGAGATGGTCTTAATGTGTCATATTTTGTGGCCAAATATTATCATCATTCATTTTTTTTTTTTTTTTNAAAAAAATCACGATCATTATAAAATTGTAAATTTAATCATCTGTGTTAATGACCACACAAAGAAATTTTGTTCGTATTTTAACAAGAAAAATACTATACATTACAAAGTCAAAAATATTTATACTAAAATTCAAAATTACGTAGAGTAATAGTTGCAAAAATTATTTTACCCTTACGATAAGTGGGGATGGGGATAATACAGCGCCCCATGCTGATTAGTTCTCTACACAGGCTTGAAATTGAATATAACATAAGAATACAAGTCCCAATTCTCAACCTCGGGAAGTAGTAATGCAGTATGCATTGCATGGTAACCCAGTTTCTTTTCCCGTTTATGATTTTCTCTATAATCTTCCAAAATTTTAAATAGGATGCATACAACAATAATTGCATTGCAAATAAGACAGAAATTGAACACTGTTTATCAAAATGTGCTCTGCTGAGAGAATTTTCAAACGAACTTCTCCAAGATAATCCCTCTCATGAACTCTTCCGGTGCTGCAACACGAATTACGAGTCAAGCTTTGCATATGAACAAAAGAATAAAAAAAAGAAAAAATTATGAATTTTTGGTGTTTCCTAACAAAGATGCATAGAAACCGTGTATGAGAATTAAAAGGATTATTATTGCAGGGGACATATTTATAGCAACCTGTTTGGCCGGTGAAAAGACTAAATTGGGCAGCCGCCTGGCGAAGGAACATTTCAACTCCACTGACGACAATAGCACCAGCAATCTCAGCTTCTTTCAGAAGCCTAGTTTTCTTAGGGGTGTAAACTGCATCGAACACGAGCTTGTAATCCATCAAAGATTCCTGAAGACAAAATAGTGAAATATTTTGAAGGCCGGTTTTCAAGGAGAAACAGAAGAATGTTGTATTGTATATATGTCCCTACTCAATTTTTGTTTCTTTTCTTTTATTCTTTTGGTAAAAGATACCTTCGGAACAGGAATTCGGTCCACGTTCGGATGCATGCCTAAAGGGGTTGCATTTGCAAGGATTGTACCTTTCTCCGGTTTGAAATTTAGCAGATTTTCAAAAGGAAGAGCCTCGCCTGATACTGCAGCAGCTAGAGATTTCGCCCTATCTTTACATTTCAATAAAAAATAAATAAAAGTTGTCAGATAGCACATTGCTGGTTCTCCAAGATGCATTATTACTCTATATTCTATAAGGCAGGATAAGGTGTGAAAATATTGCACTGAAAGATCTTGGCCTGTCCGAGTCCCGTTTATCTCTCTTCTTCCCTTTNAGCCGGATTATGCAAGCTCTACCAGGAGACATGTTCAAAAGTCTCTAAGGGATAGCTAACTAGCAATAGATGATGAGAGTTGTATTTATTTACAAAGACACTACATGGAAAAACAAGAATTTTGAAAAGACTTTTTCCAATGTACCGAAATCAATGTCGAAAACAAGAATCCGAGCACCCCTAGTTTTAGCACCAAAGGCCAGGGCTCTTCCGGCACCTCCAGCACCCACAACAACAAACAACTTTCCTTTGATTGGTGAAGAGTGTATTCTTTCCAGGTTTGTACATTCCTGTACATTATTTTGGAGTGTCACAATTTATACAAATTCAATATACAAGGTACTAATAAGACACAAAAAAATGATAAATTTACTATGTTACATTACCTTTAAAGCATCTTCAATTGCTGATATGGCAGCCTCGCAGTCTGTGTTGTAGCCTATCAGCTTTCCATCACTAGGCCTCCTTATTATTGTGTTTACTGCACCAATGAACTGAGCCAACAAGAGAGACTTTAATATGGTAAATATTTCTTCGTATTAATTATTTATAATTCAAGATATGTTTAACACAACTAATATCTAAAACTTGCGGAAGTTTTAAAAGATTCATATCAGCCACGAGGAAGAAATTACGTAAATGCTTTCTCTAAGATAGTAAGATACAAATCTTGAACTGCATTTGAGTTCAGCACTGTGATCGAAATAGGCAAACTAAATAAAGAGTTCTCCAATAATAACCTGAGCAAGTGGATGCACTTCATCACAGAAATCAACTATTGCTTCCTTGTAAGGGAATCCAACACTGAAATGTAAAAAGCCGAAAACAACATGATGTGACTTTTTTGTGGAAGGGAACAGAAGTAGAAAAAGAAAACTCCCTTGAATGTTATTTATACACAAAAAGTTCCTTTTTGAAATGATCGTTACGATTCAGATGAAACAGAAGAATATGTATCCAGGCAAAAGCTTGACGTACCTGAAACCAGCAAAATCAGGATTTGAATAGACATTGAAGAACGCCTTCAAATCATCCACAAACATTGGAACATATATTCCGTTGTAACCCACATGTCTAAATGTAGGATTATGCAATAGAGGGCCCTTGCTATGACTTACAGGTTTTGAGATAAGTCCAAACACTTGAGTATTCTTATCTATGTTCTTCACTCCATAGGCTTGAGTAAGGCTATCTATACTAGGGAGACCTGGAATTTCATGTCCTTCGATATGTCCATATACAAACACCCCGCCAAATTTAAAACTTAGCAACTGACTTATAAGACCTCTTTCCCCTGTACAGTAAGCTATTAAGGATGTCTGCAGGAGGGTACAAAAATTTAATTAATGCAAAGGCAATTCAAACTCACATTCTCTGACGTATACATTGCATTTTCGTAAAAGGCCTTTACGGTCTTTGAGTGCAGGCTTTGTTACAGAAATGAAATAAATGACATATATTATAATTGCATATTTATCATCAGGAATCAAACCTGTCTAATTAAAAGCAGCTCAAAGACATCAACTATTTCTGTAATATCAGCTGCATTCGAAACAAGTTTAATGATATCTGCTTCAGTGGATTGCATTTTTGCGACAAGTTGGCTGATATCTTCCTTTGAAGCAGTCAAGCTGTCCAGGTAGCAAGATACTATTATTTTACTGCTCTTAAACTGGCTCATCTTATCTTCTTTAAAGAGAGCCGATGCTACCTGCAGTGACACGGTAAAGACTTCAGTTTAAAAAATTCAATCTTTTATTTGAAGAGCATAAGTATATCACTATATCATTGGTGCCTCAGATATGGTTGTAAAATTCAAACGTTGGGCATATACATGCGAAAATTTTACAGGTTTGTTTGTCCAACATTTGTGGCATTAACTATGCACAAACTCATCAGTCATCCATTTGCAATTCCATGAACAGTTGATATAATTTTCCTCAGCCACGTGTTAAAAATAAAACAAACGATACAAACTTGAGAATCTCGAAAAAAAAAAAAAAACTTGCCTAGTTGTTTTCATTTCTTAATTTGATACACCATCGAATGGTGCTTACCCTACCTCGAGTTCCAACTCTATGTAATCAGCCCCTAAATCTTTAGCCAACATAAGAGCTTGCAGCTGCTCCTTTTCATCAACTTTGTGTTGAGCGCCTTCCCATGACGACCTATAACAAATCAAATTCAAGAAAAAATTTATTCCTGTAGTGAGAAAACAAATATCGAAATTTGGCCCAGAAACTCACACAAGAATATCCATTTACAAAAACATATTCGAACCCATAAGAAAATGTTTCAATACTCTGGAAGGCACAGAAGATCCAACCGATATGCGCATTTCAATTGACTACTAGGAAAAACCAGTACATCCCTACGTGCAAATGAACTAAAAGTGCGCACTGCATATGAAACAGAGTCCAGAACAGTCTTGAAAACAAAAATGTATATAACAAATTAGCTAATACCCATACATTTAATGCTACTACTCATCATTGTGAAAACTAATTTCGCAACTCAAGCCAGCCGAGAAGCTCTGCGCACTAATAAACACTCTGTACATTTCCAAAATTCTTATGCTATCACTGAACACACACATTCACACAATAAAATAAAAATATACCGGCAGACGACAGAAACAGGAATTGGCTTGTTTTCCAGCAGGATTTTGAGATCTCTCAAAGGTTCGAAACTAGGGTTACAGCCCAGCCTGATCTCCACCACGTCAGCACCTTCCATCTTGGCCTGCTGCATCTCGTTCAGCGTTTGCTCCACCGATTGAGCCATTAATGGCGCGCAAATCAATCTGGGCTTCTCGGGCTGCCTGGCCATTTTAATCCCGACTACAAGACGATGGTGGGAAAAGAGGGCGACTTACAAAGTTTATCTTGAGGACTCAATGAACTCTCTGCAAGAACAAAAAGGAGTATGATAAAATATTATTTTTGAATTGGTGGTGGCTAAAGATAATGGAGACCAATCAACGACGAGAAAAGTTGGCGCCAGGCGGGACTTATCAAATTAGATACAACTACTACATAACCCGCGCGGGATTTAAAATTTGAAAGAATAATATAACCTCACGTGTATTAGGATCGAAATTGAAATCATTAAAATACATAGGAACATTGTTGAATCATAAAAAGTTCGGTAACAATCATATATTATTAAAAACATCATTTGTACACAACATTATGAGTTTGATTATTTGGTAACTCCTCGTTATCACAAACTAATATTTTCAAAAGAGATAAATCCTAAAAATCAAACTAATATTTTTGGTGAACAAACTAATATTTTAGGATTGGTGAACAAACTAATATTTTAGGATTTTTAGGATTTGTCTCTTTTTTGTGAACAAACTAATATTTTAGGATTGGTTATATGAATAAGGCTACCTGTTTTTGGTGTTCTTTTCATTCATTTTCATTCAAACAATCCAATGACTTGTATAATGAAATCCGAATCTTAAGCCGAAATATTTAAAAAAAGAGTTTTCAAAAATTGAAAAGTAAAGGCAATCAGTTCAGATTAATTAAAGGTCAAAGAATATCCGCTCCTTGAAATAAAGACGTGTGTTATCATTAACCAAATATCCGGTTATTGATATAGAGTGGTTACTAAAAAATAGAACGCGATAAGGACGCTTCATGGAAATATCAATGGGATAAGGTCATAACAGATCGCTATACATTTTAACGATAAAAGCTCAGATGGAATGATTTATGATAATTATGTCGTAATTAATGAATTAATTAGATGTGTGAAAAAGACATAATTAATGAGAAGTGTGAAAATGACATAATTAATGAGAAGTGTAAAAAGGACAAAAACTTACCGGTTTTGGAAAATATTTAATGCAAATCCGACATTAACCATAATTTGACCTACTATTTTGGATAAATGTTAATTCTTATTATATAAGTATAGATATTATTCTCGGGCTGCCTAGTAGTTGTATTTAATATTTATTTATTAATTTATTTATAATACAACCCGTACGAATCTCGTGCGATGCACAGGTAAGAAAATATTTATTAATATTTATAAATTAAAAATGTTATTAAATAATATTAATAAATTAAAAATATAGAATCAAGATGTAATACAATTTACCTATATTAATTTGTTAAATTTAAATTGTGCAAAACTACATAAAATATGTCTATTTATAAATAGTACATGATCCGTACAGTGAAAGTAACTGATAATAAATTACATTATATTCATTTCAAAATAGGTGTCATTTTAAAATTTTTATTAATAAATTCGATTTGACTACAATGTGATTTAAGTAAATACAAACCTTTATATATATATATATACATACACGATAATTTGCGTAATTAAGGTATATTAAAAATGCATTTCACAAAAAAATTACACGAAAAATATAAAATATTTATTAAATAATAAATTACACAATTTAGTTGCATTTTTTTTTACCAAATCACATAATAGATATTGCAGTCGAAATTCTTATATTTGGGTAAATCAGCCAAATTCACATGATTTCAGTAATTAAGGTATCTTAAAAATAATTTTTTAATGGCTTAATTATTTCCTTAAATAATGAGCCGCAATTTCCATACGTGATTATTTGAATTATACTATAAATTGTTGAATTAATTTCTCGAAATAGTAAGTAGATTTTTTTAAGGAAATAGTTACTATTTAAAATATAATCAAACCTTTATATATATATATATATATATATAGATACTCGTCAATACTTAAAAGATAAATTTGCAATTTTATTTTTCATCCAGTAATTTAGTCGGATCCAAAGTTTGTCCAAAAATTCTTAAATTTAAGTCAATTTAGTTGTATTTCGACCCCGATCACCGAAATTCGATCAAAAGTTGTTGAGTTGGCAAATTTCTGTGTTGACTAGGTTAATTTTTGGAAGATTAACTTATGTGGACACTTTCATTTTTTTCCACGTCATCTTTCCTTAAATTATTTTAATTCTGAAGTTAAAAAATTCACCTCCCATTCGCCAAAAAATAAAAAGGAAAAAAAATCATCTCCCTCAGCACCTCCAAAACCGTCCCATTGCTCCCCAAATCCCCGTCATCGCCCAGGCTTGCCGCGCAGACAAATGCACGTTACTCGACCTCTCTGGCGCCTACTCCTCGAGAATGTAGAAGCCCAGCTCTCCGTTTCTCCTCATCTAAATCTCGTTGTCCGATAAGTTTATCGAAACCCTCAACCTCAATCTCGTGAATTTCTGCTGCCTGGTGAGTGGTGATAGTTTGATGGGGGTTTGCGGTCGGGTGCTGCGACAAGTTCTTGAGGATATCTTTGGGGCGGCTACTAGTGGAGTTGAACCCTCGCTGGCAACGGTCGAGCTCCGCTTGTGAGGTGTTCGACGATTTTCTTGTGTGAGGGACCGTCGGCCCAATGGATAAGAACGCGGCGTTCAACGTGGTGAAATAAATGGTCCTCAAGGCGTGGGGGTTTGCGGTGGCGGTGTTAGGGTGGATCACGACAGAGGAGGTGACGGCGAGGTTGTTCTGATCGACGACGCGCGATCTAGAGTTAGATTTCCCGAGGTTATTCACGGTGACCAGTGGATTTTTTAATTATGGAATTAAAATAATTTAAGAGAAAATGTAGTGGAAAAAATAAAAGTGTCCACATCAGTTAATCTGTCGAAAATCAGTCCATATTGTTGGGATCGATGAGGATCTCGTTATATACAAGCCACAAATTCAATAGCAACAATAAACATATGCGCGCAACGGATCTAGAGGTTTAGAGTTGAATACTTACGGCTTAAAATTTGCAGACTCTGAAACGTTGTAGATTACTGTTGAAGGAAATCGTCTGATCTCAAAATCCGTTGGGGAGTCGGATCCTTCTCGTCGGACCTCGAGAAGTCAGATGCAGTGGCCGGAAGCAGCACACATCGAGGCAGGTCGCCGGTGTTAGCATGGTGACGAACGGTGTCGGCATCGGAGCGTCTTGGGGCTGCGGTGCAGAGGTCGCCGGGCGCGAGATCGTCGCGGCTGGCTGGCGGACTGCGGCCTCTCGCGGCAGTTTGTCGTGGGCGGCTCATGGTGCTCGACGGTCGGCGGCTCTGGGGTTGTGAATATATATTGATCACGGGGTCTCGGTACCTCGAGATCTTCTACTGTATATCTCAAACACCTCTTCGTGTTGTACCGGTGGAACAACAACACGAAGATAAAGCTTGGCTATAAGAACTAGAGAGAGGGGGGGTGGCAAAAAACGTGTTTCACATTAGGTTGCTTGTGTTCTCGTCCCATGAACTTAATGATGTATATATAGAGCTACAGTAGAGATCCTTAGGAGAATAGGAATAGAGCTTCTTAAGCATTGGGCCTAACTGTGAGCTAAGCCCACTCTTCCAATACTTAAATAATATTATGATTCACTAACATAATATTATTGCACTTCCTTTTCCTATCCCAAATTATATATTTGAAACTCGAGTTATAATTACTCGATTTACCTCCCTATGTTTAAGATATAATGTCCTTTAATTAATTTGATTACTGATAATCAAAAATTAATTTATATATTATATTACCAAAGCTAGCGTCATTCATTACATTATTATTCTGCCGGAAATTAATCAACCTGCAGGGTTTAGCATAACAACCTTCATGAACTCACTTTGGGAACATCATCAAATTGTCGCACATGGTGACCGTAAATATTCTAACAGCACATCGTACATATAATAATATTACCTAAAACAACAAGTATGTTGACTCAGTAAATTGAATCTCACTTTCAGTAAATCAAAGTAATAATTACCATATGTACATGCCTGTTTATATCTTACGGGTTAAGAGAACGCAGTAATTAATCGAGACTTAAGTTTGTTTACGACGATCAGTATAAAACAAACTGTTACTCTCTGGGATCTTATTCAATACATAAATGTACTAGTGCAACTAATCAGTCAAGACCAATTGTACAGTTGACACTACAACCGTTCTGATGGTTTGTTCATTTCCATCTAGGTTGTGAACCAACAATTCTTGTTTCGCAAGTAACTGATAAAATGATCTTTTGTTCACCCGATGATGACTCATTCTATCTAAGTGCGAAGCAACAGAACATAGAACTTATTTAATCAAACATAATTCTCATTCAACAAAGATAAAGTGTAATATCATTCAAAGTCAAACTTTCAGTATATAACACCAACACATATCAGCCTAGTCAATTTGCCCAAGTCTGTACTTCTAATCGTATTCCGACGATCAGGGTCTAAATAGGACTAATTGGCTAAAATTTAAGAGTTTTTGAACCACTTTTGGATTCGATTAAAGTATTGCATAAAAATGAAAAACGAACTTGTTACTAGACTAAAACTCCAATTTTCCCTATTTAAAAATAATAATATTTGTACAATAAAAAAATATAATAATTGATATTTTACTGTATAATTATGAATAATAATAATATAGCAACCATATTTTACACTAAGTTTGTCTAAATAAATATTATTTACGACTCTATAAATTTGATTCTATTGTGATTATTTTTATATTTATAGAGTGACCCTCGTTTCTTAATTATTAAGTATTTTAGATTCATATATTTGATAATTAAAAAGTAAATTAATACATATAATTTTAATATTTTTAACTTTACAAAATATAAAAATAGTTTTTATTATTTTTTTATGATATTCCTATACATTTATATTTTGAACAAATAATAACATTTACTTCTTTATATACTTTTATTTAAGCAGAGAAGTAATAATTTCAGGATAATTTTATATATTTATTTTATGTAATACATAATTTTCACATTTTCTTCAAAATCTATAAAAAAAATACATTAAAATGATTGTGTTATGGTATATTAATGAATTATAATTTCATTATTTAATAAAGTAATTTTTAATATTATTTATATTTCTCAATTTGGTTTGATAAATAAATTAAGTTGTATTTATAAATAGATGAAATTGTTTTTTATTTTAATTATGCAATATGATGTCAAATCGAAGATCGTTAAAAGATGATTATTTTTAAACTGTATATAAAACATAAAAAACAATAGTAAGGTTTAAACTTTTGAAAATAAGAAGAATACATATTTATAGTAGTTAATATTTAATGAGTTTTTTCTATGGAACTAATAGTTGGCTTCATAGTGGAGCCAACCTCCTGTACATAGCAAACAAAAATAATATATTTTCTAATTAATAGAAAACACAATTAATAACTACTTAATAAATTTGCCAAAAAAAAAATACTTAATAAGAAAAATATTATTTCTAGTTAACTACTACTTAATAAGAAAATATAATTAATAACTACTCAACCACAATGAAAATAAAGACTTATATTTTTAAATTTAAATTTTTAAAAATAAATACTACAAAAAGTTTGTACTATTTTTTAAAATTATATAAACTACTTAGTTGTTACATATAATTATTAATTCTAATGTTTAACTAAAATGATTCAAATAATTTTTAAATGATTTAAATAATATTACAAATACTTTATAGTATTTATTTTTAATTTAAATTAAAAAATATAATAAATTTTACTTTTTCAATAAAGTTATATTTCTTATCAAGTAGTTGTTGATTGTATTTTTCTTATTTAATTATAAAATATAGTATTTTTTACTTACTATGTATAAGAGGTTGGCTTCATTATGGAGCCAACTGTTGGTTTTATAGCAAAACTCAATACTTAATATATATGAATTAAAAGAGAAAAATAGCATACGTTAATTTAAGAAAAGACAAGGTAAAATAGTTCATGGATAATTACTAGTGTGCGTACTCGTTGTTTTGTAGTTTTTAGCCGATTACAAGATAAATCCTAACCTTGGGTTATGTCTTTTGAGGAAGGTTGTTCGAAATCGAATTCAAGCAACGATGATTCACAAAAACGAAAAATAAAGGTTCCTTAACATTCTACTCGCAAGTTGGTGGTTGATTTAAACTAATTAACGTAATTGAAAGCAAGATTAAAAGCATGATTCAAACATTAAACCACATAAATCCTCAATTTGTAATAAAAAGAGAAATAAAAAGAAAAAAAGAATTAAGAACCCTAAGACCTTAGGTGGAAAAAAGAAACTTAAAGGTTCAGCAACATGTAATCAAACAATTGTCACTCACGTTGAACTAATCGAACTCTCAATCAATTCTCGCCTACACAATCAACAACAAAATCCAATAATTCCTACCCTCCGAAGATGAAGCCTATTCTTACTCATAAAAATGTTACCCTAGAAAATTTATCAAGTAAAGACAAGAAAAACTTACAAGATCTTAAACTTTAAACTATATCTCAAAGTCTCTAGTGGCACCCATGAGAAGTAATAAGCCGAAAAACTGCAATCTTAACGAAAAATTAAAACAATAAACATCGGGTCTTGAAGTCCTTAGTTTCCCAAGAAGGAGAATTACACAAAGAGAGAAAAACTAAAAAGAAAAATAATATAGCGAAGATAGCAAAGACATTCATCACAAAAGCAATCTCGTTTTGTAAGTTGGATTTTGTAAGAAATTTAAAAGGTTAACAAAGATAGCTACCATCCCAAACATAGCTGACAATACTGTAGCGAAGAAGAATAAATAATTTTTTGGATCGAGAAATCCAAAAACATTCCCATACTGAGGTCTTTGGATAATCCAGCAGTCTGTGGTCTGACTATCTCTTTGAACGAAGGCGTCCAATCCAATGGTGGTACAAGTTAGGGTTCTCCCCGTCTGGAGAATTTTGCCCTTCCGTGTGCAGAATGAAGACCACAATTATGGTAAGGTTTTTTGGCAACATAGGCTTAAATGTCGAGATAACTGGACCTTTTGGTTCAACACTGTGGTATTTAATTAGGAAAAGTAAATGTTGTACTTGAGTGTCCAGATAGATATAACACACTCACAAAAGAAAGGTAAACGAAGGTAGGGGTGCACAAAATTCGGTTAACCGAGCCGAACCGACCGAAACCGAAATTTCGGTTTGGACCGAAACCGAAACCGATTATTTGGTTCGGTTTTCGGTTTATACTTTCTTAGAATTTCGGTTTTCGGTTCGATTTTGATTATATTGCTCGGTTAACCGAACCGAACCGAAAACGATACTATTTAGATAAATTATAAAGGCCCAATACTATATAGATAAATTATAAAGGCCCAGTATAAATATAATACACAAGCCCAGCCCACGTTTTATTTCACCTCTTTCCAATATATTAACAAGCTTTTAACTCATTGCCCAATTTAATTTAAGCCCAATTTGTCCATCTTCCTTCCATCTCAAATCTCAATCCAAATCAGAAGGGCACACGCACAACACAGAGCACACAATTCGCAGAACACAAATCAGTCATCTCTCTCAATTTCTCTCTCACGGGTCAAGATAGCACATACACCCACTAATTTTCACACACGGCACCTCAATTATTTTTAAAATCTTTCTCATATTCTCTTCATTCCCAAGGTGCAAGAAGTGCGGTGGATCCAATTCCATGTTCACCAACGATGCCGCGACTAGTGGCGTGAGAGCGACCGTCGGGCTCTGTTCGCAAGCCCGATCTGGTTAGTCAGCATTCAACTGGTCACGGCTGTTTCTCGTCAATACTCATATCCGATTACACTTTTGTTGTCCAGCCTCGGGAGCTGACCGGCAGCTAAGGAAGAAGCTTCGACAGCGACACGTTCGGATAACCGATAACCGAACGGATAAAACCGATAGATTTTCGGTTTTTAACCGAACCGAATCGTAGTTTTCGGTTCGGTTTTCGGTTTACAAGTTGGACAAACCGAATTTTCGGTTAACCGAAAATTCGGTCGGTTCGGTTCGGTTTGGACCGAATGTGCAGCCCTAAACGAAGGATATGATAATGTGAACAAGAAGAGATGATAATTAGATTTTATCCTTACCCCAAAAGTAAACAAGCCCGAAGAATTTGTTAGGATATAATCACTGATCTGATGCTATATACTGAGGACTGCACTCATGGTTGGCAAACATTGGATAATTCCTTAATTGGGTCGTATATCCCATAAATGAGGCAGAGATTTGGGTCGCATATCCCATCTTATCCAATTTAATAAATTAGGTAGAGATTAAATTCATTTGCAGGAACAAGCCGGTACAAGAAAGAAGAGAGTAAAGTCATGTTAAAATTTCAAACATATAATGTCGCTGGCAACACTTGCTATCATCATCAAAACTCAAAAAGGTAAAATATTCTTCAATTCAGTAACTAAGGTTTGAATACAGCTACAAATTCGCTACAAAACAAAGAAAAGAAAAAACCCAGATGATAGGAATGGATGTACATTTGGTACTAGAAATCGTATGAGCATTTGCGACAAATTGTAGCAAGCCAGCAAATAAACAGTCACAGCTTAGATTTTCCTACCACAAGAGTCAGAGTGCAACAACTTTGTTCTTTACACAATCCTTCTTCCTTTTTAACTTGGTAGTCCATAGTAATAAACTGTCTTCAAAGCTAAGCTCTGAAATTTTCTGGCACACCTCCAGTGCATAACAGTTTATATACGGACAGAAAAAAAAGCAATCAGGACGTAGCCTTTTCCATTAACACCTAGTCGCTGCATAAAACTTACACGTTCACTTTTGGCTGAATTACATGGATCCAATTTTGGGGGGCTGTCAGTCGAGAATAGAAAACAAAGAACAGTTAGTCATAAAGTTGAGAACCACCTAGGCCTAACCGAACGAGAGAGAGAGAGAGAGATCGTGCATGTGCAATGCACGTTACAAAATATACCTTTTTTAGGGGAACCTTTGAAGTGCTTGCCGTAGGTTTTAGGATCTCAAAGGAACAAACAAGTGATTCGTCTACACTCAAAAGGGCACCTGCATTGTCAAACTCCCCACCATAATTTGGAGCTGAAAAGAGTGTTACGAGTCTCCTTTTGGCAAAAAACTCGTACCCGTCCTCCACCACCTGCAGCAAGCAAGCCAATGAACTGTAGGCAAATTTCCTTTCTAGAAATGATTTGACAATGTGAAGTCTGAAAACCGGCATCATAGTTTGACAATACAGAGAAAAGAATTCATATTTTCCATTGAGGATGCTGATGATTACAAAAACCATGACTTTGCATTACATATTTTCCATTGTCAGATATTTTCAGAAAGAAAAAAGGAAAAAAAGAAAAAAAGTCTGACCAAGTTAAATAATATACTAATTTACCTGATGACCCCGGCAAATGAGGTCCAAGTCATTTTTCTGCAGAAATTCGGCAACTGCATCAGGCCCAAAAACACATGAAACGCCTCTATCACTATCAGACCAACCCCGTATCCTTGGATCAGGATCAGACCAAAGCAAATCACAGAGGAGACCACTATCTGGAATTTCAGTGGGTCTAGAAAGTTCTTTTATCTGATCCAAATGTTTAAGCTCAGGGGAAAGTCCCCCATGCATGCAGAGTATCTTTTCATCAATGAGGGCAGATACAGGCAAACAATTAAAGCAGTCGGTGAATATCTTCCAGAGTCGAACATTGAATCTCCTCTTACATTCATCATAAAATCCATAAATACGGTTAATTTTGGCATCTTCATGGTTTCCCCTCAAAAGAAAAATTTTGTCTGGATACTTTATCTTGTAAGCCAAAAGTAAGCATATTGTTTCCAGACTCTGTTTGCCTCTATCGACATAATCGCCTAGAAAGAGGTAATTTGCGGAAGGGGGGTACCCACCATACTCAAAGAGCCTCAAAAGGTCTTGATACTGCCCATGAATGTCACCTGAAACAGAATGTTATCACAAATGAATACTGGAAAACAGGAGAAGCATTAAAGCAACAAGAAGAGTATATATATATATATATATGTACAAAAACTGTAAAAACGGCAGATGATACACTTTCAAATTGGAAATATATAACATAACAAAAGGGTCAAGGTCTGTAAAATGCAAAGTGCACAGATTTAGTTAAAATCATATGGGAAAGGCGGCCATAATTTAAAATATAGGGTGCAACATCCTATTGATCAAAGTTGCAAACTCTAGCCAAACAGTGGAGCCGCTCACAAAGAATACTAGTACAATAGACTTTCTTCTACCAACAGTTTTGCTTTTTTACTCACTTTTGTAAATGACCAAATTATCAACAGACCATTATATAAACTCATGTGTTACGCCAATTTTCCTCTCAAAACTATATTAATGGATCTCAATAATTGACATTGGTTGAGCTTGTAAACTTTCTTGAGGCGCATAAATGGCTCA
>BKCP01004650.1:296691-333888 GCA_008636005.1 Striga asiatica | reverse complement strand
AACAATCAATTTTCGATTGCATTCAAACAGAAAAGGGAATAAACAAGGACTGCCATCTGATTGCGTAATTTGAGGGGAGAACAATAATTGGGCTGAATTGGATCTGAAGGGGAAGAAAAATTTATTGTGGGGGGAATTCGTTGAATAATGAGGGAGGAGATCAAGTGAAATAATGGATTTTGTTCATCGCTATTATATTTTGGTTGGTGCAATGGGTCCCGTTCGTATATATGAAGGCACAATATGTGTTTCGGCCAATTTGCCCATTTGTTATTGTCTCTGTGGTTAGTGCTCCCCTCGTTTGCTCTTAAAAGTAGGATATTTGTCTATTTTATTTAATTTATTTATTTTTTTCAAAGAAATCCATCCACCAAAGATAAGGGAATGTTGTGAGTTAAGGGAAGAGGTGGGATATATAATAGCAATTTTAGGAAATACAACCGGGCTTGGAGTTATTTTATGGGCAAGAGGTACTCCAAAGTCCAACCAAACAAAATAAAGAGGTTTCTATACTTATATTAAAGGGGGTACTATTTACCAAATTAAGTAGTCAAAAAAGTCAACAGCATTTATTACATTACTATTTCCGTATTATACTATATAAAAGGATATTCTATTTACTACATTTACTATCCAGAAAAGTCAACTGCATTAAATGTCATTACTATTTTGGTATTATAATATTTTATTTATTTACTTAATTTATTTATTTGTTTTATTTTAAAAAGGTAAGTATATAAAAAGATTTTAATAATAAAAAATCAAATACCAAATAAAAATGTACACTTTGACTTATTTGATTATATTTGGTATTTGATTATACTAATTATATTTTTATTTAGTATATACATTAAATACTTACTAAAGTATTTATTTGTTCTATTTGTCAAAGTTAAGTGTTGTGATTATTTTTGTTACGTTTTTTATTGTTATTTTACATTTATTTTCCCTCATTTTTAGGTCTTTTAGAAGGTCTTTCGGTCCATTTAGTTGTTTTTGGTTATTTTTGTTGTTCTAGTGTTTATTGTGTATTTTGTGGTTTTTCGTGTGTTTTCGTGTATTTTTGTGTGTTTTTGTGTTTTCCGGTTTTTGGTGTAATTTCAGGTATAATAAGTCTGGATTTTCGAGAGTTATCGTTTCCGACGCATTGGTATCGATCCCCGTGAAGATTTGAGTTACAAGATAAATTGCTCTTTTGAGCATAGCTGGAAAGAAGAGCTCGTTAGTAACGCGTAGGAGAAAACGGAACTAAATTTCGAGTCCGAATGATCCCAAACGAGAAAAAACCGTAAAGCCGCGCAAGCTGTCCAAGCCTCGCGCCGCGGCCACTTTTCAGCATAACTTTGGGGCAACTTTTGTAACTAATTATGGCCAGTATATGACATTGAATTGAAGAGGGGTTCGTTAGCTACGCGTAGGAGAAAACGGAACTCAATTCCGAGTCCGGACGAGCCCGTACGAGCCAAAACCGTAAAACCGCGCAAGCTGCCAAGTCTTGTTCAACATGGGCGGCGCCCACTTTTCAAACATGGATGTTGGGCGGATTTTGGAAGATTTTGGGCTGATTTTTGATAGATATGCTAGCCATTAATGCATAATGATCTTAAGATGATTTTGATGTGATTTTGTCCCCTCTTGAACTAGTATAAATACATCATTTGTGAGAGGTCTTAAGGGAGAGTTCGGAAAGGAAGTTTTAGCTTGAGTTCTTAGATACAAATATTAGAATTAGTACAAACACTTTCTAGTGTTCTTGATGTTCTTGTTCTTGTTTTTATTTTCATTTGGTACTTGAAACACTTGTGTGTGTAATTTTATTTTATGTTGTGAGTTAAAATTCGAGTGTTTATCCAGTTAAAATCCGAGTGTTATTCTGTAAATTCCGTTCCGTTAAGACGTTATAAATTTATATTCCGATTATTGTTATTGCAGTCGTAATTATTCTTATTGTTCCTAAAGGAATGATTATGAATATTATTACTACAATAATAATAGTTGTGGATACTTATTTATATATATATATATATATATATATATGTTATAAATATTAACTATTATTGCTTAATGTTATTGCTTATTTCTACTGTTGTAATTTTATTGCTTTATTTACTTTACGCACTTTACTCCCTGCCAATTACTTATCACATATATATATATATAGAAATATTATTATTATTATTATTAGTATTATTATTACTATTATTACTGTAATTTACTTTCTGCACTTTACTTTCTGCACTTTACTTTCTGCAATGTTATTGCTTATTTCTACTGTTGTAATTTTATTGCTTTATTTACTTTACGCACTTTACTCCCTGCCAATTACTTATCATATATATATATATATAGAAATATTATTATTATTATTATTAGTATTATTATTACTATTATTACTGTAATTTACTTTCTGCACTTTACTTTCTGCACTTTACTTTCTGCAATTTACTTTCTGTTTATATACTATTATTACTACTACTATTATTATTACTATTATTATTATTATTATTATTATTATTATTATTATTATTATTATTATTATTATTATTATTACTATTATTATTAATATTATTATTACTATTATTACTACTATTGTAAATTATTTCTGTTATTTACTGTTTTGCTTTTCCAGTTGACTTTCTGTTATTTACTGTTTTGCTTTTCCAGTTGACTTTCTGTTATTTAATGTCTTTCTTCTGTTTTTGTAATGTTATGTAAATTTCTAGTTGTAATCAAGCAAAAATCTGGATTAATTTTCTGCATTATTATATATATAAAAGAAATTGAATTACACATAATATAGTTCGATTTACCAGTCCTTGAGATCGACCCGGGAAACGAGTTTTTAACTCGGTGCTCGGAAAAATATAAAATAAAATTTGCTACAACATTAAGTATAGATTTGTTTATATTATCAAATCATAAAAAAATATTAAATCCATATTGTTAAAAAAAAATCATATAATTTTATAACAATTCTACTACACTATTTAACAATATTCCTTTTTTATTATATAATAAAATAATAATTAAATATTATATGGTGAACAACAATAAGTAAAACTGTTACTTTCTCTTATATTAAGGGATAAATTTATATACTAAAATTAATTTTTTATTAGTATAAATGTTTTAGTGAGATAATATATTAATTATTTTACAAGCTAGCCCTAACATGCTCATATTTAATGTTTTAAAAGATGTAGAAAAAAAGCTTATAATAACTTTAATATTTTTTAAACTTAAACGTTGATTAAAAGAGATAAAAATTCTTAATTTTTTAGACTTAAACGTTGATTAGCACCATAGATTGAGAGTTTATATTTAGTAAAATTCCTAATTGTAATAAAAAAATTAATTTTTGCTATATTTTAGAATATCTTTAAATTCATTATAAAAAAAACTACAATGAAAAAAGCAAGTCAGCTATATATCGATTTGTTGTACTCCTCAAATCATATTCACAATTTGGCTACAAGGAAAGAAAACTCATTGATTAAAATATTATTTTGTCAGTAGTCTTAATGTACAAGAGACTTTAAGACTCCACTTGAATATTATAAAACTTTTATTGAACATTGTACAATTTATTGCGTATTATAAACTTTTATTGAATATTGCATCTTATAATATAATATTCTCTAAATAAATATATCTCGTGCTTCTGCACGGGTCACGTACTATATATATTCCGTACATTTTTCTTTATTCATGTATATAATTATAAGCCTGGATAAATAGCCTTAAAATTGTGCACCCCGTGCATCGCACGGGCTCTGTACTAGTTGTTATTAAATGGTCTGATATCACGCTATTAACTCCAACCAAAACTACTTTATATATGGATATAAAGTGCGTATGCTTATAATTTAACTTTTAAATATATTTATAATTTAAATTAGTCATGTATTTTATAATTTTAGAAGTCCCTAAATATATGGATAGAATGTAGATATACATAGATTATTACGAATCACCAAATTCGACACACAGAATTACAAAACATTATAAGTCGAAATGTAGGATCGTGACATTCTGCACTAATAGCATTAATAGATTATGAAGTACCAGAATATGATATATAGAATTACGAAGCATCATAAGTCTACACGTAGGATCGAGACATTCTGCATTAATATATAGGAAAAACACCAGAATTTGATATATGATTGAAAAGCACCAGAAGTCGACATTGGATCGAGATTGCATTAATACATAGGAGAGCAAAATTGTATGTCACATCATTACCTTTTTTACTTTTGTAATTCTGTCATGACTTTTGGTTCATAGCAAAATGATACCTAGTCTATTTACTTTTTGCAGAACAAAGCTTAGGGTTGGATTCCAACGAAAAGAAAGTGATGTGTCATCTGTCCGGTCACTTTTTCACGTGAAGAAAAGGTTTTTTTAAAGAAAATGCACTTCGCAACACCACGGTTTTAAAATTTGTAATTTTGTCACGACTTTTTTTTTTCTTGTCAAAATGGTACATTATATTTAAAAAAAATAATTCCCAATATAATACCTATTTCATTCACCTTGGATCATGAAAAAATGGAAACAAACACACCAAAATTTTAAACAAATTAGTACCCAAAAAAGGAAAAAAAAATCAGTGATAAAGGATTACATGACCCAACAAATAAATAAACAAAATTTAGTCATCTTTGAATCCAAACACAAGAAGAAAAAAAATATCTACTTTTATTGAGAATAAATTAGTGAGTCAAAACTTCAATAAGTGAATGATTATTCCGCTAGTAACAATTTAATAAAGTTTTTTAGGGGGTCTACAGCCGCCAGATGGGCAGAGGGTCTTGGGGTTCTCTGTTCACTTGGGTATCTGTTCGTCAACTCGTTCAACCGGCCATTCTTTAGTTTTGGAGGCCAAAATGAATGGGAACAATGGGGACATACATTTAGATGAGGGTTGCAGAAAAGGTCGATAAAGAGAGTCTTTTAGCCTGATCAAACGGCCTCATCGTTTGCCAAACTCCCGTATTTTGAGATGACATAATTAGTATGCCTGGATCTCTTCAACTACTGATTACCAATAGAAAACAGGCCATAGATAGAATAACTAAAAGAACAGGAAGAGCAACAATAGCTACACTCGTACCCGAGTTACGTGAAAAGACGCATTAGCACTTGTCCTATGCCCAAACCTCCATCAAGAGCGTACTTTATTTATCGACCTCAACTAAATCAATGGCTTTGCCCTTTTTTTTTGTCACAAAAAGACTTGGAAGATTATCCTACCACTGTTAAATAGAGTACTCATGTGTGTAGGGGGACCGTCATAGGAATAGACCGAAAGTCTCCCTCGTCGAGAAAGTTGCAAGTCACGAACAAAGTGTGGAAATTAGTAATTTTTTTTCTCGTTATTTGGGAATATCCCTATATACAACATTACTTCCCTGGCCAACTTCTACACAAAGAGAGCTTCATAAATGATCCAACCCTCTAAACCTTTAAGTCCTACATAAAGGCTAGGGCTACAAAAAGTGGAAAAATAAAATTACCATAGCACCTATGCTATACTATTGTTTAGTAATTCAACATATGTCTCGAGTTGCTTGACAATGCAAAATATAGACTCGAGCTCTACTCGAGTTCAGTCAAACTCGAGCTTTGACTCGAGCGCATGCGAGCGACTCGCGAGCTGCTCGGTTCATTTGCACCCCTACTAAAGGCTCACTAAAACTTGAATGAGTGAATGGTTTTTTCAGTTTTTATTTTTTTACTAATTTGTTAAAAAGACATTTTTTGTGGTTAGATCTTGAGATGTCCAATTTTTAATTCTTAGTTCGTTGGATCATGAAAAAATTTCTCTTTGTGATTTCTGTAGATTTTTTTGGTTTGCTAGTTCATTTNATAGGGAAAAAAAAAAAATTGTAGCTAGATTAAAGACCTCCCCACCTGCCGTAAGACCACTCCAAAATGCCCCAAACAAACCCAACGCATAAGGCAACCACTCAAGAAGGCCGAGCCCTCAGCCCACACACAGATCTAGAAAATCCTTTATCGGCTAACTTAGTTAGCCAGACCAACATACTCGACTCTTTCCAAAAAGGTCACCACTGAGACAAGCACTAGAAGACCTACACCCAAGCTTTCCTCCCCACACACCCAACGACTGCAACCCAACCAACCGTAGTCGACAGCCGCACCCGTCAGCGGTCTTTGTTAACTCAACACTAGAGTACAGATAGGAACCAGGGGAGAACCAGAGCCTCCGTCTCAATGACCACTGCAAGAAGGCAGCCGACGTTCGCCTCCACGAGAAGACCCGCCATCACAACCTCCCCGCCATGGCCATCGAATTGAAGAGGAAATCAACTCATAGAAGGCCGCGGAAACCGGCTTAGTCTTTCATCGACAACCAAGGTGTCGTCCCGTGAGCCGACCTCGCCGAGAAGAGGAGCTCCGCCAGTGGAGAGGGGTTCCACCAGTGGAGAGGCACAGAAATGCACCATGGGTCGGAAACTAGGTTTAGGGAATTGGAGATTTTTTTTTTCGACAAATATTGTACCTTGTCAACCTTATCTCAACCAAACTAAGGGAGATTCTACAGTCCCGTTACAGAACCATTCCGTCGGAATTGGTAACTGTTTGATCAACTATTCACGACAATTACATGATGATCTAACGGTTATAAATCCCGACGGAATAGTTCCGTAACCGAATTGTAGCATTTCCCCAAACTAAATATATTTCTTGATATTTTAACAAATAAGGTGATATTATGCCCTATATTGGCAACCAGACGACACAATAAATATAAGTGTCCCTGCATTTAAATAATAACTAGTATTTGATCCTGTGCACATGCACAGAAATTTAAATTATTATAATTTATAAATTCTGTGTATTTGTGTAATTGTAAAATTGAAAGTTAAATAATAATATCACATTTTAAAAATTTTGTCAGTTAGTAAAAATAAACATCATAAAAGTATTCAAATTCATCACTATATTTATTATATAAAATAAAAGGGATAATTATTTTTCATTAAATTCAACTAATGTAGTGTACAATCATGCATGAAAAATTTGAATTTGAATGAGCTGGTGTAAAGATCTCTATTACAAATTATGACTTTTCTTATATATATTTTGCGTTGTATCTATAACATATCAATACTTAATACTTCTTTTGCATGTGAATAGCCAACATACAAATTAAAAAAATATTTTTAACCATTCAAATTTAAGGGTTTTAGCATTATCTCGTAACCATGCAACAGTTACATTTTCCAAATATAGAGAAATAAAAAATGGTAATCGCATGCAACCGTTACAAAATCCAAAATATAGTAAAAAATAGGTTGATGATTGTATAGAATAAATTAAAAGAAAACAAATATGTTGTAATAGTTTTTGGATGAAGGTCATAAATTTTTTTATTAAATGCAATCTATTTTTATTAAATGAACTCATATTAATATTAATTGAAGGCAAGCTTCATTTATTTATACTAGTAATCAATCTGTGCATTTGCACAACCAAGATACTTTAAAAAGATAACAATATAAAAAAATCATAATTCATGGAAAAAAAATATGAATTAAGAAAATAATTCTCAAAAATGATTTTGATCAAGTAATTGTTATGGAAGAGCCGTTACAACCATTTTCTTTATGCTAATACACCCGGTCATTTTCATGAGTGAGTGTGACTTAAAATTTGAGTACAACTTTGTAACTCCCTTGAATGGTTTATGCTCATAATTTATGGCATTCAAGTAAGTTATTTTGTAACTTAAAAATCTATATATATATATATAATTGCTAGCTAGTCCCATTTAATAAAACATTTAATAAAAATATTTTCATTTTCCCTCCAAAAGGAGTTACATTTTTTTTAATTAATTACTCATTAATCTCACATTTAAGAAGGTTTTTTATAGTTAAATTTAATTAGTTAATGACTAAATTAAAAAGATTTATTTTAATTAATCCCACATTTATGTTAAGTACAGTATTATCTTAATATCTTATCAGTTTTTCAAAAAAATAGTAACTTTTTTCAATAAATTTTATAAAAATTAGTCAAATGTGCTTATATTCATATAAATCAGAAAAAAAATTAAATCTTAGATATATAAAAAGAACATCGTTGAAATAACTTGAATCCGCAAGGGTAATTATATACTCATTATCAATTACTTTAAATTTTTTGTTTATATAAAAAATTAATATTATATTTGCTAATTTATATTTAGATGGTATTTTTTTTATTAAGAAGCAAGGACAATGTCTATCAATCAATAAGAGTCGAGGACAAAGAATATAAAGAAGACATGATCAATAAGAGTCAAAGACAGTCTCTGTCGTACGTCAGCTTACTACTGAAGAGCTCTGCATTTAGTCATTCGCAATTATACGTGGCGCTTTTTAGAGTTACGAGTCAGTGGGGTTTGAAGATTTTGATTTGAGCTGAGGGAGATTTTGACGATAGAAAAACCACGACGTTGTTTTATAAAGAAGTGTTTAAGAATATTTATATTTTTTTCTTAATTTTTTTCAATGAATTTGTTATGATTTTTACTATTCTTTATAATTTTTATTATTTTTTCATGTATCATATAGTTTTCCGTGCAAATGCACGGGACAAAAACTAGTAAAATTGAATGCTGAAAAGTTTGGAAGGAGAATAAAATTTAATGCGTTGTTGCTCCTCTTTATATATATATATAGATATATAGATAGATATAGATGCTAGAACTTTAAAAATCATAAACAAATGAATAAATATTTTTTTATTAATTTCATTTGTTCATGTAGAAAGTTTTTCTTTCACTTTCTCTACATTAAAGTATTTCATCTGTGGTATTTAGACATGGCCAAACGTGACCCGGCCCGGCCCGTCGGGTCGACGGGCTTGAAAATAATGACCTTGAATTGGCATGGATCTTTACTCATGCCGAGTTTGTGTCCGGGCTGGGTCCGGATCGAGTCCATTACTTTTTTAAAAAAAAGCAATAGAAAAAAAAAAAAATAGAAAAGGAGAATCATTGACCCGAGTCCGGGCCGGGTCATGAAATTTATGACCCTTACACGTCCCCGTCTAAAATCCGGGTCGATCCCGGACCCGTGGTCAACGAGTTTGACCGAGTCGGATCCGTGCCGGGTCGGCGGGCCGGGCGGCCCTTTGCCATGTCTATGTGGTATACGACTCTCAACTCTATCCACTCTCAAGCAAATAAGAAATGAAACTCATTTCACTTTGCCATAACCAGTGCAGTTCGGCTTCCTCGTTGCTCTTATTTAAGAAGATAAATAGCCAATTTATAGATGCTTCAAAATCCAGGTCTTCAACCTCTTCTTCACCTTCTTCCTCACTTAGAATGATCTGTAATTACGGTGGCGGCGGCGGCGGCGGCGAAAATAGCGATTATTCCGGATGCGATTTTGAACCCTTCACTGCTTCTTGGGCGTACGCCGTGCTCGGGCTTGATCCTCAGTGCTCGTCGGCCCAACTCAAAGCAGCTTTTCGATCTAAAGTAATCATCTAAACAGATCCATTTTGTCCGTAATTTCTTTTTCATCCTGTGTCTGGGAGTAATCCGGTTGGTTTTCTTTGGGGTTTTATCAACTTTTGAGCAACATGGGTTGTTCAGGATTGCGGGCCTTTTTTTTTACTTCTTTTATTGATTTTGACTATTTTTTCCCTTTTTATTTCTTTCATCTCTCTCTCTCTCTCTCTCTCTCTCTGTGTATGTGTTTTGTATGTGTAGGTGAAGCAGTGTCATCCTGATGTAACAAGAGGCGAACAAAGTTCGGATACAATGATTCGGCATGTGATTCAAGCCTATGAGGTACTAGGCTTTAGCTGTTTTTCTTGTAAAACCTGTATGCATATGCCGAGTACAAATGTTTATATGTCTAGTACAAATGTCGTAAACAAACATATGTTATGAACATAAGTACGTAATTTACAGCTCAAAGATGTAAAACATTCTGTGGTAAAAGTATGTATTTACGGTTGAAGTATGATTGCCACGTCAAATTAAGTCGCCGAACCAATTTTTGCTTTTTGTGCAGGATGAAAATCTTATAATTAGTGTTAGTATGTAAGTATAGTCTATATCTTTCTGCGTAAAGATCTCATTTCATCTCTTGTGTTCATGTTGCATGCATCCGTTTATTTTTGTGGTATCTTAATGCATTCTTGAATTGAATCTTGAACTGGATGTTCTACGAAATTAATCGCTGCAAGTACACTCTGTTTATTATCATCAATGTTGTTATAGGAACCCGATAACTTTTTTGGTGAGTTTGTATTGGAGGAGGTGGAGAGGTGTTGAGTTGCTAGGAACTTTACCTGTAAAAATGTTCAAGTTATATTATGAGTTTTACTTGATGTCAGTTTTTCCATTTTTTTTTTTTTTTGGTTTCTTTTCAGTTCACATTTTTATTGTATTTAGCAATTTCATGCTGGTTGATTGTCTCCAGGCAAATGTCCAACAGATAACCAAAAACACTTGTTATTGAATGGATGTCATAATATTACTATTGTGTTTAGGCTTAGGCTAGAAAGACAGCTATTGTATTTATTGATTAGATAATGGCTAACCAGCAGTAATTTGCTATGTTTGACAGATATTATCCAACTATAGCAAATCAGAAATCATTGAGAGGTAAACGTGTCATCTTGTGCTTCTCCTTGTTGAACAATGGTTTTTGTTGGCATTATTATTGTTTGTCAGTAACATTGTTAGATTGTGGACCTAAAAAGGCTGTTTGCTGGATTTATGAACCTCCGGGGTGGTACATGCAATTTTAGCACAATTACCAAATAGAAAAGTTGTCTGTGTTTGTGCTCATGTTAGGGCTATTTTACTTAAATAGAAGTGATGCAATATGATTGATGTGAAGTAAGACCAACAGAGGGGTTAAGATTATATTATGGATTATTCTCATGGATATAATACTATTTGAATTTTGGTCTGCACCGGCTACTCGTCATGTACATCATCTGTGTCTTATTCTGAAGTGACAATGACTATGCAAATAATTCGACTTTCCATCTTTCCCTTGGTAAAGTGTCATCTATCTCAATATGTTGGTTTTAAATTAAGGAGAAACATACCTTGTTACAATTTGGACAATCATATTGACTTGTTGAAAATTTTATAGTATTCGTCTGATAATTCATTATATGCCGCTCTCATCAGTAATTTTTTTTTTGTCTTTGCATACTTTATTGGATCATTTTCATTCACCAGTGTTTTTATTTTCACGTGTAGAGAATTTATGAATCCATTTGACCAGCCAGAATGCGAAGCATGTGATATCTTCGTCAATGGGAGTCTTTGCATTGGTCAAAGTACCGACTCTTTACATTCCAAGCCATGTTTGATAATAACAATCCATCGAAAGTTTGACCGCGTTAAAATGATTTTTGAGATGAGAGTTTCATTGTCCTTGTAAAATCACTCTGATATCCTTCTTTCACACTTTTGTTAAAATCTGCAGGTTGTCCATATTCATGTGTTAGAACAGCACCTCATGCATTTAAATTTTCTTCAGAAACAGGGAGAGCTTGTGCTGCTTCTCAAGGTTGGTTCTGTCTTCTCTTTTTGTGAGATAAGTATAAAGCAATGGGATTTTTACCAACACAGGACAAAATAGAAAAATCAAGCAAAAGAACAGGGACTAATGAAATCTATTTCATTTATCTCCTGGGAAATGAGGTTCTTGATAAGTTTTGAATTTTTTAATGGGTTGTTATAAAGTTCACCTTGCAGTCGGCCAGTGTCCAAGAAGCTGTATTCATTATGTTACACCATCACAGAGAATTATTCTGGAGGAGCTTCTAGACAGGTTTATGGGCTTTTGATTTTGTAACTGTATGTATACCTTCAACACTCTAGACTTTCTCAGTAATCTCTTTTCTTCTGATTCTAATTTTATGCAGCATCGTGAACGTGCCATATGATACTTCAGCTGAGGCCGAGTTGTTGTACGGTCTTATTGTCAAAGCCAAATATGAGAATAACCGTTACCAAGTTCCTAAAGAAAAAGCCAAGGCCTCAAACGAGCATGTCGATTGGTTATAATTGTAGCTAGATCGTTAAAATGAATCCAAACATTCGCTAGAAGTAGTGTAGAGGCTTATCAATCACGACGTTGTATTATAGATGCGGCTATGCAGATGTTATCCTACATTATGGAAATGGATCCCTTGTAGTAGTTCATGGTGGAGTGTCATGTACAAGTTTTAGGTATATGTGCGTGTATATAGATCATGAATCCGTCTTTCTCTCTCCACCAAACGTATATGAAAGCTACATACATGAAGAGGATTCCGTTTGTCACTTTCCACACGGTAGTCGCTTTCCACATGAAGTGTTAGAGTAACAAGTCGTATGTTCTAGCAGACAAACATTTTATCTTCATCTCTTATATATTCCATTCCTGGTTTCAGTTAATCAATTTAATGCAATCTAATGCTGACATAGCCGTTTGGTGGTAAAATTGTTGTTTTTGGGTGGAAATTTTTTACTGATATTTGTTTGTTGTGCCTTAAAGAACAAGACAGGATTCTATCAGTGTCACAATAAACTCTTCTTCTCTTTAACCACATACGAGGTTTTAATACTGACTAAGGACCTGCATCTCTAGAATGTTACTGATCGCGATGAAATCAATTGATGGATGAGCTAATGTAGATATTCCTTCTGATATGTTGCTTAAATGCGAAGGCAATACGATTGGGATGATTTTGCATAATGCGTAGCTATTTGAAGGATCGAGCAATACTGACCCCAGCTTGAAATTGTTAAGTTTGTAAATGAGTACATGACTTTGTATATACGCTAGATGGACATACATTTCTACATCGAAATCGGATGGTGATGTTACTTTTTTACATGATTTGCAAACACTTGAGTACTTGAACAACATTAAATGTTCTCCTGTTTGTTTTATACGTTTTTGTGATTGTTTTATGTGTTTTTAGTGGCTTATTTATGCTTTTTTAAAGTTTATTTTATGTTTTTCTCGGTCCATTTAATCGATTTTTATCATTTTTTTCCTTCTTGTTTTGTTTTGGTATTTTATGTCACTTTTTATACTTTATTTTATAAAAAAAATGCGCCCCAAAAACATTCTTTACGTCACTGGAAAATCACAAAAAAAAAGGTCAGAACGCACTGAGAAAATGTCAGAAGCTCGCACAAAAAATCGTCGAAAAGTTCTCAGCCGGTCAGCCCAGTCAGCACCTGGTAGACCCGCAGCCCAGCACAGAGCGCACTCACATGTGCCAAGGGGGTTGTCCCACAATTCGCGAGTGCCACGCAAAGCCAGCGCCCGCCTAGCGAGTCCGTCCTTAGCTCGTGAGTGTTGCAATCCGCTAGGCCAATCCATCCACAGCTCGAGAGTGTTGAATTTTAATACTATGTGCGTGTGGCACTTAGAGTATAAATACAAATTGTCTTTTGTATTTTGAGAACAACTAGTGTATACCCCGTGCGATGCACAGAAACAATAGTAAATTAACAATATTATAAATAGACCTCGAGTTTGAGTCACTCAATGACGGAAGTGGAAACTACTATTGTCCTATTTAAAAAGAGGAAGCAAAAAAAATAATTATAAATTAAAGAGAATGATAAACAATACTTAATAAATTATAGATTCGGGGTCAAACAATGTAAAATTATTTTGTATAAGAGAATATAAAAAAATTTGATTACACACCATTTCAAAATTATTATTATACTTTTTTGTATGGTTAGCTTATAATATTTGTAAAAATATTAGTAATTAGACCGATTAGCTTATAATATTTGTAAAAATATTAGTAATTAAACCGATGAAAATTAGCTTCTTAAAGTCGATAATGGATTTTCAGTAGTAATTATGAATTAGTTTCTATTTTATTTTATTTTTTCTTTTTAAAAATAATGGATTTCTAGTAGTAATTATGAATTGGTTTTTATTTTGTTTTATTTTTTTAAATCTGTATAGATAAGGGATGAGATTTTTTAAACACGTGAGATTGTATGCAATGGGATTTTGTAACAGAAGAGATAAGCGTGTAGATTTATACTAAAAATAGGACAAAGAAAAACAAATATTTATTGTCAAACAACGGTTTTGATAAACTAAAAAAAATGAGCCGATTTTTTTTGCCTATTCAGATTTGTCCAACAATTACTATATTAGGATATATTTAATGATTTTGGCGGGAAAAAGTTTCTAAATTTGTAAAAAGGTTATTCTTTTTATATAATGATAGATTCCTTATTTTGCTAAAGTTTTTCTCTCTATTTTTGTAATTTTTTCCTTTGAGAGACTAAGGGCTCAAAGACCCAATTTTTATTATTTTACTTCTCCGTCAAGATTGCAACTTCCGGCTTATTTCTTCTCATGGATGCTACTAGAGAGTTGAAGACTTAGTTTAAGGTTAAAGATCTCATAAGTTATTTCGACTTTGCTTAATTATATTTACGTGATATTTTCTTGAGTATAGTTCGAAACTATGATGGGTAGAGTAGGCTATCCTTCGGAAGCCTGTCGCCACTGGCGGTGGCTGGCCGAAATCTTAGATGGCTAGGTCTTGAGATAAAGGTTGTGGGGTTTTCAGAAAAAATGGAGGGGATGGGGGGACGAAGTTCATGATAAATGGGAGTGGATTTATTTTAGATAAGTGANCGTGTAATCATCATGTGTAAACCATATTATTAAAACTCTGACAATTTCTTGCTCATATTGGTTTATACTCATTAGAAGCACGAGATTTTTTATACTTGAACAAAAATGCATACTTATACGATTAAATCTCATATTTATGTTGATGTTTATTTAAATACGTTATTTGTTGATATGAAAAATTTACCGCCTTGAATTAAGCCCCACAAATCAAGCCACAACATGGATGATATCCCCAAAGCCAAGATACTAAGGAGCACTTCGATCAAGACAAAGGACGCCGACCTCAAGACACCTCCCTCCTATATGCCGTTCTCATTCCAAGCTACGAAGTAATCACCCTGACATCTGCCAGAAGTAAAACCTCCTCCTTATCGATCTCAACCCACACTAATGTGAAAGGAGTTGTCACCCAAAATCGATTCTCACCGTCCAAAAGGTACACAACTTGCACTAGTAGGGGGCTCTGACACATGTCTCCATGCATATCGCTAACTTCTCATAAGCTGCCACACGTCTCGAACATATTAGGACGTTCCCTTCTGTATATAGAGGGGTCCAAAAACTTAAAATGACATCCAATTCTAAAAGGTCGAACTCGAAGACAAATAATTTTATTCCAACTCCTGATACAAGTCCTCCCTAGTTCTCCACATATAATAGATCACGATATTATAAATATTCTATAAAATGTAATATTGACATCATAGTATAATTCTTTTTTGTCCATTAAATACTGGGCACGAATTGGGTATAAGCATATTTTTTCTTAAAAAATTGCCTTGTTTGAACAACGTGGAATGAAAAATTAGAAAAATGTTTTTAGAAAAAGTGATATGAATATGAAATTCTAAATAAATATGAGATAAAGATATAACGATTAAAGTTAATAAAATATAAAATAATAAAATATTAATTGATAAAATCGAGAAAATTATGAGTAGATGAAGAGTATTTTTATTTGAAATATATATAATAATAATAATTATTATTATTATTATTTTTGATCTTTTAAATACGTTAATGAGATTTGTAGAGGTAAAATTAATAATACTTGTTGAATCTTTATTTGATAAAATTTAACTTAACGAACGGAAATAAAAAATTTCTACATCGAATTGCAACATATTACATACTAGGGTTGGTATCGGTTCGGTTACTGAACCGATAAGGCCAAACAGATACCGAACCGATTATTTCGTAACTACAAATATGAAACCGTTACCGAATCGTTTGTAATCGGTAACCGAATTTCCGGTTACCGATAACTCGGTTTGGTAACGGTTTCCTACCAAAAAAATCGAAATTTACCAATAATAAATGAGAGGGCCGATTTTTTTTTTTTCTTTTGGTTAATGGGTGAGATGAGCATGCATGAAATTAATACTCATCAAATTTTGATTATTGTACTTATACAGTGATTAATAGAAGTATACAAACCATAAAATTAATCTACAGATGCGCAAAGTAGTCGAGCATACTACGACTTTTCCTGAGGAAATTTGTCCGTGAATAAGACATCCAATATCCAGAATGAATGTCGGCAACTGTTGAATTGCTTGAATATTGCTAATGATGGTTTTCAACCCCTGAATATTGCTTAGTAATTATATCCAAAAGTTGTTTGTTTTGTTATGCATTCACAAGTTATATAACATAAGTTATTATTTATTAGTTATTAATATTAAGTTATTAATTATTAGTATTAAGTTATTAACTATTAACATTAAGTATTTTTTTTTTTTAAATTACTTATCGGTTCGGTTTGGTAAAACCGAACCTCTATGATTTCAGAATCGATACCGTACTGATAACATATCGGTAACCGATAATTGGTTACCGTTTTAAGTGAGTCGGTTCGGTTCAGTTTTTTTTCTCGTCGGTTCAGTTCGATTTTCAATTTTCGGTTTTCGGTCCAAAAATGCTGGCCCTATTACAAACCATCCCCAATTTTCTTCCCGCCAGATTATCCCACGCACTGGCACACCACCCTCGTGTCTAAGCTTTACAGCAGCAGTAGAAAGCAAAAGCAAAAACCAGAAAAAAAAAAAAAAATGGAGTTCAGTCTGAGTGGAAATGCACTCAAAACCTTTGCTCGCTCCATCACCTGTCTCGCTCGCATCGGAAACGATCTCGTTTTTCAGTGCTCTCCCTCTCAGGTTCCTGCTGTTTTCTTCTTCTTGTTGCTCAGTCAATTTTCTAATTGTTAGGGATAACTTCTCGTCGCCGTGTGGAATGACTTGCTGCATATATTTTTATTCATTGGTAGTCCAAATTCGTTTTCCTTAATGTAATTAGGGTTTTGGGCTTCTCTGAACCAGAGGTTAGTAATTCATCTTTCCTCGTAGCAGAACTTAATGTCGAGGAATTGGGGCTTCTCCATTGGTATTTAGCAGATTGTCTTATAGGATTCCAGATGCTGGGCAGATGCATGCCCACAATTGTCCTGTTTTTCTGCCATTTGATAATATCGGGATCGAGTGTAATTTGTTGCGGGAATATTTTATGAAGTTTAATCTGATCAATCTCATTGTATAAAGATTAAAGATAGTGGTTCTATCTAGTTCACCTTTGTTTATTCTTTTGATTCACAGTTCTCCCTTCACACCCTCAATTCGTCAAGGTCAGCCTATCAGTCCATAACTTTCAAACCAGATTTTTTTGATGTATATACAGTATCTGGGGCCGAGGTGCAATGTAGCGTGCTTTTGAAGGTTACTTTTATTAGCAACTTTCTGCCATTTTAAGGATTTTCTAAAGTGTCTAGATAGCTTAATACCATGCTAATGTTGCCTATGCAGGCCATCTGTTCAGTTCTGAGAACCCCAATTGCTAGTATTGATCATTTAAGCGGATTACTTCCTGATTCTGATGCATCAAAGTTGCAGTGGACTTTAGACTGTTTCAATGGTTTGAAATCCTTATGCCTCTTTTTGTTCTTTCCTAGATGTACTGCCAGTAACTGGATTATTATCTTTTATGAAAATAAGTTTATGAATTTTATTGGAATTGTTCAGTGTCGATAGTAGATTTTAGAGCCTCAGAGGACTTGTTTCTACGGAGATGGATGCAAATTCGTGAAGGATACAAGTCTGTTATTCGCTAGTGGAAGAATTCGTTGGATATCTATAAATTGAAATTTAACAGATTGCAAAATTATTAAGTGTCTTATGCAGAGGTGTAAAAAGATTGTCAGATGTTAGTATCAAATTTATCAGGGTTGATTTTGTAATTTGTAAATTAGCTGGGGTGTTTTGTAAGCCTCACGTGTAGTTTTCCTGATTATCTCTTAAAAGAAAGATAAGCTGAAACATCTAATGTACTGGACAACACAGTCTAGTTTCAGTGCCATACATCTCAGGTTTTCACCATTAGCACATGTATGTAGTTTGTCCTCCACTGGTTAAGCTCTGGAATGTTACCTTTACTTGCATATGATTCTCTTAATCTGACCCATGCTCTCATTTGTCATGCCTCTTAAAGCTTTCTTTTGTAATTACAGGAATGAAAAAATCTTATTGGATTACTTGCAATGTTGAACCTGATATACAACATCTATCACTTGACCGAAGAAAACTTCCCAGCAGCTTTGTAGTAAGGCCTCGCGATTTCAACAGATTACTTGCTAATTTTCAGTCGAGCCTTCAAGAGATCACTATCATTGCAACCCAGTCATCAGTTGTGCCACCTGATGCTGTTGATCAAATTGGGGGGAAATCTGTTGAACTTAGAAGCTACATTGACCCAACCAAAGGTAATCTACTCAACATTGATCTTTTTACTCAACGGGATCAGTATTTGAGTTTAAGCTTCAATCTCTTAATTGCAGAAAATGATACATCTCTACACACCCAGCTGTGGATAGATCCTGCTGAAGAGTTTGTTCACTATTCTCACACCCGTGATCCTGTAGATATTACATTCGGGGTCAAAGAGCTTAAGGTGGGTTTAGTTATCTACCAACATGCACCTTGTTTTGCTTGATATTTGTTAACTGAGCTGATTGTATATTCTAATACTGGCATAAACAGTCATACCTTTTGTGTCCTATCACCAATAAGTATGGAATTATATCTACTTTGCGTGCCGTGTTGTATTTTTGTGATAATTTGCAATTTTATTTTCTCAAATAGAGTGTCATACTTATTCTGTTTGATTCTGTTTTTTTTCAGGCATTTCTTTCATACTGCGAGGGCTGTGAAGTTGATGTACATTTGTATTTTGATAAAGCTGGAGAGTAAGTCATTTTCTTCACTGCTCAATTATGGCTATGTCTCTGTTTGTGCCAAGTTGTGTAAAAAATTGCACCAACACTAGGAAGGCACGTAAATTGTAAAAATGAACTATAAAAGATGCTGCACTGCATATATTGCTTCTACATCTTCCGTGTGAAATTCTACTCAAGTTGGACGGGTGTCATTCACATTTACCGTCTTACATTTTACTTTATGGAGAATGAAAATCAATCTGTCTCGTTAACTAGGCCAATCCTTTTTTTTTTGCACTAAACTAGGCCAATCCTGATGGCACCAAAATTTGGCATGGACAACAACTCCTCTGGAAATTTTGATGCTACACTTGTGCTCGCTACCATGCTTGTGTCACAACTCAATGTTGGAAATCCTTCTGAACCTCCATTGGCAGCCACGGATGAGGCGCCAGCTCAGCACGGGACAAAAGGAAACACTTTGGAGCATCCATCTGATCACACCAGAATTTGGTCCGAACTCTCAGGTTATATATATATATATATATATGGTAGAATGTTGACAGTTTCGAACATGCACGTGCTTCATGAGTCCATCTACATGCAGGGAGTGCTGCCAAAGATGGTAATGGTGTCGATAGGCAAGTGCCGGAGGAAAGAAACTGTAATAACAACGAGCCGAGCACGGTTCAGAGGATTAGCGCTATGAACATTTCTAAAGATGCGAATGCCGATGTCATGCCCGATTGTCGAGAGTATCCTCCTGATTCCATCTGGCTTCTAGTATCTTATATCCACCTTAATAATGGGCAAGCAAATGAAAGATTTAAAAACCTACTCAAAGTTGTTATTACTCTATTGGGGCAAATTTTGGAGTGAAAACATGTGAGATGTGTCATGGGCTTAATGATGAAATTTTCTCCATGATCTACAAAGTTGCTCGTGCCTTGTTCAAATGTGTTTTCACTTACACATTGTGGTTAACTTTTTCACATTTGATCTTTTACCTATTAAAATTTTATTGACCCTGTGCAGCAGTTGCCTGCCCATGGAAACAGATAATGCTGCACAACCTCAAGGTTTGTTCAAATTTATGCATGTGTTCCCTGGTGCATTGTCTTTGATTCTGGTTTATAATCTGTCAAACTATAATTTTTTTCATTTTTATACCCAGATGCAGATGCGAGTGTACAGGCTGTCTCTCAACGCCATCCGAGCAACTGGGTAGATGCTGATGAGGATGATGATGAAGGTGATGAGGCTGATTTGTGCGTGCAGTCAACTCCTCCATACTCGTGAAATATTCTTGTAATTCTTGGAGAGGAAGAGGGAATTTTGAAATTCATCCTTGAATGGAGCAATGAGGGGGCTAATAGATGGTGTTGACTCTCGAGTGTGTGTGGTGTGTGTTAAATTTTGATTAATGTTTGTCCTACATTGGATATGTGTCAGAGATGTGTAGGATCTTTTTAGTATAAATAAATATATTGTCTCTGTGTTAAAATTGCGCCTTATTCTCTTCTCTCATGTCTGAAAGAAAATTTTTAACTAAGAAATTTCTAATTTTTGGGTTATTTAACCCTAGTTGTATTTTGTTGGTGAGTTTAATGAATTTGACGTCACATTTGGCGGTGCCCGAAGCATAGCCAATATGAGTTGAACTCCATTATCAATTTTTTGTATTTTGCATTTGTGTTGATTTATTTTCGTTAGTAATAGTGCTTGTCATTATTTATTGTAAGGGTATTTTTGTCTAATGCGCTTGTGATACCCCAACAAGTGGTAGCAGAGTCGAAAGTTCGTCTTAGGAGATGGCCAAGGAGATCAAGGGCACATCATCCTCTGCACTCATTCTGACAAGGATGGTGATGCTGAACGTCAAATTCTCAATGGAGATCTTTAATGAGACCGGTCATTTCGGCATGTGGCAAGGTGAAGTGCTAGATTGTCTATCTCACCAAGACATCGACATTGTCGTTGAAGAAGAGAAGCTAGATGACGTTGATGAAAAGGATTGGAAGGATTTTAACCGTTTAGCATGTGGAACAATATTTTTGTGTTTGTTTAGGGAGAAGAAGTACGCGTTCAAGAATGATAACTTTGCTCACACCCTATGGAAGGCTTTAAAAGAAAAATTTCTCAAGAAGAACGACCAGAATAAACTCTTCATGAAGTAACGATTGTTACGATATGAGTACCGGTATGACACATCAATGATTAACTACGTCACTTCATTCAATCAGTTGGTTGCAGATTTGTTGAACATGGACGTAACATTTAACGATGAAGATTTGACTTTGATGTTGCTATTATCTCTTCCGAATGAGTTTGAGCACTTGAAGACTACTCTGCTTCATTGGAAGAACTGTGTAACTCTTGCAGTGGTCAGTTCTGCTCTTTATAACTATGAATTGAGGAAGAACAACAAACAAGAGACGAACAATGTCACAACAGAAGATGGAGCGTTGGTTGCAAAAGGCTAGTCTAAGAGCCAAAATAAGAATAGACGAGGAAGATCTGGTTATAATGTCAAGCTTGACAAAGACGAGTGTGTTTTCTGCAATGAGAAGGACGACTGGAAGAAAGACTATCTAAAGTTGAAAAAGAAAGAAATATCTCATCAAGATGCATATGTTATCGACGATAGAAGTGAAGACTCAGAATTTTCACTTGTTGTTTCACTTTCATCATTTCATCCAGACGAATGGATTTTGAATTCATGATGCACCCATCATATCTCTCCCATGAGTGAATGGTTCTTCAATTCTTAGGAAATCAATGGTAGAGGCTGTTTATATGAGTAATGATAATGCCTGTAAGACAACCGAGATAGGTTCTATCCGTGTTAAAAATCACAATGAATCCACCAGAGTTTTAACGGATGTTCTATACGTCCCAAGTTTAAAGAAAAATCTCATCTCATTAGAAGCCTTGGAATCCAAAGACTTGGTGGTGACTTTGCGAGATGGAGTTCTGAAGGATACATTCGGCTCAACTTGTTGTAAGTCAACGTGTAACTGTAATGTAGGTTTCAAAGTTATTTTAGCAAGTGATCCTGACAAATACGGCGAACTTACAAGAGATCTGTTCAGAAAATAGTTAAAATATAATTTTTTAATTTCCGATACATTTTAGTTGCATCTTTATTAGATCCGCCATTACGTGAAAACGACATGCTTAACCACCTTCATAGATATTATGATACTATGTATCGGTTCTCACTTTCCCACTGATGTCCTGCTATTAGTGTAAGACCTAACACACGACAGCGTGTCGAACAAGCAAAAATTTTATTGTATGAATTGTTTAGGGAAACAACAATCGGACTCAGAAAAAATCCAACGTCATTTGGTCGGACGATAATTTTAATCCCGACAATAATGCAAAAATCCAAATGGCAAAGGGGACTGAACAGAGTGAGCACGATTACTACCTCACGGCGAATTTGATACTTATGGTTGCTCATGAACCAGTTGAACCACCAAAATTCAACGTCTTGATTGGTGGTCAAATATGTGTACCATTTATCTTATTCTATGTTTGATTTTTTGTTGTCCCGGCCTCAACAGTGACAGTTGAACAAGCATTCAGTGATGAAGGATATACACTTGACGTACGACGGTCGAGGTTGACGCCACAACACTTGGAGGCTCAAATGATGTTGAGTGACTGTAAAAAGGCCGAAATGAGGGTACAAACGACCATGCTAACTGCCGAAGAGGATCAATAAGAAGAAGAGACATCTGATTTTACTAATACTGCTAGTGTTAGTGGAACCGCCGGAAATGAAGAGGACTACAAAACCTATGACTACGATTACTATACCGAGTAAAGTAAGAGAATTAAGACTTTGATTCCCAAGGTAAGAATACATATGCAACTTAATTGACATAATAAGTTAAAATATCATTTTTCAACCAAAAAAAAAAATCTTTAACTTAATTGATATTTTAACTTATGATATGTCAACTAAGTCATAGTCCATTTTTTTAACCCCCAATCTTATTTAGATAATAACCAATCTGGATTCGCTGGTTCAATGAACCGACCCGTGCATATGTTTATAGGCCGATTCAGGGCCTTGTAAACTCCGGCCTCGGACCGGGGTTTTGCCACATCTAGATGAAATGCATTAAAGTTTAGGTAGAAAGTTCCAAGCAGCATTTAAGATAAATTTGTATTTTGAAAATCCAAATCTGACTGCATAACTTCTACTATTGACCTACTAAATTGATATTTGGAGAAACATACAAAATTTTATATCTCATCCAACTTTTCAGATGTGTATTTTCATTGTCTGTATACTTTTTTTTGCCGTTTTTTTCTTGTATAATTTGATAGCCAAAGTGTAGTTTTCAAAATGTTGTTACAAATGTGGTATCGAAATACAAAGGGAACCTATGAACTGAAAATAATATTTTCAGTTCTTACAATTGAAACTATAAAACAGAAAACGTAAAATACAACTCGAATGCGGAAAGATGGAGCTGAGGTGAGGTAACTCTTTCTGCATGACAAATAAGCCCCATGTAATGCTAACGGGTTGGTGCGTCTTGTCCCCAAAGATACAACGGCTAGCTGCTCTAAAGATGTAGCACACCAACTTCAGAGCTCAGACGAACAAGAATGAAGTCGAGAACTGAACACTTGTGTTTCAATATGATGCGTGAGGCTTTGAGAGAGTTTCGAATGCACTGAGATGATCATTGTCTTCTCTACAACTCTATGTCTTATTTATAGGACTTTGAGCACAAGTGAGAGACCTTTGGTGTTCAGCTTGTAACAACCCAACTAGTAAAAGCCACCTTCAATCCACTGATAAATGGCCAAAACATTCAGGTGATTAACTCACCTTCAATCCACCTGATGGCCCCCGAAACGGTCAGGTGGTGGACAAGTGAAAGGTCCCACGTCCAGGTTCAATGTACCAAGAAGATGTCACACGGGTTGGGTCAAACCCGAATCCAAAACCAACTCAGTTTGGATTTTATCCTGGGCTTCAGAATTGCAAATAAATTTGCATCGAAAATATATAGTGGTTAGGCCCAAGGCCCAAGCCCTGCACCGGCCCAGACCGTCCAAGGCCGCCCAAGTCCAGTCTACAATCCAATTGCCAAGTACCAAGGACCAAGGCCCAAGGCCCAGAGACCAAGCCTCGAGTCGGCCGACCGACGAGCGCGCGAGTGCGTGTGGCCGAAGCCAACACCAACACTTGGTGCATAGAAGTGTTGTTGTTGTACCTTTCCAACTCTCTTTATTATAATAAAGAGAGTTAATCTCATTTAAGAATCCAATGTGGGAATAACTCTTGACCATTTAAATCCCACAACCATCGTTTTACGTGCTCATTTATGGCTAATTTTAATCATTTCTTTCTCACCCATCGAAAAATCAGCTCTGAGAAAATTAATATACCACGAGTATCTACTCGGAACATAGAATTTTTCTACACAATTTAATTCAACCCGAATAATATTTAGCCATAAAAAATTCAGTCAAAATTGAGTCAAACTCAAGTTTTATAACTAATATTTTTTTCCACAAATGTTTACTTTTCTATATTTACTTTATTACTTATACATTTTGGTAGTTAAAATGTAGATTTCTTTGAAAAGATTGACTTACATTAACATGAACTAGTATGTAACCAATATGTTTACTTTTCTAGATTTACTTTATTACTTACACATTTTGATAGTCAAAATGTAGATTTCCTTGAGAAGATTGAGTTACATTAACATGATCTAGTATATAACCATATGTTTACTTTTCTAGATTTACTTTATTATTTATACATTTCGATAGTCAAAATGTAGATTTCCTTGAAAAGATTGAGTTACATTAACATGATCTAGTATGTAACCATATAGATTTCATGGAGAAGATTAACTTACATTACAATTCTCTTACCACAGTACGAATTAATATATGCATCAATTAGTGTAGCAATTATCTGACATATAGCACACACAATGGTATGTGGATAAGAGATTATGATATCTTAACATATATTCCCATAGTGGGTATGTGAGAAGGCTCACACCCATAGACGGATCCACATGGCATGCCCCCCTCATTTTTTTTTAAATATCATTATATATATGTATATAAAAAAGAAAACATAATAAAATATGGACGAAAGTGCAAAAAAATATTTATAATATAATAATTAAAAACTTAGTTTCTATGATATTTTAATTTAAATTAATATAAATAATTAAAACTTAGTTTTTATGCTATTTATTAAAACATATATTAACGATCCTTATATTTTACATTATTAGATAAATTTTTAAATATATTTATAATGACTTACTCTTCCTCTTAATTGTAAATCGATTTAGTGATTTATAAAACCGAGTATTTAGTTGGATTGTTAGATTTTTAAATGTTTATTGTTTACTTTATTTTTTTGTGTAATCACATATTTTTAATTTTATTTATTTTTTTCTTAAAAAAAGTGGTTGATTGATAAGCTCTAATCAACAAAAATGCAATGCAACGTGTTGTAAATGTTAAATTTAAATCAAATTTTAAATCAAAAAACTTATTTTTTTATAAATTATAGATGTTGAAATTAAATTATAAATACATGAAATCTCTATTTTTTGTTTATTTTTGTAAAATTTTGACGGTGATATAGATTCTAAATTTTTTAAAACTTGATGTTACATATATATATCGATATTTATGTTTATAAGTAAACACATTTTTATATGAAATGAGCGTTTTGACTTAAACTACAAGCTCGTTATTTTGTATTTAAAATTGGACCCCCTTAAGTAAAAATCCTAAATCCGTCACTGCTCACACCTCCTACATACATGATAATATGTATCATTTTAAATGTTGACATGTGTCCTTTTAGCAAATTAAATAATATACAAAATGCATTTTATTTATTTACTAAAATTTTCGAACTTAAAATATAAAAAAATTATGATTGTTAACTACATTTTATTTTACTTATAAGGTGTTAAGTTATTCTTATATTATGCAGAAAATNCTGTCGGATTGATGATCGGGAGGCGCTGTTGGATTCTCTATGAAAAGATCTTTCTATACTTATATGTTTCACAAAAGTCCAACGATTGGATCTTTGGTGACATTCATAGAAAATTTAATTCACAATTATGTGATTTTTTTTTTAAAAAAAATCACAATGATTTAACAAAGTTGAGGTATCGTTTGGTGAAATTAAATATCCCATTGGAAATACTGCATCGAAAACTTTAAAATGATAAGTTATTTGTTAAAATCTATCATTAATAGGCATGCGACGAACGTTGGTTGACAATGGTGGCCAGCGGCGCCGACTGGCGGCAAAATGATCGGATCTTCAATTCTGACATGCTTTTAATTTAGTAACCCTTATTTTTTTAATTATTTTTATATTTTGTACATGATCTTGAAGTTAAATTCAATTTTTATTAATTAAAATAAATTGTAATTTAAAAAAGTAAGTAAATAATAGATGTTTAGCATGTATGAGATGTACGGGACAATCAACATATTTTGTTGCCGTGTACATTAAATATAGGGTTGACATTAAAATAAAAGGACTATAATGATTAAATACCTTAAATAACAATAAAATAAAAGAACTAAATAATTAAACTAAAGATGTCAATCAATCATGCTTGTCCAGGAAAGCCAACGCAATCTCGTCTCTATCATTCTCCCTCTCATGAAAAAGTTCACATTCAAATTTGAAGCTATCTCGTTTCCATCTGAATTATCACCATGGAAAGGCATCAAGAGTTTGACATTAAACACGTCCGAAGTCTGAATGTGTGACTGCAGATGAAGGCGATAGGCAGTAGGATTGACTTGGTCCACAATCTCGATCGGGCCAATTTTACGACCCAATAACTTCGTATAATCATGTGTAGAAAATCTATCCGTCGTCAATATGACCCACACGTAATCGCCTACATCAAACTCGATATGCCGACGACATGTATCGTCATGCCGCTTGTACGAAGCATTACCAACCTCTCTTAAGACACGTAGGGGGTCAACATTGTCAGATGTCACCTTTTTTCAATCCCCTTTCTTCTTCTCAATTGATACATCATCTCCAAACCACAAGTAATCTTCATCCTCAATTATGCCTTCATAAAACTTTCTACATTGCTCCTATCCGGGATTGGGAAACAACTCAGAGCCTGAAACTCGTGTTGCACAAGTTGTGCGTACATCGCCCTCGACATCCTCACCAAGTTGTCAACCACCATCCCCTCCACTTTTCCAATAAAAAAAAGTTCTCCTTTTCAACAGAGTACTTCATAGTGTCGATAACCTCGTCTGCAAAAAGAGGCGAAACCTCATATTCTGTCGACCCCTCATCATAAAAAAATAGGCGAAAGCTCATACGCGGTAGACCCCTCATCATAAAAAAGAGGCAGACCCTCATATGCAGTCAATCTCTCATCACAGAAAAAGAGGCGGAACCTTATATTTTATCGACACTTGCTCATCCTCGAGGGCCTCTGAAAATTCAGAGATGTCGGTCCGAAATCCTACCTCTCAACGCCGATCTTTGGCGAATCGGTCAGCATCCCCTGCTGGAAACGCACCGTCGAAAGCATTGACCATGGAGATGGTGTTGTCATCATCTTCGTCCCCGACGTACAACAGAGGCGATCAGGAGCGAGGTGCCCCGCGTTGACCCTGATCGTCGCACCCCCCTCTGCGGCCGCCACGTACTCCGTCTAGCGTGCGATCGTCCTGGTCAGTGGCGGCCTGAGCCAATCGGAAGTCCTCCATCGCCACGGTCAGTGTTGCGACCTGGTGGCCCAATGCGGTGATCCTGACGTCGCGTCTGATGTCCGTAGCATTTTTCCATCTGGGCGGCATGGCGTAGGAACTGCATTGGTCTGTTAATACCAAGTACCAACTGATATAGCAAAAGCGTAAACGAACGAGAAAATTGAAACAGAACTCTCGTATTTTCTTAATAATCAAAATCAACTAATTTTCTAAGCAATAGAATAAGAGTATTAAATAAGACTAATAATAAACTTACTTACTATAAACTTAGGACTACTAACAAATCCCAACTTACCATAAACTTTCCTACAAAATAAAAAGCATAGAATAATAAATACTTTAAATAACAATAAAATAAAAGAAATAAATAACTACACTAAAGATGACAAACTATCATGATTGTCCAATAAAATACAACGCAATCTCGACTCCATCACAAGAGGTACCTGACGCTAAAAGGTCCAATAATGTGTTTACCAACCAATATAATAGGAGATTTGTATGCCATATACGGTGAGTAAGGATGTAAACGAACCGAGATGCTCGCGAAAGCTCAAGTCAAAGCTCGTCTCGAGCTTGAGTTTGACCAAACTCGAGTTGAACTTGAGTCGAGCTCGATCTCATATTTTACATTGTCGAGCGGCTCGAGATATATGTTGAATTACCAAAATGCCCCATATATATAGGTGTTTAATGGTAATTTTATTTTTCTACTTTTATTTTCGAGCCGAGCTCGAGAATTTTAATTTCGATTCGAGCTCGAGTCGAGCTTGAGCAATTGTACTTTTTTTATCGAGCTCGAGCTTCATAAATCGAGCTCAAGCAGCTAAGAAAAAAAAAAAAAAAAAAAAAAAAAAAAAATCAATCCTGCTCTATAAGGCCAACGTTCAGTTTGGATCGGCTCATTTGCAGCCCTAACGGTGAGTATTTTGTTGAAAATCATGAAATCTTGACAGGTGATATGAAAACATTTTAATGTACCCACAGTGTATTGATGAATTTCATTTCCAGTCTCCTTTTCGTAACTACGGTAGAAACAATTAATATATCACTAAGTGATATATCAAAAGATAAGTGTACCAAACACGGTGGATAGATAATTATAAGTTATTACTAAATCTTAACACGTGATACTCTGAATTGGTGAACACTGGAGGATAGCTTATGGTGTGTTTGTTTATTAAAAAATTCAATTCATACTCAAAATTTAAATCAACTTAACTTAACTTAACAATTCTTATTGATAATTAAATAATTCCAAGCAATCATTATAACACATCACACCAACATTAATTCATTATACATTCAATCACATAATTTTAACTAAGCATTACTTCACATCATTTCTATCATATTTTAACATCAAATCACAGTTAACTGGTTTCAATATAAACTCAAAATTCCACTAACAACTAATCATAGCACATTTTTTAAAATTAACTCTGATTAATAAAAAATCTGTTTTGAGCCGATATATTTGTATCAAGTACTTTGTTAACAACTCCTTTTATCAATCTTATTATTGTATGTGGCTATGTATACTTAGAGCACCCACAATGCTTTGGGTCTCTTTTTGTATATGTGGCATATAATTGAACTTGAGTCTTAAATGACGTGGACAAACTCAAGTAAAAAACTTCAATAACTTTGCAATGCAAAAATAAAAATACTAGGTCTAGCATATATGTCAACCAATAAAAATGATCTAATATGTTTTTTTTATTAAAAGAAAAATTAAAGTAGGAATAAATGATTAGTGTTTGGGTTTGTACTTGGGTCCAAAATAGACCCAAGTGTGGATTTAGTCTATTTTTTTTATTGCCACATAAGCTAGACCATGTCCACTTTTAATTGTATTGGGAAGCATTTTTTTATAGACTATGTCTATTTCTTACATGGCATGTCATTTTTTGTCAAGAGACCCAAAACATTGTGGATGCTCTTATACTTGCCACCAGATTAAAACAGCTCAAGTCTTTCTCCGTTGTCCAAAACCATCTCCGAGACTCCAACTCACTTTTGGCTTTTTACAATTTACAAAGCAGCATCATGGGCCATGGGAAACTCCACTGTTGGTTCTCAACGGTCATTTTCACTCCTTTTTTTATTTTATTTTTTCTCACCCAAAAAATCCATTTTATCTAATTTCCGAACAAGTAGTGGGTACCCTCTCACCAAAATTCAAAACAAAACAAATAAATATAAAAAAGGCACGCACTAAAGGTGGAAGAAAAGTAGTGGACAGCCATTAATAAAATAAAAAGCCCAACTCTAGTGCCATTAGTATCCACCGAAACGCGTCACGCCATAAACCCCTGCCTCCATTATTATCAAGGGGCCATTGATTTTCTTTTTCTTCAAGATAAAAATGTGTCGAAAAAAAAAATTAGATTAAGGATGGAATATTTATACCCTGTGAATATGATTATAATATAAATATGGTACTGAAAGTTAAAATAATATTAAAATAGTTAAATAGTGATAATGATTGAAAGCATTATTTTTTACATGTAGAATTGTATTTTTACATGAGTGCATTAATGTGTGAATAGAAAAAAATAAACTAGTGGTGTAGCTATTTTTATCAATTCACAATCTCAATCAAAAACCAAATTGGGGGAGCAAAACCAAAATACAAATTTTGCAAGTGTACAAATCTCACAAGTCATAGTTGTGTTTTCTAACAATATACATATTTTAATAAATAATTGACATATTTAAAAATAATATAGATGAAAATATGACATTTTATTATATAGTTATATACTTTTACTCAAGGTTGAGGGTGTTTGGCAAGCAACTTAAACTAGTTTATAGATTATTTAATTAGCTTATAAGTTCTTCGTGTAAGAAACAGGGGAAAACCGGCTAAGGGTGTTTGGCAAGCAACTTAAACTAGCTTATAAATTATTTAATTAGCTTATAAGTTCCTTGTGTAGGAAACGGGGGGAAAACAGGTGCGGTCCCACGCACGTGGGACGCACCATAACAGGGAAAGCCCAGATGAAGCATAATTGTTCTATCTCAAAACCAATTGGTGAAAGGAAGAGTAACTCACTAGGTTTATAAGCTATTTCTATTTTTCCTACATAAACGATGTGAGACAACTCACAAATGGTATTATATTCTAATACCTCGTATTTAAACAAATTTGACTTGATAGCATGAATTTTTTATATAAGCTTGAGAACATTTCATAAGCTTCTTTACTTAGTTTTTCAAAAATCCATTAAAAATATCCTCCCAATTAAATTATTATTTAATTTATAAAACATTTTTATTATTTTAGCTCATTTTTCAACCATCAATTATAAGCAATTAGCTATAAGCTCAAAGTGGATTTTTTTGGTTAACTAGAGATAAATTGAAAAATGATGGTACGGTTAGTTGTTAGTGGAATTTTGGATTTATAGTAAAATAATATTTAAAATAAAATAACTAAAGTTGATTTCATATAAAAATATGAGAAAGATGATAAGAAACGATGATTAGTTAAAATTATGTGAGTGTATGAATAGTCTATTAAAGTAGATGTGATGGGTAGAATGATTGGACGATATTATTTAATTATATTGATAATATTAAAGATATTGAAGTTGAGTTAGATTTTGAGTTAAATGAAATTTTGAGTAAAATATTTTTTTGTATAAACATGCTCTAAATTAGTTTATGAGCTATCAATTAATTTATACTTATAAACAAGTTTTTCAAACTTAGATTTACCGCATATACTTAAATTTTGTTTTGACTCACAAAATAATTCGGAAAATTTATATTTATATATTGAATGCACCCTAAGCCCCTTTTATTTCCCAAATCCCACATATATAGACACACAGATTGTCAGTCACCCTTTCCCCACTGGCATTTGCTGTTAGCTGTTTGTTACCTAGCTTTTTCTCTCTCATCCATCCATCCCCACACCACAAAAAGAGGAAGACTCTAGAGAGAGAGAGAGATAATCATACACAAGCTCACAAACACACAAGCCGATAATTATTTCACCGGAGCAAAAGAATTCAGATCTCGAGATCAGCTCACCGCTTCCGATCAATGGCCGTGATTTGGAAAATGCTGCTGGCGCTCGTCGCGGTCGCGTCCCTCCTGCTCCCCCAGGCGTCGGCCGGTGGGGACCATGAGGCGGCGGCCGGCTGGCTGATTTTTCCGGTGAGATCCGGGTGCGGGGGGACCGTCGGCGAGTGCCTAGAGAACGAGGACGAGGAGTTCGCGCTAGATTCGGAGTCGGCCCGGCGCATCCTAGCCGGCAGGCGGTACATCAGCTACGGTGCACTGCAGAGGAACCGCGTCCCGTGCTCGAGGCGCGGCGCGTCGTACTACAACTGCCGGCCGGGGGCGCAGGCTAATCCCTACCGCCGCGGATGCAGCCGCATCACCCGGTGCAGGAGCTGAGCAAAAATTTGTTTCGTCAACTATTATAAGTAATAAGTGTTCGATTTTTTTTTTTTTAACTCCATTTTTTTTTGATTTTTCTTATTCTTCTTCTTTCTTTTTTCTTAAAATAATACTACTTTATCAGCTAATAACCTTAAAATCTTCGAATCCGGCTTCCAAAGCATCCTCGAGGGCCGAAAGTCCAGCTTGTATCTGCAAGAAAAATCGTACGAAAAAGGAAATCGGTCAAATGCCTAATAACTGCAACAGTCGACCAATCATGATTGGTGAACTATTAATATTTTTGTAGTTAAAAAAAAAAAAGAAAAAAAAAAAAAGAAAAAGAGAGAATCATAGATAGTGTGACCTGGGAATTATGATAAATTTGCACGATGAAAGATGAGAATTAGGTAGTAGTTGGGCATAATAATAAGGTAGGGTCTATCCCTAAATCTTGTAATAATTTGAATGATTCACAGAATAGCACATTTTTATATTTTATTAAGCAATTCAGTATGAAATAGCCATTAAAAATGAGATTTAGAACATTTCAATTTCGTGGAGATGCTGCCAATGTTATACACCTAAGCTACAGCTGTAAAGGTGAGTTGTAACACAAACAAACACTGTCTATTGGCTTTGAGTTTGAGCATAATAATAATAGTTTTAATTTAATATTCTTGTTCTTCTATTTCGGTGGATATAATGGTGGCATTTTTATAAGGTCAATTAGGTGGACATAATTTTTTTAACAAAACCATGTTCCGATATTATGAAATATCATACCGTTGTTTTATAATATTTTTTAAAGTACCACATTTAAATATAAAGTATATATTTATATATAAAAAAATACATTGCGTAAATAAAAATATCTGCCTAGCTATGCTGCCCAAAAGTAACATTAATCAGCCCTGCATCAGTGATAAAACAATATAATTAAAAACTACAAAAAGATGTTGTTTGAATGTAAAATGATATAACCATGTGGGTGTATCGTTTTAGTTCTGTATGTGAATAATAAAATTCAAAGTATGAATTAAAATATGTGAATCTTTATCTAAATGTACCATTATTTCAAAAGTAACACCAAGAAATTGGAAGAGGATAAATTGTCAAGATAGACGAACACTCAAGCTCAACACCTGTGGATGATGCTATGATTAATATAGTTGAATGGAATTTGATAAGAATATAATGAGTTGAAGAATGAAATGATTATGAGAAATAAATGAAACAAATTTTTATTGATGTGTTTGATATGGAGAAAAAATAAACATAACACATTATCATCCTATATTATCATTTATCACTATTTTATAAAAAAAATATTATTTATATTAATGCTATTTTTTATTTATGATAATACTAAAATTATTCTTGTAGATATATTATTTTTAATAAATATATTGTTGTATTGTTGCACGATTATATAATAAATAGTTGACTTTGAATAAATAGTTGACTTTGTCTAGCACCCTTATTTTCTATTTGTGACTTGCCTCCGCATTTGAAAAATCATTGCCAAGACATCCAATCCAAGAGGTACCTGCTTTATTATTTAAAGCAATGTTAACTAATACAAATATATCGTTACATAAAATCTTATAAAGATATGCAACTCTTATAAAGATATGCGATCGGTTATAACTTATTATAAATTATAACATAATTTAATTTATGAATATATATATATATATGATTATATAAAAATAAAGTAATATCTTTCTAAACTACTAGTATGAATCCCGTGCGGTGCACGGGCAAAAAATATTAATTAATATTTATAAATTAAATATGCTCATTATATAATATTTATAAAGTTAAAATATGAAATATACATGTAATGCATTTTACCTATAAAATTTAAATTGTGCAAATTTACATAAAACATGTTTAGTTAAAAAAAATAATGAAGTAAAAAAAACAATTGAAAAATGAATTCAAAATAAGTTATTTATTCTTATCTCCTCATCATGAAAGAAAATTTCCAAGTAGTTTTTGTATTCAACAGCAAATTTATTTTCAATTATTCACAACTTCATATGTAGTTTCTTAGTTCTAGTGACTTTGTTGATCAAACCAAATTCGCACTTCATCTTGAATTAAATAAAAGATAAAATCAATACTTAGAATATAAAAAATAAAATCAAATGAAGGATAACAACAAATGATCGAAAAATGACTGAATTTATAAAGGAAAAACAAAGTATAATTTAGTTAAATTCCATACATATTTTTGATATGAAAAGTATAAAGAAATTGCAATAAATCAATTTAAAAATTGTACAAATTCTTTAGTACACGATTTCTGTAATGTAAAACGTTTACTTTATTTAATACATTAAATTTTACTTTGTTTGACAATTATATTTTTAGTTAATTGTTAATCAAATTCTCATTTAATTTAAATGCGGTATAATTTTTTTGATTGGATGAAATTCAATTTAGAAATATTCTACTGTTGATCAGTTGGGATGTTACTAAATCCTATTAGTATATTACTTGTTGATCAATTACTGTATGAGATGGACTGATTGTTATGGTATGATTGGGTATCTCAATTTTTTTTTTCGTTGTGGTTGTTAAGTTGTGTGAATAGTATTGTGTAATTTAATTAGATTGGTCGATTTAATAAATATATATACCAAATAATTTGGTATATATATTTATAAAGAAGTATCGACCTTCTCCAGATTTTTCTTTCATTAATATCGAGTAAAATGCTTAGCAATATGGAAAAAAAAATATTGAGATACTATTTCTTACCATAAGCCGGTATATTGGATCAATATATAGTATACTAAAGAATTATATTTTATACTTTATCAATAAAATACAAAAAATGATAATTACTTTTACCACAAATTAATTTCCCAACGTAGAAAACAAAATCGAGAGCCACATTTTTCATAGATAAAAATAAAAAAGACCCAAAAAATAGTTATTAAAAAATAATTGAAAGAAAATTGCAATTAACACAATTATCTTGGAACAATTTTATAAAAATTTATAATTGAATAAATCAACAAAATCTATATGACCTGTGTAATTAGGATATCTTAAAAATGTACATTTTATATTATTTGATTAATTATCCACAAGTTGAATAATTAAATACACAAAAAATGAATAACATTTATTAAGTAAATTAACAATTTTTTTTTTTAAATTGCATAATTGATTATTGTTGTCAATATTTCTATAATTATAGTAATTATTTGCAAAATGAATAAACCAGTTGGATTTACACAATTTGCGTAATTATTCTATATTAAAAATACATTTCATATGGTAACAGAAAAAATAATACATTCCATAAAAGAATTACACGAAAAATATAAAACACTTATTAAATAATAAGTTACACAATTTAGTTGGACTTTTTTAGCAAATCACATAATTAATATTGCATCCGAAATTGACATATTTGGGTAAATCATCCGAAGTCACATGATTTGAGTAATTATCTTAAAAATAAAACTTTTTATGTGTTAATTATTTCTTTAAATAATGAGACGCAATTTTTATAAGTGATTATTTGAAATATACTATAAATTGTTAAATTAATTATTCAAAATATTAAATAGATTTTTTTTTTGGTGGAAAATATTTACTATTTAAAAAATAATCAAACCTTTATATAATAATAATAATAATAATAATAATAATAATAATAATAAATATTTAATGTACATTAAACTTGAACTACAATGAAGAGATTATTTGAAACATAAGATAAAGATTAAATATATCCAAAAAAATCTGCAGGCAATCCTTTATTTAAACGTTTGAATTTAAATTTTTGACTGAAAATTTCAAATTATGCTTGGGCGGGATTTCTAAATTTTTTTAAAAAAGTTACTATGTTTAGTAAATTTTTAGGCGGGAATTCTAATCATTTTTTAGCTACTATTTTAGGATTTATTGGGTTACCTCTTTATATAATAATAGATTTATAAATGCATTTTTTGTTAGTTTTATTTTTATATAAGTAGTTATACATCTAAGTAAATAATAAATAAAAATGTAATTATTTTTAATTATTTATTTAAATTTATTTTTTAAAATTATTTTATTTAATATAATTTAATCATCATCTATAGTATATAGTATACATTTATTTTTTGTTGTTATTTCTTAGTTTTATTTAAAAATAAATAAATAAATCCTGAAAATATAGAAATGGGAAAACCATGCATTAGCTACGGAATGACTAAACAGGATGAGTTTTGCAATTCCAATTGAAATAGTCATTCATTTATAAAAAAAAGTAGATCAATAATGGGATTAAGAAAAATGAGTAAGAATATGATTATTTCATTCTCAAGTCATTTCATCATACCAATCATGCCATATTATCAGTTCATTTGCCATTGAATTTTTTATCAGCACGTACACGTATTTTGACAAATAAATGTTGATCTAACGACAAAAAACTCCACAATTACCAACAGACAGAAATACGAACTAGTATATGTTAGATCTAAGGACAAAACATTCTATAGTTGCCGACATATTGAAATACGAAGTACACCATCTAATATCTTAGGACGATGATGTTGTGAGTGAAATCCATTTGAAGCCTTAGGATGAACATAGCAACTAAAAATCGAGCATCACCAACTAAGAAAGTGATTGGTAAGCAGTCATAACCAGTTAAAGTCGATCAAAATTAGATCATTGATTAAAATGAGTTATTTTAATAAAGTTGATTGAGTGAGATGAGAGTGATTGTAATTAAATAACATTCAAAATGTAATTATTAAAGTTAGTGGGATGTAAAAAGATGAGAGAGGTGATGGAAATGATGGATAGTTAAAAATATGTGAGTGAATAAATTGGATTAAAGTTGATGTAATGTAGGATAAAGATGATTGATATTATATAATTATATATATTGGTAATATTGAAAATAGTGAGGTTGAGTTAGATTTTTAATTTTAAATTAATTAAAACAAAACTAATTCAATCAAGACTGATCTTGATAAGTTTTAACTCCTTAAAAAATCACCCCTAAATTACCATAAAGCAAGCCCCACTCATTGAGTAGCCCTCCCAAGAATGAAAAAATGACAACAAATTAGATCTCCCAAGCCTATTGCTCAACTCAATCACTCTGAATGACATACAAAATTCACGGTAAAAATTACAAACTGAACAAAATCT
>BKCP01004650.1:242279-290239 GCA_008636005.1 Striga asiatica | reverse complement strand
AAAAAAAAAAAAAAAAAAAGATTCAAATTTTGGTAAAAATATAAAATGATATGAAGAAGTTACACGAATTTTATATTAACAAAAAATTGTATATGAATTGGATTTCAGTTGACAAATTATTGGCATAAGAATTTCTAAATTTGTTAAAAAATAAAAAAGGATTCCAATGAGTTTCATATTTAAGAAAAATCGGCCAATTTATATCTGTTTCCTAAATATTTGGAAAGAAAATCCGGCCAAATTGTCTAAGAAAATAATTAAATTTGTTTTTTAAATATTCACATGTGTTTTTTCGAAATTGCCACTAACAGAAAGTCAAACTTTTTTTTTTGTCAAACTTACTATAAATGTATTTTTTCAACAACTTTTTCATATTACTATAGATTTGTGGAAAATAACTAATGCTCGAGAGTTACACGTAATATTAGTGGGACTGATTACTCAAAAACGTGTAAATCTTGATTTTTCTTAATCATTCTCTTGAAATATTTTTGATTGATATATTGGTAATATTGGTGAAATTTTGAACAATATTAAATTAAGAAGCTCAATCAATCACTATATTTGCTTTTTTTTTCCCCTCTCGTCTTCAACATTTTGTCAATGGCAAAGAGAAAGGCAACAAATGATGCATTTGAAATTCCGATAATTGTTAAGAGAAATTCCGATGATTGTTAAGATGAAACAAGGTTAACTTGATTGAGATCCGATGATTGTTAAGAATATAATTAAATCAGAATGTATTTTGTATTTTTCATGGTTAAAAGCATCTACCCTCGCATCCCGATTGCACTTTCATGCATTAATTTCACGGTTTTCAACTTTGATCAGCATATACTCGATCAGTTCATACAAGTAGTCGTCCTTATCGTTTTTCATCAAGTTCCTCCGATTGTCGATTTTCCGCCTTATTGCTTTGGGTATTTTCATTCTTAGAAACTTTGGTAGCACTAGATTCAAGATATTGAAAACCTCATTCAAATAGTTCTGATACAACATTCCCGAGAGGACGACCTTTCTATAACTTACATAAAAAGTTAAAAATTGAGGAGAAAATGAAAAAAATGTAAAAACATGTACAAGAAGCTGATATGCGACTAAAATGCGACAGACACGCGATTGTTCACAAAATTCTCTCATTCTCTACATATTCGCCGCTTTTCGCACTTCCTCAATTAACTTCATTTACTTGTCGCACGTATATTTTGTGATCGCACTTGCTCTGTTATCTTCGCCCATCTGTCGCATAGTTTAACCGCATATTTATTTTAACTTCGTCTATTTATTACATAGTTTATCGCATTATTATTTTGCAATTTATCAATGAACTTTATATGTCTATTGTATAATTATTTTATACTTTATCAAATTATTTTAGTCTGTCTCGCATAGTTTTTCACCTATCTTTTTTTCACTTAGTGAGACGAAAAAACTAATTTATTAATTTGCGGTGTAAAAAACTTAGGGCGTGCTTGTTTATGAAATATTTCATTCAAAATGAGTTATTTTAGTTAACTAGAGTTAATTTTGAAAAAATAGTATGGTTAATTGTTAGTGGGATTTTAAGAATATATTAAAATAATATTTAAAATAAAATAATTAAAGTTGATTTGATGTAAAAATAAGAGATAAATGATTGAAAATGATTAGAAATTATAGGTAGTTAAAATTATGTGAGTGGATGAATAGTGAATTAAAGTTGATGTGATGTGTAAGAATGATTGGTTTGTATTATTTAATTATATGAATAAATTAAAGATAATAGGATTGGGTTAAAGTTGAGTTAGATTTTGAGTATAAATTAGATTGAAAATTGAAATAATTTGTAAACAAGCATACCTTTAGCCCAAAGTAACTATTTCCTCATTTTTCCCCCATATTAAAAACTAAAAATATTATGTTGGAACTCCAAACCCAAACGGAGAAGGAAGTGTGGCGGCCTGGCGGGACGCCAGGGGAGAAGTTTTCTGCGACAAATGAGTCCACCATCATCGCTCCCTCTCAAATTCGCCTTCCTCATCTCCCTCTCTCTCGCCGGCGTCGCCTCATTCGCCACCACCACCGCCACTCCGTCCGGACGTCGAAAGCCCAGAACCGTATCATATCACTCTCTCTCCACAGCAGCCAAGCCCAAAGCCACAGTCTCGGATTTGCTATCCCTTCTGGGCCCACCTCAGCAGGCCAAGTCCGTCAACTCGCAGGTGGCCCGAGACCTCATGCCGTGCTTCAGATTCCTCGTCCCCTTTGACCAAAACCCAACTGCTCGCCGGAGCCAAAGAGTAGTTGATGAGCTGATTTTGTCGCCGCCCGAGCCTGTACTGGAGCTGGCTCGGCTCGCCCTTGACTCGGGCGCTGACCCTGGTGCTATTCACCGAGCTCTTGATCCGATAATTATCCCCGTGAGCCTTTTCGTTTCTATTTCTACCTTGTTTTCTTTTCTTCTACTACTTGTTCGTCTTTCTAATGATTGGGAATTGTGTGTGATTGAGATGTCTGAGAGAGGGTTATGAAATCATCTGAGAATGCAATAGATTGGCTCAGGTTAACTTTGCGGATCGTAAAAATATGTTATATTCTTCTTTTAACCATTCAAGTGTTGTGTCAAGTGGCAAGGTGCACTGAAGTTGCTTTTATAAGGGATTATTTGCAGTTAAAAAATTGAAATTATTATGAAGGAATCACTGAGGTGATCTGAAGCTAAGTATTTCAATGTTATAAGAAATAATCTTCTGAGTTTGCTTGGGTAAATGGCTGTCTTATAGTTATACAGATATGATATAAACTTCATTTTTGGTTAAAAAGCTAAAATAGGGTGTGGGTTTCAAACAAAACCTTATGGACTCATTTTTTATACCTAGCTAACTCAAATCATCTCCCTAAACTAAAATAGGACGTGGGTTCTACAGATTTCATATGAACTTCATTTTTTGGTTAAAAAACTAAAATAGGGTGTGAGTTTCAAACATAACTTTATACGGGACTCATTTTTAATACCTAGCTAACTCAAATCATCTCCCCAAACTCCAAGTCGTTAACTAGGTGTGGAATAAAGCCCCCATTTCGATAGTGGAATATGAAGCTAAGGATTTCAAATCCCTTAAGAATTGTGCGAATTGGGCCACCGTACAATAAATTTAGATGATTGTTACCTGTTTCTTTACTCAATTTAAAGGGTCACATTTTTATCTTCGTAGAATCTTTGAATTTCTTTCTCAAGCCCAAGCTCTCCTATTCAATTTCAACTATTGTACTTTGATTGTGGTAATAATTTCAATTTTTTGGATGTGTAAGGTAACATTTTTTGCTATGCACTGTGCTGTGCCAAACTGTGTGGCTCTCTGCAAGTGACATTTTGGTAGGAAATAGTTGCTTACTAATTGTTATGAAGTGTGTCTCAGGTATTATTGTCTTTAATTGTACAGGTACCTGATGTTGAAGGATCAAATGAGGATCGATGTGAACTTACACGAACTCCTTACGGGAGGCAATTTATCGATAAGGTATGGTTTTATTAATGGTGTTTATTTTTCTCATTTGTTCCAGTATCTTCTATGATGCAGCCTACCGTCTTTTTTTTTTCTTTTCTTTTGTAGGGACTGAATTCTTACCTAGAATTCCTATTTGAAACTATTGTTCAGCGTGGTCCCAGTGTTGGACTCGATGTGTCTCTGAGTCGCTATGACTTTTTCCATGGCCATCTTTTTCTTGCCAAGGATTCTGGAAGACTCGGCATTTTGTAAGTCAGGACATGAATAAGCATCCACTCACTGTTCTTTTTTAGTGGCTTTCAAGGTTAAAAAATAAACGGTGTCATTGTTAAAAACTGGTGGTAATTATAAGTGCATGAACAGGGATTTTCCTTTCCTATATTTGTTTAATCTGAATTGTGCATGAGCTCGTGAATCGTGACAAATGTTTGCAGGTTTCATGCTAAAGAGTACCCTGCCTATGACAAAGAAAATTTTCCATGCAATATGGGCTACTGTCAAGTAGGTAAGTTGATTGAAGAAACATTGTTGTAGAAGATTGAATCAACTCATTTTTGTTGGCCAATCAAGTGATGTGGCTTAAAATGCTGCTCGTATTGAATTATCAAAGGAACGGATATGTAAATTGAGATAAGAGTTTTGTGACTGTCACGGTTTAACTGTGCACTTGATGATTCTCAGGATCTAATGTTGCTTATGACAGTTCAATGAATTTAAGGAATATTCTCTGGCTTGCTCCATTGCCAAGTAATTCCACGAAAGCATGGCTGACTCCAGGTATTTGTTCTCATCTTGACCTTGCTGTGAATATTTTATTTAACGTTTATTTCTTGATTTAATAAGCATGTCCTGGTTTTCCTGGCAATTTCCTCTGAATTAGGGGATTTTCTGTAATACCAACATTGCGAAACTACTCATAACTGCTCATGCAAACAGTTTTTTTTTTTTTTCTTAAACCTGGAATAACTCATTATAAGATCTCCATGTTTATGGAATACATTTTAAGGGGCGTCAAACTTAGGTAAAGAGGGGCATCTGTTTTTCTTCTTCAAAATATCTAGTAGGATGTTAAAAAAGAAAATAAAAGAAAAGGATAACTTGAAGATGCTTGCAGAAGTTATAATGTTGAAGGGAAGAATTACAAGTGATCCTCTCATAAGCTTAAATCTTACTTTCTGTATTCTGTGCTGTTGCCTGTTCCAGTATTCCGCACCTATTTCGTGATATAGGAAGATGTTTATGCTAGAATCTTGAGTTTCTGAACTAAGAACTTCGTCTAAGTGCTATATATGGAACTAAAATAAGTTCCCCTGGTTTCTCAAAATACCTTAACGTTGTTTCTTCATTGAGACGAATAATTTGTCAAAAGCACAAATATACTTTTGAGTTTTCAATATAATTAGTTACTTAGCTTTCTTGAGATATTCTTGTTTGCAGGGGTACTAGTTGTCTTGGATGCGTCTCCTGAAGGAATAATTTACCAAGATCTCATACCTGAATACGTTAATTTTGCAAGGACACTATATGAAGGTTTTGATTACCATACTTGTTACTGGAGTCTGGAAGCTATTCATCTGTATCTCCATTCCTGAAAGAAAAAGAAAAAGGAAGAAAAAAGAGAATGAAAAAAATATTAAGTAAATTTAAAAAAAAAAAACATCATAACTGGAACCTTTTTTGTTTTGCCAGAGGATTTTGGGGAAGTTGTAGTTGATGTCAACTACCTCAATGTGGGAGCTGCAGTGCCTAATTTCCAAATTTTTATCTGCTGAGATATCTTCAAGGTACATATAACCATTTTTCAAATTTTGTCTGCTGAGATATCTTCAAGTACTTATAACCATTTTTTCTCTGCCATATATTATATTATATCTGGTTGAATCAAAGTGTTTGTGTTCCTATGTTTATTTGGTGGTCTCCCAAATGATTGTGCTGATTAGGTTAGGGGTGAGAGCATGTAATGTGAAAAGATATAGGCTTAAACCCTTCTTGGAATCAAAATTGGGTCAAACCATTGTGAAACCTGATATCGAATAAACTTAATGACCTTCATTCCACCATAGCTGCAAACAATTCTCTGACTAGCAGAAGATTCCAGCAATTGCAATTTTATTCTAACTCTAACTAACTCCTACTTCTCTGGAATCTTCTCAACCATTGTGAGGTCTCCCCAAAAGAGCTAATGTAACCAAAGCCTTTGATTATGAGTAGGATTATCATTTCTTCCAACACAAAACTTGTGACTTTTTATTATAAAAAAGAACCTATGACTTTGAATCACGGATATACTCTCTAAATTCAAAATGTCGCCTTTCCAAAGTGTTGTTTGGTTTCTTGGATATTGGATTTTTTTTTTCCTTTATTGTCCCCAAACTAGTGGATATTTGATCTCTACAGAATTTGAGAATATTTCTGGATAGCTTATGGGAAGCGATTTTCATATTCCAGAAACCCGGGATTGATAAAATGAAATGTGTTTGAGTTTTTTTATTTTTCCTTAATTCCAATTTTGCTGCTTTTTTCCACGAAAACCTTCTTGAGCTATTGCTTGTTCAGTGTCCATGTTATCCTCGCAGGACTATCCATTCTACATTTGCAGTTAAAATCTGTGATCACGTTTAGAGATCACCTAGAACTTGCAGAAGACTCGGATGGCAATCATACGAAATTTGGTGTCCATATAAGGAAATAAATTGTACCATTCTTTTATTCCATGACTCCTTTTAAGTCTTGGAGTACGTAATAATATTTATACCCTGTTATGTGTGATAAGATATCTTGCTCTTGTACTTAAGACGAGAGATATCTGGAATTTAATTTGAAGAGAAATTTCTGATATGTTGAAAATGTGATTTTTTAGGATATATTGGAACACTCGACTTCAGAAAAATAGGATTTTGTAGGATATATTGCAACACTTTGACTTCAGAAGAAAAAAGTTGGTATATCTTGAATGGCAGAAGCGATCTTTTCCCTTTAGTGCTTCACGCATACATGTAACTTCTGTTTTTCAAAAGCTTATACACATTTGACATTTGCAATTTGGTTATATTTTCACTTTCAGTAAACTGTTCTTAGGCATGCCTAAAAGTTAGAAAACTATACTCTTTAAATTAAAATGTCATATGTGTTTTTCACATTATAAACAGAAGTATGGTATTCCATTGCTTAAATATATATTTTTATTGAAAAAATATGATGGGTGAATTTGCCTAATAGTAAGACATACTTATATATTAATATAGCCTTGTTTGGTAATTAGCGGTTAGCGTTAGTGCATAGTGGATTGTAGTAGGGGTTTTAACCAGCTGTTAATATCCTCTGTTTGGACTAGTTGATGATATTATTATCAGTTTTGAAAGATATGTTTGGTAGAAGTAGCTAATTCATTTGAAAAATCATAATTGGTAAGATTGACTTGCTAAATTTGTTACACAAATAATTATAAAGTAATATTTATCATCTATATTTATATAATTATTTTTAAGTAAAAAAAATAAGTTGCATATTTTTAAATATGTTAAAATTTTTTGTACTTATTACAACTAAATTATAAATAAAAGAAATAATATAAAATAAGATGTATGAGCAACATAAGTACTGTTACAAAATTGAACTATAAAAGTACTTGTGTAATAATCGAAAATAAACAGTGAGAACGAATAAAGAAAGCCAGAAAGATAATCCTAAACGATGCTAATAGTGGTGTTTTCAACATGGTGTTTCAAACATAAAAATGTTGATTGGACTAAAAATTAGCGTTTTGAACATTTGACTTGTTTGACTTCTTCAATCCACTTAAAATGTCGTTTAATGAGTTAGCATTTTCAAAACAGTTAATGAAATCCGCTATCCGCTGATCGCCAAACAAGGCCAATAACTAATGCAATTCGGGGGTCAAAACAGGTAATGCAATCCGCTAACATCTAATAACTAACATTACCAAACAAGACCGTTGTTTGATGAAGAAATGTTTGAGCTAAAAAGAGAGGTTTGGACCTGTCATATCCTCTATTCACATTTGCTCCAAACATAGTTTTCAAGCTCCAAATATATATAAAAAGAGATTGTTGGAAAAATTAAAATTACAAAGTTCATTTTTTAATTAAACTGTTGGACTTACTAATTAAATAAATGTTTTAAACCTTTTTTTTTTTAGATTTTTATTATCAACTTCTTTTTAAATTTTCTTTTTAGTCATTCAATATATGCAACATTATCGTATTACCACAAAACGTAGTAAATATTTTGCAATATTTATCCGTATATCTTCAGGTTTACAATTATTTATTTTTATTATCCAATTATAACTAGTACACACCCGTGTGATTCACGGGATAACAATAGTAAGAATAATTTTATTATGGTTATGATGCAAGAAAAAATATTTACAATAATTTTATAAAAATGATTATTGTGTTAATATTTAAATTAATTTTATAAACTAAATATTGGGCAACGTGAATATAGTTTACTCATTTTTATTGTTATTTGTGATAAGTCACACAATTGAACAAGTTTTATATAAAAAACAAATATTATGTTGGGAAATCTTATTCGGGAGCGTTGATAAAATTCAATTTGGGACATAAAAGTCAACTGGTAGAAGTGCTAAATGAGTAGTATTTATTTTTTTCTAATTTTTTCTATAATTACACTGGATATACTGACAGTAATTTTAAATATTATTTATATTAAATATTTATTAAAAAATATATTATCTAAGTTAAATAAATTAAACTTATATATTACTTAAATTAAAGCATAAGTAGAATTTATGTTATTTTAATTGAATAAAAAAACCAAAAGGCATGATTCAATTTATTAAAAAAATGGGAGTATGTTTACTAGTACTAATCCATCTACACTCTAATTAGTATAATTTGATAATTTTTATATATTCTTCCAAACACTATGGAATAATACGAATTAAAAGAAAAAAAAACTCAACATAGTCTATTTTTTTAGTGTTGTTGTCTACGTTTTTTAGAGATTAATTTGATTTTGACAATGCATACATTGAAAAATCTATATATTTATATATACATATAGATTTAAGCATTAAAATAACTTTTACATTAAATTAAGTGGAAATCATTTTGCTCCCACTTATAATTTAAAGCTATTAATGTTTAAAAATATACCGTACTATTTTCTTCACATCTTATTTATATGAATTAATTAGTAAAATTGTTCTATACATTTTTGGTAAGACCAATATTTTTGTGAGTATTATTTATGGATAATGTTTGAACATGTTAAATTTCATGGTTCTTATTCTAAACAGGAATACAAAAATGTAATTATTTTATAATGGGTGAAATAACCATACAAATTATATATGAAACTATTATATAATTTAAAACTTAATAGAAGATAAATTAATATTAATATATAAAATTACTTTTATATTATTCAATATTCATTCTTTACTTTAATTAATACAATTCATGGCTACTCGCTCGAAAAAGAAAAAAGAAAATAGACAGAAAAACAACTAAATGGCAAATGATGTCTTAGGGAGTGATTGTTTATCAATCTTAAAAAAAAATAAAAATCAATCAATACTCAAATTTAACTCAACCTCACTATCCTCAATATTATCAATATAATCAAATAATATCAACCAATCATTCTTACATATCACATTCACTTTAGTTCACTATTCATTCAATCACGAACTCACAATCACTTCCAATCATTTTTCTCCTATTTTTATATCAAATCAACTTTAATTATTTTATTTTAAATATTATTTTAATATATCTACTAACAACTAACTATATTATATTTTTAAAATTAATTACAATTAACAAAAAAATAAAAAAATTAATTGAATCCATATCCAATCACCATCTAACCTTAACATGCGAGCAGTCAAAGGAATAATAAGTCAATCATAATCATAATCGTAATATAATAAACACAGGCTACAGGAGGTAGAAAAACAAACCTGAACAATCCTTCCTAACCTGAAACCCTAACATACTTCTCCTGCTCCAATGGTTTATCCTTCAGCCGGAACGGATTCTTGAAATCAAGCACTGATTTAGTGATTCAGTTGGAGGTGACAGAGAATCATGGGGGAAGCCGGGCAAGAGATGGTGGATTTCTCAGCGCTGGTTGGGCGCGCTACCGAGGAATCATATGTCTCGCTCAAGGAATTGGTGGAGAAATCGAAATCCTCAGAGTCTTTATCGGACTCGGAGAAGAAGATTATGATTTTGAAGTACATTGTCAAGACCCAGCAGCGAATGCTTCGCCTCAATGTCCTTGCCAAGTGGTGCCAGCAGGTGCGATTTTCACGTCTTATTCTTTTGTGGGTGCGGGTCAAGTTGTGAAATTTTTGTCTTCTTGGAGTTGATCTGTTCTCTTTAGAATGGGGAGACGGAAATTAGGAGTTGCGTGCTTGATTAGTGGAGCGTTTTAGGAAATTCATTAACGTTTGGGAATAGCTGATAACAGACATAGTCCGATAACTACTGTACATTAATTAGTTGATAATGATGTGATCTTATGATTTGAAGCACAATTTTGGAACTGTTCATTTAGACCCACGAGGCAGAGAGGCAGAGAGGCAGAGAGGTTTTGTTGTTTTACATGACAGACGGGGAAGATTATGTTTAAATATGGATTATATTTTGATAATTGGAGGTAATTGGGCACTTGAAAATGGAAAGGTGTAATAAGTGGACAATATGTAAATCCATCACGATCATCACCTCTGGGATTTGGCCTTATGGGATGGGTAAATAAACTAGGCTACCTGATGATATAAACCGTAAAAAACTGATTGAAATGAGAAAGAACGAGTTGAGGTAGCGCTTGGAAACCATTTCATGCTTTCATATTATTAGATGTTTTTTTTCTAAAAAACTACAAAGCGCTTGGAAACCATTTCATGCTTTCATATTATTAGATGTTTTTTTTTTCTAAAAAACTACACCACTCATTTGTCGCATCCCCTCCTTAAGTAAAACTAAATCATTACTACTTGTTTCTCCATACAATTTGTTGTTCATCCAGTCACGTCTTTCTATCGCCACACCTCATTCTATTAGTTTTAGATTACATCAATTTTAATCAAGACAATCAATCAACTTTCCAAATCATTCCTTAATCACCATTTTTTCCCAAACTTACTCTAGAGTTTTTTTTTTTTCAATGATTGCAAATCCAATTGCACCTTGAGTGTATGGGAATGGAAGGATAACTTATGATTTCACATTTCTCTCTCTCTCTCTCTCTCTCTCTCTCTCTCTCTATGCAGTTATGCACACACACAAAAAGTTTGAAACCAATGCATCAACTTGACTGTTGTGCCACCGTATTACTGATATAAGTTTTCTTCTTTTGGCAAAGTGTTTCTAGGATTGTTGGCGGTGTTACAACATTTGTTTTCTCTGCATATAACTTTATATCCTTGTCGCCTTTTGACTTTTCAAAAGTATGTTAAGGCACTTTTGACCTTACTTTATACTTTCCATAGCGTTTCATTTGGACATTGGAGTTGTTTGAAAGAACCTTGCTCGACTTCAAGTTTTGAACGTATATTGAAAGAAGAGTTCATCAACTTTCTTGTTGTAACTAAGAAAAACTTATTTGTTGCTTGGTCTCCTTTTTTTTTTTGCCATTTTTCTGTTCAAACTGCAGCTGTGATGAAAAAAATTTATAGCAATCTTTTTGTATGCTGTTATATATTAATTTCTTCATTTTGTATATAAGAAGAATCCTTGCTGGTATAAGGTTTTGGGGTCATGTGTGCTATTTCTTCTTTGTTGAACAGATTTTGTGCCTTCCATATTTAATGTTTCCTACTTTAATTGCAGGTTCCTTTGATACAATACTGTCAACAACTTGCATCAACTCTATCAAGTCATGACACTTGCTTCACTCAAGCTGCAGATTCCATGTTTTTTATGCATGAAGGGCTACAACAGGCTCGTGCTCCTATTTATGATGTCCCATCTGCCATTGAGGTACTTCTTGGTGGAACTTATCAGCGTTTACCAAAATGCATAGAAGATGTTGGCACACAGAGCACACTGAATGAGGATCAGCAAGGTCCAGCATTGAAGAAACTCGAGATACTTGTTAGATCAAAGTTGCTTGAGATTGCACTTCCAAAGGAAATTACTGAAATAAAAGTTTCTGATGGTGTTGTTTTGCTCCGAGTTGATGGGGAATTCAAAGTTCTTGTCACACTTGGTTATCGAGGTCACTTGTCGATGTGGAGAATTTTACATTTGGAGTTGCTTGTTGGTGAGAGAAGTGGGCCCGTGAAGCTGGAAGAATCACGAAGACATGCTCTTGGAGATGATTTGGAACGTAGAATGGCTGCCTCAGATAACCCATTCACGACGATGTATTCCATTCTTCATGAGCTCTGTGTTGCTCTTGTTATGGATACTGTTATAAGACAAGTGCAAGCACTCCGACAGGGTAGATGGAGAGACGCAATTCGTTTTGAACTTATATCTGATGGTACTATTGGCCATGGAACAAGCATTGCATCCACCCATGGCACTCAAGATGTAGAAATTGATTCAACTGGCCTAAGGACTCCTGGAGTGAAAGTGATGTACTGGATAGATCTGGAAAAAAGCACAGGAACGCCTGACGTGGGGGCATCTCCATTCTTAAAGCTGGAGCCAGGTCTGGATTTGCAGATTAAGTGTTTGCATAGCACATTTGTAATTGATCCGCAATCTGGCAAGGAGGCAGAGTTTAACCTAGATCTAAGTTGCATTGACGTTGAGATGTTACTGCTCAGAGCCATTGGCTGTAATCGATACACGCGCCTGCTTGAGATTTACAAGGAAGTCGAGAAGAATGGACAGATCAATAGGACTTCTGGTGATGTCCAACTTCAATTTTTTTTGGATGATTCCGAAAAGGTATCAAAATTATGCAGATATTTCCTTTTAACACTGATATTATACTTTTTTGTCCTCTGGTGACTAAGATTTATGTCATGTCATATAATATATATTGACGTCTGCTACTGTTTTTTCCCCTTTTTGTCCCTATAAGAAAAAACAGATTGATAATGCAGTTGATTTACAAAAGCATGGCGGCCAGGAAATCCTGCTCGTGCGTGCCTATGGTTCTTCATTTTTCACTCTTGGAATCGGCATAAGGTTTTCTTTAAGATCTATTTTTCTTTTGGCAATTTAGACAGTACATCTGTAGTTTTTTATGTATCCAGTCTTTAACAAGTACCAGTTGCACGATGGATTATTTTCATGTGTAAACATTGGAAATTCTTTGATGAACATTATATGTGGTACTTTCTAGTTCGTACCTATATTACAGTGTTATTAATGGCGGATGGCGGTAAATGGCGGCAGACCGAAATCCCGCCATAGTGGCTGCCATGGCGGCCTACGGCAGCGCCATAACTGGACATCCTTCACAAATTTAGCATGGATGTTTTGGCAGAAATCTGCCACGCCATACCGCCGTGGCTGCGATTATTAAGTTTTTGGGCAGTTTGAAGCCTCGGCTACTGGAGGTAGTTATATGACTTCTGCTATGGATGCAAGCCGGCAGAGTATTATATAAACTCTGTAGGGCGAGCGGGATGAGCACTGTATAAAATCTTTAGGACGAGTAGGGATGGTTGCTGGAGGGAGACTCTGACACTGTTTAGGAAATATATGACATGGGTGAAGTTTCTTTATAGTCATGATCTTTCCTTGTGAAAGAAAGGGGCAGGGGTGGTTGCTTCAATGTCGAATGGAAAAGGAATATAGAGGAAAAACAAAAAAAACCTTTCCAGATCAAAACTGCTTCAGTAAATTTCATGCAGGATGTTATTGCCATCCGGAAAATTCTGCAATTAATAGAATTCTTGAAAAGATGATGGGAGGTTTTGTCAAACTGTTTTCTGGTTGTACTATTTGTTTTTGATAAAGTTTAGATGTGCCATTTGTCATTTGGTACTCTCTGCATGATGTTAATCACCTAATAGGAATAGGAGATTATTTGGACTTCGAAGACTACTGTGCCTTCACGTGTTTGCATGTGTTTGTCTATTTCTTGTCTTATTGGAGTTCAACAAGTATGGGTTTTTCTATTTTCTCATTTTCCTGCACTAACTATTGGGAAACAATTCTGCCTTTTACTGGTTAAGCACTTGCCACTTATGGCTTATGCCTACTTGTTTGTACCATTTTTCTAGCGCCTGGAGAGATGATATCCTTGGCAGAAGAATCAAATTGTTACCAACCAATCGGTTTTTAGTAGAATCAGAAGTTATATGGATATACCTGTCATGTAAATTGTTGAAAATTAATATATATATGTATGTATGTATGTATTTGTATGTAGCTTGTACGGCAGCTTAAAGATATGTATGAACGTGTGTTTGGTTTCTGGCATATGATGGCTTAATCAGAGGTTATGGAACATATTAATTTTTACTATTTCCATTTAGTATATCACGTGTCCGTGAGAGAAATAATAGTTGCACAAATTCAAATTTACTACAGAATTATTAGATGTTATTTAAAAAAAAAAAATTGAAAGTTTTGTTGATGCAAATCTCACAGTATACGTAAATCAAATAGCTGGAAGGACTTGATCGATATTGCTATTCATGGTGACTATGGCAGTTTCAGGGGAGCTTTTAGTGGTCACTAGAACTGAAGGCTATGTTCTTTTTACCTTGTTGCTATTGGTGGTGACTGTAGCAGTTTCAGGGGAGTTTTTAGTGGTCACTAGAACTGAAGGCTATGTTCTTTTTACCTTGCAGGAATGGTCGTTTTCTTCTTCGCTCTTCCAAAAATATTATTTCGTCAAAGGCTTTGCTTGAGTGTGAAGAAGCACTGAACCAGGGAAGCATAACTGCTGCCAAGGCATTTGTTAACTTAAGGAGAAATAGTATTTTGCATTTATTCGCACGCATTGGACGGTTCTTGGGTCTTGAGGTATGTATAAATTTTTGTTCTGAAGTTAGGGATTTCTGTTGCAGCTTCAATTACTATGTTCCTTGGCTGTAAATGTTATTTAAGTTATGTTTTTCTGTATTTTGAGGTGCCTGTTCAATGAAGATTTTATCTATTGTTTAGTCTCCATGGATTTGTCAAGATAAAACACATGATCTACATAGTTGCCTAAATGCACTATTCCTGTTATAGATCCCTAATGTGTAAATTCATGAACAACACGGCATCTACTATTGTGATGCTGCTATTTGAACTGAACTGCTGCAAAAGCCACTTCTAACTTTTGACAAACCGTGGGTCAGTGTGTCTAGACAGTTAATCCGAATTATAAGTTTCTGTAACGAGGGCAAAACATTATATGAATGGTGCTTTTTCTTTGGAAGAGGACAAAGTATTAGTTACCTACTGCAACTAAATAGTCATGCTCACATTTTCTTGTAGGTATTCGAACATGGATTTATGCCGGCGAAACTGCCTAAGAACATTTTAGATGATTCAAATTCATTGATCATGGGATTCCCAGAGTGTGGGAGCTCTTATTTCTTGTTGATGCAGCTCGACAAGGAATTCAGACCTTGTCCAAAGTTAGTAGAAGCCCAAGTAGATTCCTCGGGAAAAGCTGAACCTTTTGGTGACGTGAGCACAGCGAGTCGAGTTAAAGATTTGGACATTAGTTATATGCACATGTGTCAAGATGAAATTAATATGAGTCTTCTTGACTGCACGATATCATCTAATTTCAATGATGGTAATGCTAATGAGATTTGTGGTCATGGTCCTCCGTCTAAGTTCAGCTTCGAATGTTCAATGCTTTCTTCTCATATGCCCAAAAGTTTCTCATCTATCGTAGATGAGGCATTTGAGCTTGAGAAAGGGTCAAATGTACAGAGCATCACTTCTATATCTGGCCTGCCCTCTGCGTCCCAATTTGGCTTGGATACTATGAATTATAATGACACCAAACGTTCAATATCATCCCCAGACTGGGAAGGAGCACCTACATCACAAAATGCTGTGGGCAATTTCAAGAGCTCATCAAAATCTGGTTCCACAAGCTCACTTGTCACGACTTCGGTGAAAAATCAAGCTGTGACGAAATTGACAGCTTCAAAGTCAGATCAGGATTTGTCAGCTCTCAAATCTCCTCATTCTAGTGCCTTTGGTTCTCGTGGTATATTGGACAAGGATCAGCTAATTGTATCTGGGGTTTCCTCTGCTAGGTTCTTCTCTCCACCCCGTCACACAGGTCGTCCGGTTTCAACAGTGAGTGTAAATGGTAATGAATCTAACGACTGGGTTGCTTCTCCCATATTTAAGAAGCCAATCTTTGTTATTTTTCTTGCTTTGTTTTTAAATTGCATTAACAGGCTCATTTACCCTTGATCTTGTTTTGATGTGCGTGCCCCCTATATGCTAGCTTTGACACTTGATTCTGCTGTTCCTGAGAACTCGAATCAAGAAAGTGTGCCTCAAAATGACGGCTCGTCCCGAAAACGTAGTGTGTCAGATATGATGAAATCACTTCCTTCACTCCATTGTCTGGAAGTCAATGATGCATCGAATAAGAGAAGGAAAATCCAAAGAGTGCCAAATGCTCAGCGTCCTCCTACACAGTCTCTCCTTTCTTGCGACCATCCTAGTAAAACTGAAGGGTACAATTTTGCCGATCTTATAGCTGAAGCAAACAAGGGAAATGCACCCCCAAGTATTTATGTATCTACTCTTCTTCACATAGTCAGACATTGCTCACTATGTATAAAACATGCCCGGTTGATTAGTCAGATGGAGGCACTTGACATCCCCTTTGTTGAAGAAGTGGGTCTCAGAAGTGCATCCTCAAACTTGTGGTTCCGCTTGCCTTTATCAAGAGGTGACACATGGCAACATGTATGTTTGAGACTGGGAAGGCCTGGAAGCTTGTATTGGGATGTGAAAATTATTGACCCACACTATAAAGACTTGTGGGAACTTCAAAAAGGGTGCAATACTACACCTTGGGGTTCTGGTGTACGAATAGCTAATACAGCTGATGTGGATTCTCACATTCATTATGATTCTGAAGGTGTTGTATTGAGTTATTATTCTGTGGAGGCCGACAGTATTAAGATGTTAGTCGCGGATATACAAAGGCTTTCCAATGCCAGAACTTTTGCCCTGAAAATGCGTAAACTACTTGGGCCAAGGACTGATGAGAAACCGGATGAGAGTGATGCCTGCTTAGAGAGCAAATCTCCTGCTGGATTGAAAACTGTAGCGGAGGGCTCTGAAAAGTTCTCTGGGCAGATGAGAAAAGCTTTTAGAATTGAAGCTGTTGGTCTGATGAGTTTGTGGTTCAGTTTTGGTTCAGGGGTTCTTGCTCGCTTTGTTGTTGAGTGGGAGTCTGGTAAAGAGGGCTGCAGAATGCATGTTACTCCTGACCAACTTTGGCCCCATACTAAGGTCAGTTATAACCTTTTGTACAAATTATTACTCTCTGGTGTGCGTATTATTTTATCTTCTTTGGCATCTCAACAGCTTCCTGCCTCACCCCACTTCTCGTCACTAAATGAAGTGTCTTTTAATTTTGGCTGCAATTAGATATAAGTTCTTTTTTTAAAAAAAAAAAAACAAATTGTCTTATTTATTTTTTATTTTATATTTGTGTTAGTGGATTTAAAATAAAAAAGTGGGGTGAACAGTAAATGAGATGGATTTTGTTTTCATTTTTTGTTTCAACGAGATAAATTTTACTAAACCAGAGGAAACTGAAACTGTCTTATAAAAGCAGCAGTCTTCCTTTTGTTGTTATATTTCAAATAATAAAAGCTTAAACATGGAAAAATTGACTGCAAAATAAATTAAGCTAAAAAGGATGACTCATACTGTTTTGGAGCAGAGCTAATTGTGGAGATATTTGCATTACACGTGATGCTCTGTTTTATTTATCTTCATATTAATAGAATTACCATTTCGATGATTATGTTAGACTCCAGAGCATTAAATGGGAAGTGGTTTTATCTTCCATCAGAAATAATAGCCTCTCGATCTTAACAATTTCAAATGTGCAAGTACTCTTCTAATAATTTTCTGTTCACCTATGGCTTATATACTAAAAGTTGGTAATATCCTAGATCTCCCCAGGATTACTGTATGAAATAAAACGGGAAGTATGATTAATGACTCGTCTGATATGATTAGATATACATGTTAAACATGTGGTGGAGAGAGTAGAATCGTGCCCCGTATAGCGGGAATGAATTTCATGTAACACATGGCATAATCAAATCCATTCCACTCGAAAATCATTGTTCATTTCTGTTGTTTGTTTTTGCTCTGTGCCCAAATATTTTTTTTGCAGATAACAGTTTCTGTAAACAAGTATATACACCTATTAACGTTTTGTCTCGTCAAACAGTTTCTCGAAGAGTTCATCAATGGAGGTGAAGTAGCATCGCTTTTGGATTGCATCCGACTGACTGCTGGGCCGTTGCACGCTCTTGCTGCTGCTACCCGGCCTGCACGAGCTGCCCCAGTTTCTGGAGTTCCCGGCATACCAGCCGCTGTTTCTTCTACTCTAAAGCAGAACGGAAATTTGCCCACACAGAGCCTGACAAGCAACTCCAACACAAATCATAATCAACCTTCATCTGGTCCTCCTGGTGGAAATCCTACGGCCCCAACACCATCAGGCCCCATTGGAAGTCACAACACAGCAGCCGTGTTAGCAGCAGCTGCAGCAGCTGCCGCAGCTGCTGGTAGAGGGGGCCCAGGCATTGTTCCCAGTTCATTGCTACCTATTGATGTTTCTGTAGTGCTTAGAGGCCCATATTGGATTCGAATCATATACCGCAAAAACTTTGCAGTTGACATGCGGTGTTTTGCTGGGGATCAAGTCTGGTTGCAACCAGCTACGCCACCGAAAGTCGGGCCTCCAGTTGGAGGATCACTTCCTTGTCCACAATTCCGGCCTTTTATCATGGAGCACGTTGCACAAGAACTGAACGGCATAGATTCTAATTTCCCAGCAATGTCGAGTTCGACTCCTCCACAGCTACCAGGTGCTGCTGGAAACAGAGCAAACCCGAGTACTGGTGCAATATCTCGTCCAGGAATCGCAATAGCTCCTTTGAATCGCAATAGCTCCTCCAATTTGCCTGTGGTTAACCCGTTACGTAGACCACCAGGTTCCGGTGTACCAGCACATGTTAGGGGAGAGCTTAATACTGCTATAATTGGACTTGGGGATGATGGAGGCTATGGTGGTGGATGGGTTCCACTCGTGGCGCTTAAGAAGGTCCTTAGAGGTATTCTGAAGTATCTGGGAGTGCTCTGGCTGTTTGCACAATTACCAGATCTTTTGAAAGAGATCCTAGGATCGATTTTGAAGGACAACGAAGGTGCTTTATTGAATTTGGATCAGGAGCAACCGGCCTTGCGCTTCTTTGTTGGGTAAGACTATGAGTTGACATTCTTTTGTGCATTTCCAGATCCATATCACTTTTTTGTTACTACCAATACGAGAACCATGGAAAAAAGATTCATGTTGGTAATGGATGACATATCTTACAGAGCTTAGAATATATATTGTGGATGACTTGTATGCAATAATTCTAATTGGTTTTATACTCTTCTCATCATCAGAACCCTGACGGGCGTTTTTCTGTATTAGAATGCTCCTCATCTTTCTAAGGAATATATTTCTAAGGAATATATTATTATCATTATTATAATAATCTTCTGCTTAACTTTCTGCAGACATGTATAGTTTGCCACAAGCTCGTCTGCAGAAAATATTGCGATTTTACTGCAAGCTACTGTATATGTTAAGAATTCTAGTTTCAGATTAGTTAATATGATTTTAGATAGTAAGAAGATTTTTTTTTTTTAAAAGCAAAGTTAATTCACAAATCAAGTCCACATAATATTTAGTTTCTTGCTGTTCATCTCGTCATTTCAAGACCTGGCTTCACTGTCGGATTGATGATAAGTGATGTGCTGCATTCTTGCCCTTTATGTGTGTGCATACACAAACTTAGAGTGGGAGAGATGCAGCTGTTATTTTCTGTGCAGTCCTACCTTTATGTGTTTAAATTCTACAACACGTTATCAGCTTTTAACAAATGTTCGAAATCCTTCTGCAGAGGCTACGTGTTTGCTGTTAGCGTCCACAGAGTCCAACTCCTACTTCAAGTCCTCAGCGTAAAAAGATTTCACCACTCCCAACAGCAGCAACAAAACTCAGGAACCGCCCAAGAGGAATTAACTCAATCAGAAATCGGGGAGATTTGCGACTACTTCAGTCGACGAGTCGCATCAGAGCCCTACGATGCTTCCCGCGTCGCTTCCTTTATTACCCTTTTGACCTTACCAATTTCCGTACTAAGAGAATTTCTAAAACTCATAGCATGGAAGAAAGGATTAGGTCACGGTCAAGGAGTCGATGCAGCAGCCCCCACACAGAAATCCCGAATTGAGCTTTGCCTCGAGAGCCACGGGGGATTCAGCAGGGAAGGAAAGCCCGAGAGCGCGCCCGTTGTGTCAAAGAGCAATATTCACTATGATAGGGCCCACAACTCGGTTGACTTTGCGTTGACTGTGGTTCTTGACCCGGCCCACATTCCCCATGTGAATGCGGCTGGTGGTGCTGCTTGGCTGCCTTATTGTGTTTCGGTTAGATTAAGGTATTCGTTCGGTGAAAGTCCAGTTGTGTCCTTTATTGGAATGGAGGGAAGCCATGGGACCCGCGCATGCTGGCCGCGAGTCGAGGATTGGGACAAATGCAAGCAGAGAGTGGGTAGGGCAGTGGAGGTTAATGGGTCTTCGAGTGGGGATACTAATCAGGGAAGGCTGAGGGTTGTTGCTGATAGTGTGCAGAGGACTTTACAGGCGTGCCTTCAGGGTTTAAGAGATGGAATATGATGATTGGTGGTTTAATGCTGTTCTGTTACGAAGATGAGAAGACTTGAGTAAAAGGAGAAAAGGGAAGATTTTGATTTTGAAATTTTTGATCGATTGCTGACGGGTTTAGGTTGGGTTTGAATAGGTGTAACGTGTTAGCAAACAGCGTCTTTTTTGTATATGGGAGGCGTTTGTTATAGTTGGGTTTGCGGGTGGTTGTACAGTATGTGTAGTTCATAGTTGCTTTGTATAAATTGATATGTTTTGAGTGTTTTTGTATTTCAAGACTGCTGCGTTCTACAGGAAACTGGGTGTTTCAAGTTCCTATATCAAACCTGTGGCCTACGGTTGGGGACAAAAANGGACAAAAAAAAAACAAAAAAAAAAACAAAAGATAAATGGGCCAGCTGTTGGCATTTTGTATTTATTTTTAAATTTTCTGGTCTTGTTCTTTTCTCATGTGGCCTGATTATTGGGAGTTTGAGATTTCGTGTATTTTGTGCTGTCAAAAAGTATTAAGTCCTAGATGTTTGTTCATTGTTTGGCATTCAGAGTTTAAGCTTACATCTATCAAGAAGATAAATTTTGTTGGAAGTAAGAGCATCTCCAATGCAACTTTTGACATTATAAAAAGTCATCCATATCATCAACTTTTGAAAGTGTCTATTTTTTTCTTCAATGCATCTTGTCATGCACTCTTTCATTATGAGGTTGATGTCATTTAATGTTGACAATGTTGAGCTCACTTTCTAATATCTAACACCATGTTAAACATGATGACTCATCAATTTACTTTATATTTGTTTTGATTTATTTTTTTTTTTTTGTATCAATGAATTATTTAATTGGTCCACCTATACAAATAACTTTTTATCAAATTGATGCATTGGAGATACTAGTTTCATTGAAATTTCTAGTCTTTTAATATTATTCCAATGTGGATTAACATTACAATTACTAATTGACATGTGTTAAAAATAATGGTCTTTCACACTTATAGCATTGGAGATGCTCTAAAGCATGTTGAAGCATTGGAATTTTGTTCAATTTTGCCGCTCAGAAGAGCACTGTTGACAGTTTCCATGGGAGAAGATCAAACTTTTGGCAGCATTATCTGTTGACATCAAGTCAAATGTAATATTGTCCCCTAACAATGTAGACAAAGCAAATGATTGATTTGAAATGTGTGAATTCGCAGTGATATATTTGCTTGAAATGCTGGGTTGTAACAGATAAAATTCACGAGACGAGGATGCCCAAATTGAACATCGATCGATTGTAGTATTAAAGCAACATCAGTCATTACATCTCAAGGTTGCAATTATTTCCTTCGATGTGCTTTGGTGTTCAATAGAACAATGTTAGAAGCTTGTAACTTTAGCCAAGTTGTGGCCTAGGTCACACATTTCATTATACCCCGCACCTTTTCATATCTTAGAATTTGACAAGGTAAAACTGCAAACATGTATATTCGTAACTACACAAGTCACCACTCTTTTGCTTTGGAATTTCATCAAGGGTGATATTTTGAGGGATACTTGTTTATTATACACAAGTTTGATGATAGTGTATAGAAACCTCGTGGTTTCTCCAAATTCTTCATGCCGAGGTGCATCTATTACTCGACTGCTTGCACCATATGACAATTAGATCCACGAAATAGGAAGTCAGGTCAATATAACAAGACACATAATATATACAACTAATAACACAAGATTCATCACATTTTTTTTTATTTTTTTATTTTTTAAATAAGCACGTAGCTTTATCTCAAGCAAAACCAAACTTAGTTACATAATCACTTACATGCGTAATTTATCACGTAGCTTTATCGTCACAACACAAGAAGCCTATGTGCATAAACACATCTCTTTTCCTTTCAAGATACCCTGATAAGATCATACACAAATCATAAATTATCATGCACTCAAGCAGCTCTCCCATTTTCCGTATTTTGAGCTGAAACTTCCACCACCACTTTGCTGAGCATATTCAGATATAACGGCACGGGCACAACTATCCCAAGTCCTTGCTATCTCCCCAAGTGACATTGGTTGGGCCAGGGACCGAAGGGAAATGCAAAATCTTGATTTCGCCTTTATGGACAGATCTTCATATTCCTTGCTGTTGATGCAAAATATAGTGCTACTATTTTATCAGCACATTCATATAAGGATGTGGGAAAAAAGAAAAGAAGAATTAAAATCCACAGAGGAAAAACACAAAGGTGGCAGAAGAGAGCATATATATAGGCCAGCCAGAATGTCGATTGAAAGCAGAAAAGCAAACCCACACCGATTAATATAGCTGTGTTTCATAGGCTATGTTGTTGTTGTTGTTGTTGTTTCATAGACTTGATCGACATTAGCAAATAATTTCTACTGAGAGAAAGTAAAATGTTAATTATTTTTGTACAAGATACTCATTCCAACTCTCATGTGCAACTAACGGGAAACACTAAACTTGATAGAGATGGACTTGAGCATGTAAGGCAAAATATTTGCACATTATTTGTCCGAAAATGGTAATTTGAAAGAGAACTTTGACATTGGAAGTTTAGTCATTGGATGTTTAGTGATTGTACATTTTCATGGTGAGGTTATGTGTAAAACAACACATTTGTGCCATACATGTATTATGTCAATGTGAATGTCACCCCTTCTGTTCATGTAGCATAAGCTCATTATTTCCCCTGGAATTTCATCATAATGATTTTCAAATTTCAATAATTTAGTAGTGGAGTGAACCACTGTGTGCCCTATGAATTATAGGTGAGAAACCCATTTTAAATGAGGTATGATAAGGACTACAAAGATAAACATCAATCACCAGAACACTCACCTGACTTCAACTGGAAACTTATCCAAAAGTATAGGAGAGCAATTTGGATAATTGTTGGGAATGAGCAATCTCAGAGGTTGAATTGGAGACTGCAATGTTGTGAAAGACAAGAAGTGAATATGGGGAAAAAGAGAAAGGCACAAATAACATAAGGGATTCAAATCTCACCATTTGCGCTGACGCATACTGTGATTTCAGATTTGGGCTAAGACCGACAGCCGTGAAAGAGCACTTCACAATGGTACCTTCTCCATCCTCACCAGCAGCAGCAACTGCAGTGGGATCAACATCATCTTCACTGATGTATACAACAGTGTCTATAAGTCTTTGATTAATTTCCCGCAATTCTTCTTCAAGTGCATGGTTTGCCTGTAAACAATTACCAATTATCATCATATTCAAAACTATGCATTCTGATCTGAATGAATACGAGAACTGAACTTTGCACTGACATTACTAACTACTCAATTAAGAATTTGATGTAACACACTAACGATTCCATGTGAAATCATTAATAGAAAACTCAAGTTCATAACCAAAAGGTCTTGCTAAAAGCTACATCATCAACTTATAATAGAATTAACCAAGGGCTCTCTGCTTATAGCCCATCAATACAAAGGATTCAAAATTTGAGCCATCTCTAAATGATAATTAACTAACCCACTTATTAAACACACACATAAACTAATAGCTTTTGCATTAGAATAATACAGGATGGCAAAGACATAAGGAATTTTAAAACCCAAGCAACTTTTTATATCGCTAGCACACTGTGATTTCTTCCATCCTCATACTCTCTGTCACTTTATTTTCATTGATAACAATATGCAAATACAGTATGATTATGTTAATGAACAATGCATTAGTTTAGAAACTCCTTTGTAAGCCCTTTTGCTAATATCAGACCTGTTTTCACTTTAAATCAGTTACTTAAAACAGCCGAAAGAATTAGCCAAGTGCCTTAGAACTTCTGCAGAAGACCTACATCTAATACAAATGTTGGATCCAAATTGGTTATGGTTAGCTTCCTGTTGTAATGAACCTATCTCCTATTCCAATACTCTGTACACAATTACCTCACTGAAACATTTTAGGCTACGTTGCTTGTAATCTGATAGGTCAATATTCCTCTATCTAGTTTGCATAAATGAGCCCTCTAGAAAATAACTACCCAACATCATCAGAAATATGTATTGAGAAATATATATAGATGCACATATATATTATACACGCATATGAGTGTATGTTTTGCTAAGGAGGTCATCCAATGGATAAAAAACAGTGCATAAGTCCACCAGACTTTCCATAAGAAATATGTATTGAGAAATATATATAGATGCATGTATATATTATACTACATGCTTGAGAAACTTTAGTACTTTTTTGCAGCATTCACTTTAGGTGATCCTGCACCATTACTGTATGTTTATGTTCATGTTACACCATTAAACAAAATCATGAAGCATGTTGAAGTATATATACATATTTATGTATGTACAGAATTTTGTATTAAATGACCAGTCACATGAGAAAATGCTATGTATCCCACTTTCAATTGCCTTCATCCATAATAGCAGTCTCTCTTCAGTAGCTTTTGTTCCATTAGAAGAAAATGTAATGTAAACACAAGAAGTACCTTAATTCGAGGCCTTTTGACGCTTGATGCACCAGTGGACTCTCCGTCAGATTCATTACCAGTTAAATGCCTAACACTATCAGTCACGCTTCCAGTAGACGAGACAACATTAGATGGCACTGCACTAGTATAACGTCTCATTTTCTTGGTACCAGTGGGCCCATCTTGGGTGAAAAAATTTCTCGCCTGCAACCGACATTTAGTCATAGCAACTAAATCTTCACCTACTGCAGCACGAGAACCATTTCCTGGAGCAGATCCAGCAATTCTGTCAACCATGCTGACAACTGAGCTAATATCACTAACTGAGGCACTCAATGCCTTAGGAGACATAGATTTGATCTGTCCAAAGGGGAGAGATAAGTACAGTAAGGTCTATTGAGATAAATATCAGGCTCAAAATTATTTATTGTGCCACATCATGAGGAAATGCAACTTACCACTTTAATTAACCGTTCAAGTGGCTGTTCAACAACATTAGAGTTTCCTGACACAATGGTTGATACAACACCATGAGTGCCTTCAGGACTTGTAAATTCTGCAAGCAAAGGTGAAGCTGATATCCCAGGTGTAGCAATATCAACCGATTGGTTTGGTACTGATGCTGCAGTAGCCGGATGTTGCACAGAATGTCCAGCATTTGACAAAGACGATCCGAAATTCACTTTCTCAGAATCCCCCGGCATAGGGGATGGAGCCATGGAAGTTGAAGGAGATGGGACAATAAATGGTGAATTTGCAGAATGCAACGGAGTTCCACCTTTGGAGTGCGATGTCGGATCAATTTGAGGAGACGGTTGGTGACTGATCTGCGGGGATGTCGCCTGTAGACCCTGCTGTGAGGAAATAGAGAATGGGGCTCCAGATTTCATTTGTTGGTGAATATATGATTGCCGTTGGCCAGAGGAACTATGCTGCTGGAGAACTCCTGATTTTGCCCCAATCTGGTGCCTCATCTTCATATCATTTGCATCATTAATCTGATTAAGCTGCATCATTTGCTGACCAGGCAACTGAACTGACTGCTGCTGCTGCTGAAGTAACTGCTGCCTATGCATATGTTGACGCTGCTGGTATTGCTGTTTTAGTTGCTGAGATGCAAACATTTGTTGCTCCTGTTTTATCTGATGTGGTTGAAGCATATTCCCATTTGCTTGTAGATTAACATTTGACTGCAAATTCGTCAACACATTTTGCGATGACATCGAGTTGATGTTCATCTGTTGCGCTCCACCTCCAGAATTTTGTTGTAGAGAGCTCATAGATACTTGCTGCATAGGGTTTAGTGTATTTCCTTGTCCAGGATCAATACTTGAACCAGGATGCAGAGCATCCATCATATTCTGGCGAGAATTTGCAACACCAGAAACAGACGACAAGGAACTCTGCTGCAAGTTTGGTAGATTATTTTGCTGCGATGCCAACATTGGTTGCATCTGGGAATTCATTTGGCCTTCATTCACGTGCATTTGAGTAATTTGGGACTGTTGCTGCTGAGACTGCTGCATAGCATGCATTGGAGGCTGAGTGAGCTGCCCTTGCTGCAAAGAAGAAACTGGCTTACGGGGTCTGTTTGAATTCAGAATATTAACAATCTGCTTCTCCACTCCAGCAATCTTGTCTCTGTGATGAAGCTGAATATCGTTTTTATTGGTCCGCAGAAATATAATAAAACGTTCCAGCATCATCTTGAGAAATCTGAGTTTTTCAAGCTGCTCATTCTTAGGTTGTTGAAGGGAATCATGCTGCAATGTAATAAAATGGATTTAGCTGATCAAACATCTTTTCATCTCTCGTCAGGCCTTAGAGAGGTCCATATAAGAGATAGGGGATAGAGAAACTGTGGTAAATTTAAACCTTAGTTCACTGCTTTCAGTTACTTTTAGCCACATACGCAGATGGCAAGAAATGATAGCTAACGTGATCATCTTAAGTAAACTCAAGATGATAAATGGTGTAATAGTACTGAGCTAGCATACCTGCTGCAACTTGGTTGCCATTCTTTGGTACATTTCATTCAATTCAGGAAAATACATCTCATTCATGGATTTGATCTGCATGAAGTAATACACAGTTAGAAGCTAAACCAAATAAAGGAAGAAAAGCAAGTGAAAACTAATCTCTTTGAAAAAAGCAATTGCCGGATGTAAATATAGTTAATTAACTTTGTAACAAGTTTGTCTAGATGGAAAAAGAAAAGATGCTTGATATAGTACCTTTTGATATACCTCCTCTTGCCAGTCCCCTCCACTGCCATTTCCTGTTTGTGGTGAGGAATCCACTGTTGCTACAATCACAATATGTTAGCTAAGTGAATGGAATCAAGAAAAATGATATTGAACTATAAATTATTGTATGGCACCAGCGTTCATACATACATTTATCATCACGAAAGAAAAAAACAATAATTTTGACTAAATATGAATCCCAAAAATTGGGATTTTGTTAGCATATGGCATGCTCTTGGTCCACTCCGAAATACTTCTCATTTGCATGTTATTCAATTATTCTCAATATTGATCTCACATAGAATAAAGTTATTTCATCTGTAAAGATTATAGAAAAAGTTCATTATTTGGCAATGACAAGCTAGAGAAACCCATCCCTATGCACTGCAGATTTCCATCCTACTACAGATATTTCGAGGGGGGAAATCCATAGCAAACACAATGGCCAAGCTTGAAACAGAGAGAAATTTTACTGTCTACAAATTTTATGTGACTTTACACAATCTATATGTATAAAGGTTCAGAATTTACTTAAAAGAGAATGTGAGGAAATTTATTTTAAATTGTTTATATTATCAACATTTTTTAATTTTTTGTCAGTAAATGTAAAAGATATATATTATCATTCTTTCGTAATAATACGTTAGTTTATTTTTTTAAATGACAAAAGATAAATATAACTAATATACAATTCTTCCACAAGTTTTGAATTTTTGGCTGCAAATTACAGTTTTAAATTTTGAATTCTTTGTTGCAAATTATAGTTTTAATTATTTTTTTTACATAAAATGATTATTTAACCGGGTAACTTAAAAAAATGTACAGAACAATTTTACTAATTAATGAATTCATGATGAATGAGTTGGAAAAAGAAATTGTACAATACATTTTAATATATTATTACGCTATAAATAAGTCGGAGCAAATGTTGATTTTCACTTAATTTGATGCCAAAGTTTGTTTTAAGATTATGCTTAAAATTGGCATATTTCTTATGAAGATGTAATTTGTATAAACATATAGATTTTTTAATTTTTTTTATTAAATATTCTTTCAAAAAGAGAAAATACTAGAAAAAAATTAGATTGAGTTTTTAAATTTGTATTGTTTTATAACGTTTGGAAGAATATATAAAAATTATCATATTATACTAATTTCAAGAGTGGTTACAAATACATACTATTGTAAACATACTCACATTTTTTTGATAAATTGGATCATGTTTATGGTTTGCTTTATTGAATTAAAATAATATAATATCTAATTATATTTTCATTTAAATAATATATAGTTGTTTTATTTAATTCAAATAATATAATCTTTTTTATTATCATTTAAAGTAAATCGTATTTAAAATCATTACCAATAATGGAAAAAAAATTAGAAAAAAATAAATACTACTCATGTAGAAATTCTACCAATTGACTTTTCCGCCCCAAATTGAAATTTATCTAACACCCCCAAATTTCCCAAAATAATTTTTGTTTTTTAATAAAACATTCTTCAATTGTATGACTTGTCACAAATGAGTAAACCATTTTCATGTTGCCCAATATTTAATTTATAAAATTAATTTTAATATTAATACGATATTTATTTTTATAAAATAGTTTTAGTATTTCTTTCCCGCATCATAATCATAATAAAATTACTTTAAATATTGTTATTTTGTGCATCGCACGTGTGCGTACTAGTGAATTTGAATGCAATTGCAAGGAACAATCAATAAAATTCAACAAGGTGAACCAGAAAAATCAACCAGCCGACTCGAGCCGACTTGACTCTGCAGAGAAGTGGAATGAGACAGAACAATACCAGATACATATCAACAAACTAACTTACTTAGCGGCACCTCAGGGACGACCCTTTGAGATTGCATCAACGACTTTTGTTGATCAATTGTGGTTTGTTGTTGATGCAACGGCCCAGCTGTTTGAATCCGCTGTTGCATGTCCCTTTGTATTGTGTTAGCCTGCTGTTGTAGACCCAATTGCTGCTGCATTTGCCCTGGCTGTGATTGGATCTGAGACATCAACTGCATCGATTGTGACTGCGGCTGTTGAGGTTGGTTAGGCAGCATGTTCGACTGCATTGGCTGTTGTACCCCAGCCTTAGGTTGCTGCAACATATGGACATGTTGCTGATTACTTTGCAAGCTAGACGTACCATGCTGCATTCCAACCATTTGCTGCTGATGAAAACTGTTGAGGCTTTGAGTGCCTAATTGCTGTTGGTGCATATTAGGGAGGTTGTTCTGCTGCCCAGTTGACTGCTGTTGATGCAAGCTCTGAAGGTTGTTCTGTTGACCAACTGTCTGTTGCTGTTGCAAGTGTGACATATTGTTCTGCTGAGAAATCATCCTCTGCTGCTGCTGCTGCTGTGCGTCAAGAATACTATTATGTTGGCCAATCAGCTGATTTGATTGCATGTTTGCATTGCTAGGCTGCTGCCCGCTAAGCTGCTGTTGTTGCTGCTGTGTGGGCATTATGGGATGTTGAGGCATCGAATTTTGCTGCTGATGCATGATAGAAGGTTGTTGCGGTTGTTGTTGTTGTTGCTGTTGTTGCCTGATGACGGACTGTGATTGCTGCTGAAGCATAGATTGAGTCGACTGCTGAAGAGGTGTCTGCTGATTTTGAAGAGTGGATGAAGCCGATGCTTGCCTTAAAGAAGGTTGCATGACAGCCTGCTGAGGGGGTTGAAGTTGATTCTGCTGCAACAGGTTATGCTGCTGTTGGGGCTGCTGCATCTGAGATTGCATCATGGGTTGCTGTTGAATATTTCCTGGCTGAAACTTCTGCTTTATGAGCTGTTGCTGCTGGTTATAAAGATACTGCTGAGAGTTCTGAGTCTGTTGTTGTGGCTCTGAAGTCATAACCTGTTGTTGCCGTCCTTGAATTTGTTGTCTCTGAGAATTGGCGTACATATTGGACGACACTCCTTGCCCCATGGAACTGCCCACGGCATTACCGGATATATTAGGCATGTTCTGTATGTTTTGCACGTTAGGATTCTGTGCGGTTATGCCACCAACTGAGGGCATTGTGGATGTAAGACCAGAAGAATTCGTCACTCCAGTTGCCGAAATATTGTTCTGCATATTCTGGGATAGATGCTGCTGCCGAGCTTGAGATTGATTGGAAACCAATGGAATCGGGAGTTGCTGGACCTGGTTCTGCATTTGAGACTGCATGCTTTGAGAAACTGCAAAAGGTCAAATCATTCCATGGTGACCCTTTCGGCTGTAAGAGGAATTCCGAGGTATGCACAACTATGCACATAAGCACTTGCTAGTAAATAAATGCAAAAAAACAAATAGTAAAGGCTTTCACAACCTGCAAACAGTATGTGCAACAACACACATACGCATTTGTCAGTAAGTAAATGCAAAAAACAAACAGTACAGGTCATGATTATGCAATGGCAATAGCAGAAAAAAGTACCAGGGCTTGATACAAACTAGATTCGGATGCACTTTTCAATAGTCTGACAAGAATTGGGAAAGCTGACGAGTCAGGAAGTACGGAAATAATACAGAAAAAATATCAAATGCATTGTCCTTTATCCAATATAGACGAACAAGCAAATAGTTCAAGCAAGTGTCAATTACAAGATTCAAAGAGATGAGCATAATGTTTAAAGATCTTTAAAGCAAAATCCAAGCAAAATGAGATGCCTCTAAAAATACAAGAGCCAATTGCGCTGCAAGTGGACAGGTTCGTGGAACTTAATAGGTGGAATTACTTGGCTAAGTGCTCCAATAAATACCTAAAATAATTACCTAAAACTGACAATGATGAAAGTATGATACAACAAACATCTGACACTCAATTGGCTGTGGTCAAGCAAGGATGAATTCCATCAATTAGTCACGACAACATTAATTTGAATCATATTTACCAATATGATATTATGATTATCTATAATTTAGCCAATTAAATATATGGATGGTTAATGATTAAAATGGAGTAGCAAGAATAATGTACAGATTTAAAAGATACATGAGAGCATAGATATTCCCAAATCTGAGCAAATTATTTTGGTTGTTTCAACCAAAGTACCACATTGATTATCTACCTGGATCTTGGGGGGCTTTAGTATTACTTGCAGCATTAGACTGAAGAGAATTCGCCATAGGATTTTGGGATTTTGTCTCCATAGTCAACATCTTCAAGGATATTTTTCTTAAGTAGTCTTGCTGCAAGAGGAAGTTAAAGAGGAAAACAACAAAAGTAAAAATGGACGATATTTTCATCACACCAACATAAAGTAAAAATGGACGATATTTTCATCACACCAAAAGAGCAAATGTTACATAAATTTTAGTTGGAAAGCATAGGGGAAACCAATAATGTAATTATGTAAGTATTATACCTGACTTATTGCTGCAGTATAAATTTTCTCCTCAAACCTGACAGCTATTTTCTTAAGTTCCTGTAGTCCCTCTTGTCCAGAGAAAGGAAGATGCCTCTTCAAAGTCTCCATTCTATACAGTTGAAGCGTGGTCTTAGTATGATATTCACAGCATTTCACCGCAAAGAGAAATAAATAAATAGAGGAAAGCCAGGGAAAATTTTTGAATAAATAAAATAAAACTCATAGTCGAGTGAATAAGAAAGTAAAAAATAAAAGAAAAGAAAGCAGAACTATTCCATCAGTTCCACTTATGTATAACAACAGAACCATTACTCAAAATGCAGAAACAAAAGCCTCAAACATTGCATGATCTTTTATACTTCTATAATATAATAATTGGGCTTCACATCAAAACCACAACAGGTTGTAAATTACAACATTAGAACCTCTACATTCTTAAGTTGTGGATGAGGTGTAGCATTGGCAAACTAGTTTGGTAACGGAAACCATTTGAAAAAAACCCAGATCTTGTTCAATTCCATGACGAAACCTAATAATTTCTTTATCTTCCACTCATTTGACATCCAAATGGAAAAATAATAACTAGACATGATTAGGCCAATCTGGTGATTCTTAACAAAAAATACATAACAAAAAGGATCACATTTCGCAACAAACTATCAAATGCATCCTAACACGTTTAAAAAACAAAAATGTCCAGAAAATGATGCAGTTTAAAATCCCACTATTTTTCTTCAACGCTCTTAACCATTGTCATGATCAGGAATGTTGAGTTATGAATCATTTATAAGCGAAAACGACAGTGTACTAACTTCCACGCTGGAGCTAGTAATAAAGACAGTGTACTAACTCCACGCTGGAGCTACTCTTTCATTTACTTACTTCGTGGATAAATCACAAACCAATACATGAGATAGTTAGAAAATCATTGGCATTCAACGCACAGAAAACTTCTAATAACAGGACAGATTAAAAATCACAAACCAATACATGAGATAGTTAGAAAATCATTAGCATTCAACGCACAGAAAACTTCTAATAACACGACAGATTAAAAATCTAAATGTAGCTTCTTTAACGATCAAATTATATAGCATCTTTCCAGTTACAGCTACTCCAAAAACAAGCATGTCTTTCTTAACCCCACCCGACCTCAATCACACTCCATTCGAACGAAAGGAAATGTTACAATATTCAGACATAAAAGTTAATTATACATAAGCAAATACTTGGTAATTAGGCAGGAAAAAAGAAAAATTAAATTTAGAACTTTGCAAGCCCAAAAATGAGTGAACGTATCATAGAAATAATAACTAGAAATACTAACAAAGAAAGGTAAAAGAGTCATTTTTTACTATACATCTTGTTTACTATCCTCTGTCTGGAATCCGGTTGTAGCTGAGTCCTCCAATCGCCTCCTTCCATACCCGCATTCGGCACCGATTCTCCGCCCATAACCTGACCCGGAATTTGGACCTGCCCTTGAGAAGCCCTCCAATTATTGTTATCCATTTTTCACCTTCTTCAAAAAAGGTAAAGAAGAAGACAAAGAAGGACGAACCTGTTTATGTATCAAATGTCAATAACCATGCGGTGAAATTCAACCACATAAAAGTCGTTTCAGTGAAGGCTACACAAAATTTTTTGAATATCTGAAGAAAACAAAAGACCATTGAACCTACTCAAATTTTTTAGTTTGTCGGCCGATCTGCTTGCTTGCGACTCGATTATGACATAGATTTTGCTGTAAGGAGGATTGTGAGAAGGGCCGGGCGAAAGATATTGCCGATGACGACGATTATCGGAGACGTGTTTGATGGGAAGTGTTTGATAGGAAGAAGAAATTCTCCTTGAGACCTTGGATTGGATAGTACCACGATATGATAAACCTATATATATTGAAAAATGATGGTAAATAAATTATTTGTAAAAAATTAATAAACAGTTTGGGTCAAATCTTTTGACTTAAAATCAGTTCAAAATTCAAATTTTGCATTTGTTGTACAGTTTATGCACGTAAATAATTTTAGAAATTTCCTTTCTATTGAGCATTCTTTTTGGAAATATATCTACTTTGGAAATTTAAATATATTTGTGGCTGATATTTTTATTTGGAATGAATTCTGACATATTATGCACGGGACAGACATATTAAATGAATTATTTTTACAGTCTTGTCGGTTTATATACGGGACAGACATATTAAATGAATTATTTTCACAGTCTTGTCGGTTTAAGTATATAAAGTAATAGAGTTATCATCTATTTTCCACTTCTTTTAATTTAAGTGTAATAAACAATAAAGTTATAATCTATTTTGCACCTGAATTATTTTCACAGTCTTGTCGCTTTAAGTATATAAAGTAATAGAGTTATCATCTATTTTCCACTTCTTTTAATCAGCTTTAAGTGTAATAAACAATAAAGTTATAATCTATTTTGCACCTATTTTAATCAGCGTGGTTTTTTTAGTCAAAACAGTAAATACGACCATGTTAGTGCTAACTTGTAAAATAATTAATATATTATCTCACTAAAATATTTATATTAATATAAATTTAATTTTAGTACATAATTTTACTTATTATTGTTCACTATATAATACTTGATTATTATTTTATTATATACTTTGTTGTCATATAATGTAATATTATTTATAAAGTTATAGAAGTTGTACGTCTTCTTTTTCTTTTTATTTTATGTAATGAAAAATATTTAATGCACGTTAGTATTATTTATTTATGTAATCATTTTAAAATTAAATAGTGTGTAAATACTTTACAAAATATACACATGTTTTTTTAGAATTTGATTTTGTATACTAATTAAACAACTTTGACTTAGAAAATACCAAAACTCAATCCCTTCTATGATCAAGATTTTTCTAATTCGCATTATAAGGATTTATAGTTTGTTTAGCATACTCTGCAATGAAAATTTATTTTACAAAAATTTAATTATAGAAATAAATCAAAATAAAAATAAAAAAAATAATCATGGGTGCCAATAATATACAAATAAATTCTAAAAAATAGTTAATATATTCCAATTTTAATTTTTTACCATTAGTAAAACTATTTAATGTATATGGTCATTATCTCTTAAATAGTAAATTATATTAATTTGAAGAACAATTTATTTTTTATATTTAACAAAATAAAGATTAAGAAAAAAATATATTAGCAAAGATTAATTCACCAACTTCATTTTGTCTGATTACATGGAAAAACAATTTTACCTAACCTGTTACGATTTTCCATATATATTTTTGGATAAAAAATGAATATTTGTGAAAAATAAAATATATTATGGTTAGAACTTAAAATATGGTGTAATATTTATCTTGACCAAAATATTATGAACATGGATCATGAAAATCAATCTTGTAATTTATTATAATGAATATCAATGAAAGTATTACAAATATTAACAAAATAATATTTATCTTGACCAAGATATTATCAACCTGAATCACGGAAAATCAATCTTATAATTTATTATAATAAATATCAATGAAAGTATTGCAGATATTAATAACTCTATTTAATTAATTTTTTGATCATATCTTATTTGAAAACGTGTATATAGAAGCAATTAATGTATATATTTAAAAAGTTTTCAAAAATGGTATGCATTCAATGTTTCCTAAACTTTTGGCTACTATTTTTAGTAAATGGTAATTCTTATTATATATATATATAGATTGTTTAGAGGTTTAATTTTATGTTTATCGAGAGTTCACAATTGTCTTTCTTAATTTTTTTTAAATCAATATTCATTATCGATTAAGAAAAATATATATAATTTTTTTAAATCTCACTTTTTATGAAGACATTATTTAAAAATCTGATTTTAACAGAAATATTATTTATTTAATATCTATATACGATTTTGCGATGATCGATTTTGCTAATCAGAAATTGCATTGACATATTCTTTACAAAAATTGTCCTCATTAATAATTGCTCTCAATTATGTATTTAATATATACTCGGACTTTCTGGTTTAATTAAATAATTTTGAATCTTTTGAAATATGATTTTAAATGTGTAGAGTCCTAAATATGCATATGTATAATTAAATATGTAAATTTACGAGCAAACATTGAAATTCTTTAACGAATAACCAATGTGCATATCGAATCTTAAAGTATATATAGCATTGATATTCTTTATTTGATAAATAAATAAATATCAAATGCTTTTTTAACTAATCTAAAAATGGATATAAATCATTCGTGCAAATGTCTATATAGCATAGGAATTTTATATTCACTTATATAAATGAATGTTATACTCATTTGATATCGAATGTTCTAAAAAATTGAGCAGATATATACTAAATCGATCTCGGGTGATCGAGTTATGGGTCAATGACACAACTGAGGTTGATCCTGACTGACCAAGTTATGGGTTAGTTTGACTAGACTAAATCGATTATTGAACTAGATATAATTTTTAATATTAAAAATACATTATTAAAATAAAATATAATGTAGTTCATACTCCAAATAATCATATTAAGAATGCTTTTGTGACAACATGTTCAAAGAATTATGAACAATTATATTTTAGTTTATTAATATTTATGTGAACAAAATGATGTTACATTACAACTTTATTAATGTACGGTAAATTTAGAGTTCTCGGGAGAGAATCGGTTTCAAAACGATCAAGTTATTTATTCAATGATTTATTAGTTGCATCAGAATTTAAATTATTCATATTTTAATATATATATATATATTGTACTTTTTATAATAAATTTATTTAAAAAATATTAATTAAATATATGAACAATTTAAAATTTTTCAATGTTTAACTAAATGATAAATAATTTATAAATTTTCACTTTATTTAAATATGTATTTTTACTTATATTAAAAATAGTTTTAAATGTAACAAAATTTATTTAAAAAATCGTGCTGTTACTACCAATCTGACCGACTAGTATTGACCAGTTATCTAGCAAATATTTTATTCAAGCGATATATATTTATTTGGTATATATTTATCATAAAATATTTATTTCATTATATATACATGCAATGTTTTACAAGATCAACACGTACTGTTAATTTACAAGGAGCTATTCTACTTGATAAACATCGTAATTTGTAGCCATATCAATATACAGTGGTAGTGCATACTTATGAAACAATGACATTATGATTTCTTACCCAATGACTGTCAACAAGAACCAGGGACAATCGTTATCCCAAACCAAAAACCTTGTGTACAAGAAAATATTCAATAATTTATGATTTTTTTACCTTCTTTGCGATCCATTTATTTTTGTTACATATATATAAATTATATTAATTTTAATATTTCACATGTTAAACATTCTAGAAAAATATATCATCCCATGCATCGCACGGCTACACGCTAGTTAACAGTATATGTGAATGGGTCGGTGTGGTGTAGCCGTGTAGGAGAAAATAGTGAAGCCGATAAAATAAATAAAGTCCTCATGAATATAAAATGTGGAAGGATTAGAGGAAATCGCAACTTTCGTCTCGTGGATTGGTCCAATTGTAAATTTAGTCCTATAGTGAAAATTCAGTCCTTAACTTTTTTTCATTGCGAAAGTAGTCTTAAAACCGTCAACATTAATGAGGATGTCACATGAGAGTCACGAGGTCATTGGTCGTTAGGTTGAAAAAAGAGGAAATTACAATTTTAGTCCCAAAAATTGATTGTGTTGTAAATTTTCTCCCAAATGTTGAAAAAAATTATTTTTTACTATTTTTTGTTGCAATTTTTATGTCGTGAGTATATAACAATATTATTTGATGGTAAAAAATAGACAAAAAAATTAATTACTATACAATGTTATCTATATTTCAAATTATTTTTAAGTAAATAATAAATATATTTAAAAAATAACTATTTAATTTTATTAGAAATATAGAACTATAGAGGTTACTAAAATTTAACATATAAAAGTAAATAAAAAAATAATATCCACTACTGTTGTTTTGAAAACTGGATCAAACTGGCGGTTGAATAGAAAATCGGTCAACTAAATGGTTACATTCCTTTGAACGAGCCGGTTTCCAATGAACCATACAGAATTGGTTCAACGGACTGGTCAATTACATATATTTTTTTTTAATAAGTTAATAAATATACATATGCTTTTTAATATAAATTTAAATATGTTTGAATTTGTATATAAATTCAAATCTATTTAAATTTATATTATTATTATATCTAAAAAATCAATTACAATACAATGTTTTCTATATTTCAAACATTTTTAATTAAATAATAAATATATTTAGAAAATAATTATATAATTTTATTATAATTATAGTGGTTGATAAAAAGTAAAAATACAAATGTAGAAGTTAATAAAATTTTAAAAAATTAAGAAAAAAATAATAAAAAAAATGTCAATTATTTTGATCATATATATAACTCAATACTTATTGGTCATTTTATCAACATTTTATATATAAAATAATAAATTAATTATTTTTGTATAATCTTTTATTTAGCACTCGTAGTGAGCATATAAAGCTAAAAATTATTTTCCCGCCATTTTTTCTTTCTTTTTCCCGTCTATATATTACAAGAGAAGGTTCTCTATAAATAGACTTATTGAAAATTTTTCGCCTTTTTTGTTTCTTTTTATAGTAATTTTACGGATAACAACAACCGTTGAAAATATCTGATGGCTCACATTGCAGGCATGTGCATTTAGATGGCATGATCTAGTGGCTCACTTTGCAAGCATGTGCATTTAGATGGCATGATGAATCTCCAATCTATATATAATATATATATATATATATATATATAATTGCTAGCAAAATAATTAATAAAACTCTTTTTTATTTTCCAGCTTTCTTCTGTTACTTTTGCATTAATTACAATTATATTTTTTATTTCTTTTGTTGTATAATTGCTACTATTAACTAATAATGAAGACACATTAAATGTTATTCTATTCTAAATCTTTCTTCATAGTATTTATTCAAAATTATTATTTCTTTTTTTTTTTTCACCTCATTAAGCAATTTTTGTTATTAACAATAGTTAATTATTTTTTATGGCATAACCAAACCATTCAAAGTTTTGCACACAATTGCTATAATAATAATTTCAATATTTTTTTATCCAATTAATTGTCATAATCAATTGCATAAATTTAAAATTAATATGTAAGTTAAATAGTTTATATTTATATCATAATTTTAGTAATGATAACATTTATAAATGTAATATGCTGATTTTCTAATTTATGATTTTAAAATTTTACATAAAACACACACACACACACACATATATATATAACGTATGAAATTTTATTTGTATTTGTGCATGTGCACAGGATTGAATACTAGATAAAGTTCATGAGAAGAATGAATGATAGTGTTGGATACGTAATCTTATGAAATGCTCCAGGAAATGCAAAGTACACTTCTCCATATATTCAAAAAGATGTTCTGAATATTCTTGTTCATCAAGTGAAATCTAAAAATCATGAGGAAGTTGGAGCAATGAAATTCTGCATTTTCACGGATGAAGCGAGAGATAATTCCAACAAAGAGCATATGGCGATTGTGTTGAGGTTTGTCGATATTGATGACTTTATAAGAGAACGTTTCTTTGCTATTATTCATGTTCTTGATACAACCCCATCGACGCATAAGAAAAAAATATAAGATGCTCTAGATCAGCATGACTTACATGTTCACAATATGCGGAGACAGGGTTGTGATGGTGCTAGCAACATGCATGGCATGAAATGGATTGCAAGCTCTATTCTTGAAAGAGTATCCGAGTGCATATTATGTTCACTATTTCGCACATTGACTGTAGCTGGTAATCTTAAAAATGTCTCTTTTCCAAACGCTACTGTGAGTTGCAAGTTGCTCGAAAAAATAAAATTGCACATATGATAACAACGGGGCAATGTGATACATGTAGAGGGTGTAATCAAATTGAGAATTTACTTAGACCAGTAAAGAGTCAATGGATTTTTAATTTTGAGTCACTTTGCAGTATGATAAATATATATAGCTATGTGGTCGTCATGTTGGAGAACACGGTGGATGAAGGATCTTCTAATTCCATTCAAGGTGAAGCAGGTGGTTTTTTCATTTCAATGAAGTCCTTTGATTTTAATTCATATTATACTTGATGCAAAAAATAATTGAATAACAAATTTAATTTGTCGAGCATTGCAAGAGAAGTTTCAAGAAATATTAAGTGCAACAGACAATATTTCAACTTCTAAAACGTTACTTGTAACGTTGGGAAAAAAAGGTTTTGGTACCCACCTTTAAAACGTAGAGGAAGTTTGTGTCTTGATGTGCCTCAAATGGAAGCTCATTATAAATCCACTACACGTCGTTCAAGTCAGCGAAATGATTCAATCACAATTGAACATCTTTATTATTTTGATGTATTTAACTGAGCAATATATTTTCAAACTGAAGAGAGTAATAGCAGATTCAAGGATGAAGCAGTCACACTTCTTAAGCTTAGATTTCGCTTGGATATGAAAGAAGGCTTTAAATTCATTTGGCTTGGATATGAAAGAAGGCTTTAAATTGTTCAATGATGATCATATTCATCATCTTGTCGAACGTTTTTTATCATTTTGATTTTCAGGCTCAAGATTTGCTCCGATTGAGATTACAATTGAACCGCTCTGAGCTTAGTAATGAGAGATTTCAAGACTTATTGACTATATCTAAATTATGTCGAAGATTAGTCGAGACAAATAAGTCAAAATTTACAACTTGATTAACTGGTACAATTAAAGTTGTCAAAAGCAGTGTTTTAAATACCGTACCGTATCGGCCGGTAATACCGGACACCGACCATTGGTACAGTACAATTACACAAAAAATACCGGATTTATGGTTATACCGGTTTGTACCGGGATCATACTGTAAAAACCGGAAAATAAAAAAAAAATAATTTTAAAAACATAAAATTTAAAATTAGTAGTTAAAATATTTTATTTTTATCTCATTGAGAAGTTAAATTAATGATTATGGTCATTTATTTTTTTACTTTTTTGCATTTGATATTATATATTTTTATGCATATTTATATATATCATTATATTTGCTAGTCCGGTAATACCACCGATATTACCGGTCCAACCGGTAATATCGTTTACCGGTGGCTAGACCGGTATGACCAGGCACGGAGCCAAATGAGGACCGGGGGGGCCATGGACCCCCCTCATTTTTTAAGAAGTAAATATATATATATATATATATATATAAAGAAAATCAATAAATATGTATAAAAATGCAAAAATTATATACAATATATTAATATTTAAAATTTATTTTCTATGCTATTGTTATTTAAATTAATAATATTATTTATTTATTTAAATATATACTAACAATATTTATATTTTACAAGTTCATATAAGCTTTGAAAATATTTATAATGATTTACTATTTTGGTCTCTTAATTGTAAATCAATCTAGTGATTTATAAAATTGAGTCTTTAGTTGGATTGTTACATTTTTTAATATTGATTGTTTACCTTTTTGTTGTGTAATTACATATTTTTAACTATTATTTTTCTTACAAAATGTTCATTTGATAAGCTCTCATTTACAAAACGTTATACAATGTGCTGCAAAAGTAAAACTTAAATTAATTTTTCAACCAAAAAAACTTATTTTTCATAAATTATAGATATTGCACTTAAATTATAAATATATGAAATTTCGTTTTTTTCTTTTAAGTTTAAGGGTGATACGGATTGTAAGTATTTTAAAAAATAATGGTAATCATATTGATATTTATATTTATAGTAAATAATTTGTATATGAAATGAGTGTTTCGACTTAAATTATATTATTTAATATTTAAAATCGGACCCCCCTGAGTGAAATTTCTAGATCCGTCACTGGGTATGACCACCGATACGGTATTTAAAACACTGGTCAAAAGCTATTTTGATAAGTAAATTATAGTATATTTATTCAATCTAATTAATTTAATTTATTTGACATGCTAATTCGTCTTATTTTGACTCTCCTCGTGTCTACGACAACTATGAAAAGATTGATAATGATACTATAATCGCCGAGATTGAATATAAGAAGAATCATAGATCACAATTTCGTTAGCCTCAAGTATTTTAAAATCCTAGATTTGTCCATCGCAATTTCATTAGCCCAAGTATTTTAAAATACTAGTTTCGCCTTGTATTCAACAAGTCAAACTCAAGTAGCTCGAATATAGCTCGACTTAAAAATGCACAAACTTGTAGTGTTCTGCTAGTATATCAACTGCAGATAGGCCGAAAGCATCAATCATCAAGCGAAGGATATTTCCTAGTACCGTCCCTCCTGTTTACGAATCCGTGCAAACCAATGGATCAGTATTGTTTCATTACCACAGCATAACTGAACTAGTTTCAACAAAGCCTGAATAAACTGATTTCTATGGTAAAACACACAGGCTGTAAGACCGTCATCCAAAATTGTGCTCCATGGATTTGTTTCCCCTCAGAACTCAGAAGTCTTAATTATAGAATCAGTTATGTATTCACATGAGGCAATTTTTCAGTAGACGTTTTTGAAGTGCAGCTAAAATGATGAAAACTGCAGATTAGACATGTCCTGATAAAAAAAATATAAACTTAGTATCCTGAATTCAAACCTAATGTCAAGGTCATTAGCTCGTCTATAAATCAATGGATGAAAACTGCAGATTAGACATGCCTCTCGATAAAAACAATATGATCGTGTATTCTGAACTCAAGCCCAATGTCAAGGTCATTCATTAGCTTGTCAACAAAATCAATGGGTGAAGTTGAAGGGCACGGAAAATCAGGGACTGACTGACAGATTTCACCTAGTCACAACAAAAATAAAAAGAATTATGCTGATGCAGAAGTATTGTGATTTTAATTTATATTTTATAAATCATATAGTTACAATGAACAATATCTGGAACATGCAAACCTAAACCAAACGCCGGAGAATTAATTTAAGCAACCAAAAGACCAGATAATAAAGTAAACCAAGCAATTATGCTTTGCCACAAAAATCCGAGATCTTAACAGCTAAGTAAGCATACTGATATCATTACAATTTTCAGCACAAATTTTGGCTACGAGTCAATGAAAGCAAGTTCAAATTTATCGATGTCAGCCTGCAAGTATGATCCACCAAACAGAATTATCGAAGGCGTAATACACTAATACATTTCAACTCATAACTTAAACTAAACTGCTCTAATCTTCAGAAACGCAATGTCAAATTACCGAAATTCCAGTACAAACATATCCAAAAATTCTATCATTTTAAGGGCTAATGCTCAGAAGTGTATTGTGATCTCATAGTAAGCTATCTTTTGGTGATCACACAAAAAGGCTAGTTTTTATATTTATCCCATACTCTACCATTCTAAGACAAGAAATGTGATTTATCAACTTTGATAAAAAAAAAATGATTTTATGCATCTTATGCATCTGCAATATCAACAGCCCAACCTGCTAAGACTACATTACATTGCCAAGATGATCTTTTCCAAGTTCTATTTCCAACAACTATATCCAAAAATGATTTTTTCCAAGTTCTATTTCAAGTCCCGTGTTACAAAGTCTATCGATAAATTCGTCAACTTCAATTCAATTAAATCAGTTCCCATTTTCCATCCAAATTATCCCAGGATCAAACATCTTGAGTGGTTAAAACTAGCAGGAATAATTACAAAATAACAATCAAAGTTTATCCAAATTGCACAAAATACAATTAAGATTACAGATACTCACAGCTGCTGTAACGCATCAGTTTTTTGATTCTGTAAAGTGACAACTCCCCAGAAAAGCCGTGGCTTTCGAGCAATTTTCCACACCAATGAAGCCCAGAGTACAAGAGAACCAAAGTTACTGATTTCACAAATCTGCAGAAATCAACAGCCCCAAGCATTCCCAACAGACATGACAAAAGGCTAAAACTGAATTCCCTAAATCAATTTTGTCACCGCACGATTGAGACCAAGCCATCGCCGGCCGCCTCACTCTCGTCCAGAAACAAATCCTCCGTACACCTAAACACGGCGTGAAGGCTAACCACGACCACCCAAATAACAAGAGCCGCCAGGACATTCGAGCCCACGTGAGTGAACACCAATGCCACCAAGGTGACCAAGCTCAGGACCGCCATCACAGCGCGGTCGTCGAGGGTCCGGCCAAAGGCGACGAGGGGATCCTCGCGCCAGAAGTAGAGATAGAGCCAGGCGGCGGACGCGATCAGGAAGACAATCATGGAGACGGGGTGGTAGACGAGGCTGCAGAAGATGATGGCGAGTGCGATAAGGGCGTAATTGGCGCGGAAATGGTTGAAGTTGTGGCGGAATCTGGACATGGCGTCGGCGTAGCTGTAAGGAATGGAGAATGCGGAGATGTCGAAGAAGTGGCGCCAAGGACGAGTGGTTGAGATTTGGGCCATTGTCGCCTGACTTTGGAGAATCGGAAGCGGAGATTTGCGCCGGAAATTACCAAATCTACAGTTGAACCCAGACATATCGTATATTTGACATGAAAAAGACTATGATTAATTAAATTTAATTAATTATCTAAAAAATATTATTGAAATATATGATTTTTATATTGACATTTTCAATGAGTACTTGTCAAAAACTGATGGATATCCTTTTTATCACTTTTTTTTAAAGGTAAGAATTTAGAAATTATTATGTTATAAATTAAAAGTTATTATTATTATGTAAAAATTTAGAAATTATTATGTTATAAATTATAATTAATTATCTTTAAACATGTTGTCATATAAACGTATTGTTAATATGATTATTTGAAGTTTGGGGAATATTAAAAATTGAAATGAATTAATAAAATAAATATTGTTGTCATATTCACATGGTAATTCTTATTAAAACTTGAAATGATTTAACAGGCTTTGAAAAATGGTTAACATGATGTTACATGTTGAAAAATTTATGAACAAAGCCTTGTAAATTGAAAAATCTTTTAACATGTTGTCAATTTTTCATGAACAAAGTCTGTTACCATTTCAATTTTAAGTGAACACGTATCTATATAACAAAGCATGTTAATCACTCTTTTAATATATTGTTAATATGATTATTAGGAAAAAAAATATCGGCCGGCCGGCAATTGCGGCCGATCACTTCCGACGATTGTAGCCGACCATGTAGTTGCCTGACCGGCGATTGCGGCCGACCACATGGTCGGCTGACCTCGTGATTTTTTATTTATTTATTTTTTGGGAAAAATGTCAGGGACTAAATTGTCCAAAGAAGAACGGTACATAGTAATAAGGGGGTGGCCCCCCAATCACAAATAATTTATCTCCCGGCTAATTTTTCGATTTACCTCTCCATGTCTATGATCTAACGTCTGTTGATCAATTTAATTACTAATAATATAATTAATCAACTTCTCGTTAAGAAATTAATACCACTAACTTCTTTATTATTATGTTGGAATTAAATTTACTAGTGAGGTTTAACATAACAATCATTCTTGAGCTAATTTCGGGGACATTATCAATCTGACGCACTGAGACATGGTTACCATAAATAATCTGAATAGCACATTATGTAATCAACATTATTTACCAAAACAATCTTATTCTATTAAGTCAATATACTCGATAGTTTGATAAATAATTCTGATTTCATGATGTGTTGTGAAATTATTTACGGTCACCGTGTCCCGGTTCGTCAGATTTATGATGTCCCTAAAATGAGCTCAATAAAGATTATTATTTCATGTCCTACAATAAAATTTTTTCTATTTTTTATTTGTTAGTTGTTATTTATTTATTTTTGAATGAGGGGAGGGGACGATTTTGAAAGATGTGATTGATTGGTGGGTTGATGTGTTTATTACTCCACTACCAAAATAGAGCAAAAAAAGAAAAAAAAAAAAAATCTGATCCATATCCAATCAACCCATGTGACTCAACCGGTTAAAACCTGCGTTTTTTTTAAATATCCAATAAGACCCAAAACCATCAACTCAATTAACTTTTATTAAAAATAACTCAATTTAACCACCTAAATTCGGCTAATTCCTTTTAAATCCCCAAACCTACTTTCACTTTCCTCTTCAATCCCTAACAAAATTTTCTTCCTTTCCACTCCCTAAAGACAAAAGAATTGGTCCCCTCATAAGGGAAAAATACATTTTTACCCTTATACCAATTAGATAAAACACAATTTTATCTTTGTACCACTTCTTTAAAGAAAATGTACCAGTATTACTCATAACGGTACTAACTCACTTAAAAAGCATTAAAAAATGAAAAACACTCCCCTCTGGGAAAATATTGAAAAAATTCGAGAAAATCAAGGCCTAATTCTTGAAAGACTCGAAAAAACAAGTAGAAATATTGAATTTCTTGATACTTTACTTTCAGAAATTCTTGATATTGCAGCAAAAGCTGATAAAATCATAGAAAATATTAATAAGATAAACATAAACAGATTAGAAGAAACTCTAACAAAATTAGATGGGAAAATTCCAAAAATTGACCCACTAATAGAAAAACTAAATAAAGTAATCCAACTTGTAAATCAAATTGGAAATGAGTTAGGAATAAATGTCTAAAAATCCAGAAATAGGAAATGTACAACAGATTCTAACAATAGTTAGTGAAATAAAAGAAATCGTTCTAAAAATAGAACAAACAATACATCAGTCTGATTCTAGTAACCAAGACACAAAAACAATAGAAATAGAAAAACTTATAAAAGTCTTTAAAGAAAAGAAATCTATACCTACTTATAGACCCCCCAATGAATGGAATCTTAAAGATTTATTTGAAAAGGACAAATATAAAAGACTAGAAGAGAAAAAATGAGTTCTGATTCAGAATTGAGTCAAAATGAAACTGATGTTCAATCTTTAATAGATAAATATCAGAATATATTATCTTTGAAAGAATTCATAGGTAATTATAGTGAATCTTGTACAGAAAGTGATAGTTCAGAACCTAAAAATCGCTTAAATGTAAAGATTGAAGAAGACCTGAAGGATATTCCTCCAGGACCAAGTAATTATTGTGATACCCATGAATTCATGACTCCTGAAGAATGTAGAAATGATGAATTTTACAATCCAAATGCTGATAGGTATTTTGGAGTATCAGACGAAGATAAAACATATGAAACATTCCCAGAAGTAAACTTCCCAGGAATGATGAATATGAATAGAAGCAAAACTAAAACTTATAAGAAAAAATCAAAGAATTTTATTCCAAAAGAATTTATTCCAAGAGATGACTCGAAAAATAATAACGACAACATTCTTGACTTAGACTGTTTAGCAAAACCGGTTGAAAAAATAAAAAGTTGGTACAACTACATGTTAGTAGTAATACAAACTAATAAAGAAGCATTTGAAGACCTAAGAACACTGAGAACATACTTAGAACTTCATATGAAAGGAAATGTTAAAAATTGGTGGGACTGGAATCCATATGTTCCTAGCCTTGATGCTCATTGGAATAAACCAGAAGATAACATAGAATATCTAAATGCTCTTGCTAAATTACTAATTAATGAATTTGTAGGAGTAAGAGAACTAGATAATACAAACGCTGTCTTAGAAGAAAGACATAAAAAGGCAAAGTTCATTTTAGATAATATTCAGATATGTGATATCTGTTATTGGAAAAATTATACATGTGAGTATGAAAAATGGTACTACGTGTTAAGACAAGAAGATAGACCAGCTTATGCTGAAAAATATTTTAATAAACTACCACCTTTGTGGGCTTTTGAAATGAATAAAAAATGGTCTAATAAATCTGACCATATTACCGATGGCTTTGCAGGAAGAGTTAATCTTCTAAAAGAAACAATAGAAGATAGATGCAAAGACACTCAATTAAGAGGAACTCTTTTATACTACCAAAATAAACCTTGTTGTGATCCACAACTTTTAGAAATCCCAAATAAATGGGGATGTAGAACAAAGAAAGAAAAGATTTATCGCAAACAAAACAAGCAAAAATTTAAAAAATATAAGAGATACATTCCCAAGTATAGAAAATATAAAAAAGAAAGTTATAATAATACTAATAAACCAAAATATAGAAAAAGGTTTGGAAAGAAAAACAATAAGTATTGCCCTAAGGGCAAAACTAATTGTAGGTGTTGGTTATGTCAAGAAGAAGGACATTATGCTAACGAATGTCCAAAAAGAAATGAACAAAAAGATAAAGTAAAAATGCTTTATGCAACGCAAAAATACAGTTTTGAACCAATTGAGTCAGAAAATGATTCAAATAGCTCAGAATATGAATTAAAATTTGAATTAGAATTTAAAAGGTTTAGTACAAAACCAAATTCAGAATGGGAAAGTTGTAGTGATGAAAGTTCTGATGAATGGAACGATTGTCAAATATAACCAATCCAAATAGTACATATATAAAAGTTGGATTTAAATTTCCTGGATATAAACAATATCACCTTCATGGGTATATTGATACTGGAGCAAGTATTTGCGCTGCAAATCAGCTAGTATTACCCAAAGAAAAGTGGGAAACTGCTAAACAAAAGATTACAGCACAAGTTGCCAA